>VDFB02270651.1:650100460-650194872 GCA_007258455.2 Sequoia sempervirens | reverse complement strand
AGTGTAATTAGTGAAGTTTACATTTCATGATCCATGCAACCCTAATAGCCTCTTATTTCAATTTAGCACAGTTGTTAGATTATAATTTATATTACTGCTAGTCAATTAATTTGTTCCATTACCAAACTTGGCTCCATATTGTAGGGTTTAATTTAAAGTTAATTTATTAACCCTAGATATTTTCAATGGGTTATTTTATTACCTTTCATTTGGTGAAGTTTTGACTTCCACACCTATCCTTTAAAAATAAATTTTCTAATTTATTTTAGTTTTATATCTATACTTTGTTTTTTACCATTATTTTCTAGCATTGCTGCTCATTTTTTTATCCTAGTGCTTCACCTACCATGTGGCCCTTCTACACTTGATGATTTCAGATTTGAACTTATCATTGTATATATTTGTCTTACCTATGTTTTTTCCAATTATTGAGTTGTATCTTGTCAATACTCCTTTGTGTGCTTCATCTTGCTAGATCATAGTTGTGTGGACACCTTATCCTTCATATTAAACAAAATTACTATCTTTTTACACAATGATACATGATGAGGATACCTATTTTTTAGCATAAAGAAAAAAACTTGTTGAACACCTGGACTAGACTACTAAAAGGGGGGGTGAATCAATATTCTTTGAAACCACTTAAACATTTAAACATTCATTCCACATAGCATATTCAATTTGCAGTAGGAAAAGAAAGCATGAAAGAAACCATCAAAAGCACATAACACATGAACACCAGATTTTTACGTGGAAGGCAAAGGAAAAACTCCACGATGAGGGATTGACTCATATATTATAACCAGTTACAACATATTACATAAATGCTCACTATAGGTGGACTCACTACCCACAAAATGAAAGAGAGATAGAAGAAAAGGGGTGGCTCATTGTCAAGATTTGAACAACTACAATTGTGCATCTACAATATGCAAGAATTACAGTTCCACCGAAGCTCAATATACAGAGTTTACACACTTCATACCATTTTTCTCTAACACTCTACTCTGATTTGCATTCACATTACATCACACAATTTGCATCAACAATACTTGTATATTCGCTCTCATCTCACAATCTACATCCTCCAACATCAAAAAGATCTTATACTTATACCCATTACATCTGCAAACTCTTGCAACATCAATTAGGTTAGCCTAATTAGATGTACCATGCAAAATAGTAACTTGTCATCCCAAGACATACTTCACCCATAATCAAAACTTATAACAAAATTAAATAGGTTGGTCTAGACCTATAATAGCTCCCACATAATGCGTCAACATTTATTTAAACTCTGCATACCCTTAAAAATATTAGGTCAACACTACTAGAGACCTAACATCAAAATAAGCCAACTGATCATCCTTAAACCAACACGCAGACCTCCAAACTTCATGCCACTTGGAACTTAGATACTATTGACACCTATAAACACCTCTATAAATTTGTAAGACCAAATATTATTCTGTGATGAAGTGCGGACTTAGCAAAAGGGTAAAAGCACAAACCTGTGTCACACTTTATAAAGGAATCGGCCAACAACAAAAAAAATTCAAAACTTCGACCACATAATTTAAGTGGTCTTTATGTTTTGAATTTCAAAATGATGTAAACTAATGAAATGTAGAAATATTGATGAAGCTTATTCCTATAATTTTTTAGATTTTTTAAAAATGTTTTTGATTTTTTTATCAATTTAGAGTAAGATTTTTGGAATCTTGAAAATTTTTAGGAGAAAAAGTGACTTTCCTTGGCGTCCAAGAACAAAAGCTTTCATTTTTCCCCTAAAATTTTTCCAAAATAGGTGCTTCAATATCTAGTGCATGGAAAAATGAAATTTTTGATGTATATTTTTTCATTAATAACATTTTAAAGAGTCAAACTTGCCAAAATTTGATAGTTTTCATTTGGCGTCAACTATTGTCTACTTTTTAAATCATTTTCAAAAAAAAATTATACTTTTTTGAAGACGATTCTCTCCTCTAATGCACCATATATTTTTCAAATTTTTTAATACATGTTTTAATATTTTTTAAATTTCGAGAATCAAGAAAAATTGATTTTTTTAAGCTTTAACAACCTACTTGCATTATTTTAAAAAAATAATATATTAAAACTAATAAAATATAGAAAAAAAAATACATATTTGGATTCACCACTCCCAGCTCTACAAAAGAGTATTTTTATTTTCTTTTTTTAAATATTTTGATTGAAGAAACACTTAGTTGAAGTTGAAAGTTTTAGAAAATTCTGAAAAAAGCTAAGTTGGCCACCAACTAGGATGCCACATAGATAGTTTTAGTAGAAAGGGTTTCGGTAGAAAGGGTTTTGATCGAAACCCTTTCTATTGAAACCATTTATATAAAAAATCCAATTTCAAAGTGGCAAAAGGAAAAATTTAAACTTTTTGGATTTGACTAAAACATATTCGATCGGAACTCTGTGTGCCATGTATAGGCCACGTGGTTTCAGTTGAAACCTATTCGTCCTAAACTTTTCCGACTGAAAATATTCCGCTTAGAACTATTTATTTGGCCAAAAGTGTGACACAACTTTGTGCTTTTACCCAAAACTATACTCTACACTAGAAAGCACTGTCGTGCTAGTAAACCAGGTGGTATTCTGTTACTCATAACTTCTGCACCAGAGAACCAAAAGGCATGAAACTTTGGATTTAGAACCCTCTGATATCCAAAAAAATTAGCTTAGAATCACAAAGCAAAATTCTTCGGTCTGGACCAATGCGGACCAAAAAAATGGATGCTTTAAACACCGAAAACTATGTTTTGACACTTAGTCAATTCTTCCCTTCAACTGTCTACATCAGATCAAAACTTCTTGCATCTATGCACTAGATTATCATTCCCTACACACTCATGCTTCACCAATTTTTTTGCACATCAATCTTCATATCAAACCACAATGTTGACATCAAGGGCAATACTATGTCTGCATACTATACATTCATGCTCATGTTGCCAAAATTCCAACAATCCCTCCTTTGTCATTGATGGCAGCATGCATCCATTCTTTTCTAAAATTTCTAAACTACTCTCCCCCTTTGACATCAAGGGAAAAGGGTACACACATATGTTCTAATCTTTGCTCCCCTTTTGGCATTAATCATAAACTCTTTACCAGATTACATACATACTCCCCCTTACTGATAAATACATGTATGAATGAGAGTAACAAAATTTCAAAATCTTGACCAACTCCCCCTAACAGTGATATCCATCAAACTGGATAAAAATTGGCACTGATATATTATCTTCTAACATTTGCATATGTACATTGAAAATTGAAATGCATAAAAATGGGAGAAAAGCACATAGATTAACCAGAAGAAGTGTTTGACACCTGCAATTTTGCAAGGTGTGCTTGCCAAAATTTATTTCCTTCTTCCAATTCCTTCTTGGCTATGCCAAGCATGTAGCTCTAAGCTTCAAACTCCATGAGGAGTTCTCCATCATCCGAAGTATTGGGTACTGGATTCATCTTTGTTGTCTTCTCCGCTCTTGTTAGAGCATTATATATAGATGTATATGTGATTGTAATCATAGTAATAGCTAAATACACCATATCCATATGAATTTAAGGTATATTTAACTCCCTAAGCTACGATCCTAATGAAATGAACCAAAAGCTTCAAAAATGAGGAACCATTAAACTAAGCATGAAATGAACCATGAAAGCATAAAAGAAACCTAATTTAGAACTCCAAACCTTATCCCATTGGGGGAGTGGTGTCGTATTGATATGGAATGATGACCCTTTCCCAATCCCTTGGATAAAATGAGCATCTAATCAAACTCCATTGATGAAATCTTAAGCTAAAATGGATAAAACTATGCTAAGGGTAGATGCAAAAGATGAAAAAGCTAGTAATGGATGCAAGGATGAATAAATATAGTATTCAAATGAGCAGCATAACTTTGCTTTGATGGAAGTGGATCCATTTCTCTCCAAATGTGAGGTTTTTATAGGAGAGAAAATGAAGAATCAATGATCAAGATGGAATCAAGGGTGAAGACATGGATCAAGGATTCCCATCAATGGATGAGAATCAAAGATCACATGGATCAAAGAAACCATCAATGGCTCACAATGATTCAAACAAACACACATTCAAAGTTTGTTAGAGAGTTTGTTAGGAAAGAATATTCCATTTTTGGAGCCAAATAGACGAATATTCCTTTGGAATATTCCCTATGCAAGTGGATGGGTGAGGAAAATTAGTAATTAGTTAATTAAAACTAAGTTTTAAGTGTGCAAGATGAGGAATTTTAGGATTATAATTAAATAATTAGTTTATTTAATGAAAAGGGGTTCAAATGACATTTAATTTTAAATAATTAAGATTATTTAATGAAATGAGAGGACATAAGGTGTTTAAATTAAATAATTTGCATTATTCAATTAAAACAGGATGAAAGGTTGAATGTGAAAGGGGATGAACTAACCTAATTAAATTAATTAGATTAATAGATGAAAATGGTGCATTTAATTAAATAACTAGGCTTATTTAATTAAACAGGCAAAAAGAAGATGAATTTTAGGACAAAACAATGTTAGTGACCAGATTCAAGTGTGTAATATCATTCCAAACAATTTTAAGTGTCTACATTTTGCCCCTCTTTGAAGCAAGGTACCTATTATGTTGGCTCAAAGACTGATGCTTTTCATATTTAAACTACTGCTCAAATCAAAATTTAAAAAATTATTGATTTTTTTGGATGCCCCATTGTTTCCCTAGTAGAAGGAATTAAGCTGGTACCCTTCCCCCTCATGAAATCGGGCAAAAAATTTAAATTTCAGTTCGATGTCACGACAAAGGTTCAACATAGGTTCATGTGTAGAAATCAGGCTCTGGGATGCGAAAATAGGCTTAGAAACACAAAATAAAATGTCTCAAAATATGTTGTATAGCTCAGAAATTGGAAAAACAAGATAAAAATCATAGTTTTCCCCTCAAATTAGGGCAAAAACCCCTAATTTTTAGGCATAAATAGAGGTTAAAGGGTCACTTTCAATTCATTTGCATTCTTGACTTCTAGCAAATTTTTGCTCTTGTGCTCTAACACCTTGGTAATGTGGCCCAACGTGAACTTCCTACACACCTTTTTGACAGAGTTCGAGAGTACCAGTGCCCAGTAGATGTAGGACCCCGGGTAGGTGCTTCAAAAAATTTCTCGATTTGCATGTTTTTTCTACATTTTTTAGGGTTTGAATTAGGTCATTTAGGGCATCACTATATTGCAACACATTTAAAGCGGTCGACATCACTATTAATTTTTTAGCGACACTCTTTCTTTTTAGCAATGCATCAGGTAATTTAGGTATAGCGACGCACATAGGTTACAACGACACATGTTTCAAACAACAACGTGCCAAGGATTTTAGGTTCAGCGATGTAATTTAAAAATGGTGACACAGTTTCTTTTTAGCGACACATGATAAATTTTTCTAGAGCGACGCGCGCACCCAAATGTCATTTCACTTTTGAAGTTATAACGATGCGCCTGTCAAACGACACACCTTCAAAAAGGATATAGCGATGTTATTGCAGTGTTAGGACTTGGGAACTCATATTTTAATCATTTTTAGCCAAATGGACGTTGTTTGCTTCATGCGCGCAGGAGAAAATTTAGCCTCTCATGCCTCGGGAGCACTTGCTTGACCTTCTTTTAGAGGTACGGGATTTCAATGTGGAGCGGCAGGAGTTCTTGGGAGTCATCAAATTGGGATTCATTGCATATATGTCGGGGATCCAGACTCACTTGGCGATGATGATGGTTTTGGTGGAGCATTGGCATAGTGAGACATTGTCATTCCACCTTCCCACTAGTGAGGTGATCATCACTTTGGAGGACGTATGGTGGATTTTTCAGCTTCCCATCCATGGGGAATGAGTCATTTATGACACAGATTCCAGGATGGACGCATGCTATGAGCTCCTACAGACATATGATATTATTTTATTGAGCTCCTAGATTGACTTGGAGTTGTATCGAGGACAAGTGCCAGTTTTTAGATTGGTTCTAGTTGCCTTGATTTCTAGTGTGATTGCCCTAGATCGACAAGGTAGAGGTTTCAGTCTAGGTTGGGGACTAGCGTGGAACGACATGCTTCACAGGATGACTCAGTATGCATGTGGGTCGGTTATGCTTGTGTCTTTGTATCATGATATGCATCAGGAATTATACTGCTAGGAGAGGGGTATTAGAGTTGGTGTCACTTTACTACACATCGGGGCATATGAGCATATTGCGGTGTTGAGACCCATTGTGGTCTTAGTAGACATTGATCAGGATGAGCCCATCATTTTCAGATACAGAGCAGCGATGACCTTAAAGCACATGGGGCCTATAGGGATCCCATACTAGAGGAGGGTCATAGATGATATGAGTGTCTTTAGGTGGAGGCCATGGCTTCAAGTTCTAGTGTGGTACGATGATCAGTAGCAATTGTTTTATGCCTGATAGACCTGATACATCTAGGGTTGGGAGCATACTATGATTGAGTGGTATCTCCTAGACTATGTTTCCCAGCAGTTTGGGGAGGTATAGGATGTACCCCCATATGATTATGCAGAATTTTTCATGCGAACGTAGAGAGAGGTAGCCTGGGGCCCTCAGATTTTTCTGCAAGCAGCCATAGATGATTTCAGACATCTGGTTGCTCTACCTTGGGTGGATGATCAAAGGTTGCTAGATGCGGGGATGACCACAGCTTATGATGCATGGTGGGTGCATCCCACACACTTGATAGATCTAGCGAGAGGATATCCCTAGGGTAGAGGCAGAGGTTAGGGTGCAAGCAGAGGTGTAGGCATAGGACGATAGCAGGTTGAGCAATAGCCTCACTAGGATCATGGTCGTCAAGATCAATTAGTTGGATAGATTCCAGGGGCACCACCATCATCACCACCACGACAACAAGATCAACAACATTCACAATAGGAGTAGCCATAGTAGCATCCAGGGAAGGATCCCCAAGATATATAGATTCTAGCTCTTACAGCTAAGAGAGAGGTCAGTTACGATAATAGTTGTAGGCTGACATTTGAGAGGGACTATGAGAGATAGTTGTGACAGCAGCTAGATTTACAGTTGTCCTAGGATATTGGGTGGTGGCAACAGTTAGAGGTTGTTGCAATGGAAGCATAGGGACAGGTTGTGTCTACACGTATGTATAGAGATGTTGTCTTTGAGGTGGCTTACTATAGGACACTTTATCACAGGGATGTCCCCTGAGAGTTGAGGCAACCAAACTATTCACAGAGTAGTGGTTCAGTGCCTTGGGGTTTAGATGGTTAGCCCTCAGTCAGAAATCAGGTAGAGGGTGGCCAAAGACAGTCACCCAGTGGTCATTAGGGCCAGTTGAGGCATGACGACCAATAGAGCAGGGGTTAGCTCATGCTCATTTTATAGATGCAGTTTTGATATACAACCTAATTCTTATATGTATGTAGATTCATTGGCTTATTTTTGATAGCCTCTTGTATATGTAATTTTTGATGATAGTTACACATTGACTCTGATATTTGTACCATGGTCCATTCATTTTTAATATATATATATGAGATGGCCCGATTCGATTTATGATGTGATGCCCTATGATATGTGATGTGATGTATTGATTTCATGCTTTATGTATGGATGCACATGTATATGGATGAATGTAGATGTTGATGTTATGGATGCATTTCCTTATTTATGGTTTATAAGATGATATGATCAATGATGCGATGTTTGTATATGATGTGTGACGTATGATATATGTTATGGGTGCAATGTAATGGATGTTTCATTCTCTTTTTTCAGTATCTTTCTATGGCATGCTATGAGATGGATGTACTTTCATTTTTTTATTTCCCATATGATGATGTCATTCTTTCTGATATGAGTATGCTATGATTATGTAGGATGTACATGTGTGCTAATGGTTTATGGATGCAGGATGGATGCATTATTATTTTTGTTGAATGTCATGATGCCATGTTAGTGTGGAAAGAAGATAGAAGAATAAGACAAATGGATTTGACCATTGATTTTGAGATTAATTCAGAAGTCCAACAATTCCATGAGTCATTGAGACTTTATTAGATTATGGTGATGAGATTGATGATATGCTCATTTCTAGGATTGGGACACTACATCATTCCTTATTTTTTATATAACACATAGACACGATGCATCAAGGTATTAATAACCAGGATGGTGTTGTATCTAGTGCAATGGACTTTGACTTTGCAAATAGATAGGCTAATCCTTGTTCACACCTTGACATACAGAAACCTCATTGGAATTTATTTTAGAAGTTTTAGAATATTTAGGACCAAAGCATATGCAATAGTCAACAATCTACTCCAAACGACCTCCCTATACACAACTAAGCAAGTATGCGCCAAGATTCTTTTACAAGAATACCCCACAAGCATAGTAAACAAAAGATAATGATTGATGCCCCATTCCTTTCTCTTTAAATCATTCAGACATCATCGAGAGGTCCTCAGAATGGTTCAACAAGATAAATCACAAGAAAGATTAAAAAAATAGTCAATGTTTTCTATATCTCTTGCCAAAGTAACATAGCTAATGTGATTTATAATATTGATGTCCATTGTAGGAAAGATACATCCTAGGACATGTTGATTAGAATTTTTGACTTAAGACTATGTGTTTGATAGGTCGTTGATACAAATGTTACTAACTCGTTTACCTACAATCTAGACTTTAGATTTTGACATTTAGGTTCACACTTTGTGACTTTCCATATTTTTTTCCTACTTGTTTTACCAAAGATTGATGATGACGATTGATTTATTATGAATGGAAGTTTATTGCAGGTGAAAGTGAAATGGGATGGGTGGTTTTATATTTTTTGGAATATTTCAATGTTTATGACGTTTTCTAATGTTTTGAGGCTATTTTTTGGTCTTTTTTGACTATTTATGTGAAAGTTTAGGTTTTTTAATTATTTGAGGTTGTTTAGGGTTTTTGAACGTTTTCTAAATGTTTTGGGTTTTCTAATTTTTGACCAATACCTAAAAGGGGCTGACCTAGGGCCTCAGGGGCTTATCAAACATTAGCCTTTCCTATGTTATACACACAAAGACCATGCAGTTTGACTGACTTTGACCAATTATTGATGAGATATGAACACTTGATGGATTGTTAGTTTATTATGACAAACTCCTAAAGGACTAATCTAAGGTGTCTCGAGGGCACATCGATGATGTTCTTTCCTACGTTCAAGCTTAGAGACAACATAATTCGACAGGGTAATATTTTTTTTTTTTGATGATTTGACCTATTTAGTGATTTTTTGATGTGTTTTGGATGTTTTGGATTTTGACTTCACAATTTTTTGAATGTTTTTGGATTTTGGCCATGTACAAGATTTTGATGTTTTTGGGATTTTCTAATTTTGCTAGTTTTTTGGATTTTTTGATGATATTTTCAAATGTTTTGAGATTTTTCAAGAGATTTTCAATAACCTTAAGATAAACAAGAACCCAATCTGATGCAAGCATAAAAAATTTCCCTCAGTGTGATACGATAGACTACCTCGATATAGGTAGGACAAAGTAACCTTAGGAATGTGCCAGGTAGTACTAAAGGGGAATATGATATGTAATATCAAGCTATGACACAGACGCAGACAAGTGATGGAATAAATAATCAATGCGATGGATGGATGTGATGTGAATCATGATAAGCTAAAGAGCCAAAGATCTAGATGGAGGTGCTTATTTACACAAGGCACCTGTTTGCCAGGTTTTCACCAAGGTACTTTCCCAAAGCACCACCGAAGTGGTTTTCACTAGAGGATTTTTTTTCTTTATTGTTTTCAAATCCTTTTTCTTATTTTTTTGGATTTTTGTTATTTCTTGATTTTTTTTGTATTTTTGGATTTACACCCTTCAAGCATAAGCATAAATTTTTTTGAGATGTAGACTATTGATTGGTTCCTACAAGGGTTCTCCTTCAAGTGTTGATAATTGATAAGCTCATGATCAATAGCTTGATGTGACAACAAATGGGCCCAACCAATTAGGCTCAAACTTTCCTTTATTGTTCTAATCTAGAACATTCTTTTGATTCTACTTGAGGACAAGATCTCCTACCTAGAAAGACTAACTCTTGATCTTCTTATTGTAGCTTTGTTTCAGTCAATTTTGGTAAGCTTGTAAATGATTTAAGGCATCAAGATGATGCTCATCCAGGAATTCTAACTCATTCAGCCGAGATACCCTATATTCTTCATCAGTGATTGCATTTTGTAGTGACACTCGCAGTGATGGAAGCTTGACCTCAATAGGTAGTATGGCTTTTGAATAGACTAAGGAGAAAGGGGTGGAACCTATAGGCGTGTAGATACTGGTTTGATAGTCCCATAGGGTAGGGTTTAACTATAGATGTTAGTCATAGCAGCTTCATTGACCATCTTTTTCATAATTTTCATTATGGTCTTGTTTGTAGCCTCAACTTGACCATTTCCCTAGGGGTAATAGGCGGTGGAGAACTAATGTTGGATGTTGAATTGTTGGCATAGCTCTCTTACATCCTGGTTTTTGAAGGGTGTTATATTATCTGAGATAAGGGCTTGCAGAACACCATAGCAACAAATAAGGTAATTCAAGATAAACTTGGAGATTTTATTCCCCTTTATGTAAGTCATAGGAATAGCTTCCACCCACTTTGTAAAGTATTCAGTGGTCATGATGATGAATTTTTGGCCATTAGAGGAGGTGGGGTTAATCTTCCCTATGAGGTCAAGCCCCCACTGTGAGAAAGGACAAGGTGAAAAAATTGGTTGGAGATCTTAAGCTGGAGCATGGATAAGGTCTCCATGCTATTGAAACTTGATATATTTTTGCTCATACTAATGAGCCTCTCTTTCCATGGTTGGCCAGTAATGCCCTATCCTCAACAGTTTCATGGATAAGGTCATACCACTAGAATAGGAACTGTAGATTCCTTCGTGTACTTATGTTAAGGTAGTCAAGGCTTCCTCTTGGTTGAGACATCATTGTAATTTCCCCTCGATGCTTCTACAGTATAGGGTAGGGTAAACCCAGAAAACTAGTTTACAATTCCAATGAGGAAGGAAAATTGCAAAAAATGCCCCCATCCAAAAAAATTGGTTTTTGGGGTTTCAATGAACATTTGTTCGAGAACCCAAAGGTTCACTAGAACCCCCCTTCGAAGTAAACCCATTAAATGTTGGGTCCCACATTTCCCGGGAAAAAGCAAAGGAAAGGGTTGTGGAAAGGGGGTTTGTCAAACCAGGTTCGAGTGAACCTCCAAGGGGGGTTCAAACCCCCCTTTTCTTCCCCCCTTTGACACCAAAAAACTCAGAATTTTTCCCTTCGAAGCTCGAGTTGAGGATGAAAATGGAGGAGACTTCACATACCCAACGGATGATGGTAGTCCTCGAACGATCTATCCAACGAATATAATTTTAATATGTTTTGGTTTTATTATGTATTTGTTTTTAGTTTGATTAAACATATACGCCAATAAGAATCAAGCTTCTTTGTTCCATGTGGAAAAATAGCTGATTATCAAAAATTGAAAAATATCAATGCACTAGATATTGATGTCCTGATCCAAAAAATTGAATTCGATATATAAAAAATTATAGTATAGTCTTCCAATGAATTGTAATTAGTTTGACTTCGAAACTTGATTAAGGAAAAAATATTCAATAAAACACTATGAAACCAATTGGAAGCACTAGATATCATAGTTACAAATTAAATTCAAAAAAATTAGAATTTTATCCTTCATGGAAAAAAATTATGTTGTATTCAGTAATTTCATGAAATGAAAAAAATTTCAATAATTTTTCATTCATTCTATTTTTGGAAACATTTTCTAAATTTTAACATCTAATCTAAAATAAAGCATCAAAATAAAAAAATAAAAATTTCTCCTGGTTATTCTCCCACGCGTGCCCCAAGATTTAATCAAATCAAATCAAATCAAACTGCTTTATACTTCACTAGATTGCTTCACAACTAGGCATAAAATGATGTGAGCTTTTAAAGAAGGGGGTTAAGTTTGGATACCGAGTAGGTTTTGTATGCACCCTTAAACAATGCAGCACACAATCTTGTTCAGCTAAACTAACAAACTAGCTACAAAAGATACATGAGATAGGTAGCTATCAAATTGGCTTTGATATTGATAAAGTTCTATGTGCATACAAGTTTTTAGACCGGAATGATTCAGAAAATGATAAAAAAGAAAAAAACTTAAAGAATTTTTGGCTCTTTCGACATCCACAAATTTTGAACTTAAAATAAAATTAAAGCAATAAACAGCTTTTTATAGGAACAAGGCCTCAAGAGTTCAAACTTAAAGTCTATCAAGAGAATCAAAAATATCAAATCAAAATGTAGAACGTGGCATATGCCAGTTGTCATCAGAATCTTCTAGATAAAGTCAAAGCTTTGACTTCTTTATTAGCAATAACCTTTAACTTCAAACTCTGATACGTAACACTCCACATAAAACAAGGTTATCAACATTCCTTACAATACTGAATGGGAAACTTCTACTAGGACCAAGAACAACATACAAAACCAACTTCAACAATATGTCTTTGTGACACTTTTGATATCTGATATCTAGTACTTCCTTATATCACTTAGAGCTCAAGTTTCGGGAACCCTTCTTCATCTTTCTTCAGCTGATACTCTCGAAAAGCATTTAATGTTTGATCCATGCACTCTTTTGAAATTCCTTGTATTTCCTTCCAACTAAACTTGAGCCTGGTGTATTTTGTGATATCTGAAGTATATTGGTATTCATTTGCACCTTCTTTGTTTCATGCCTGACTATAGTGTTTTTGCAATGTATGATCTCATCAATAACTTCCCAGGTTAACAACTAAACAGGGTCTTTATTTATTCTCTCAATCCATTCCTTGAAATATTTTGCTTATTTACCCTCTTGTCCTAGTGTCTAGGGATCAAAATCTTGTCGTGCTAACACTCCAATAAAATCCTAGAATCTTTATCAATCAATTTACCGCATTTCTTGGTGACCTTTTCAAATCCTTCTATTCATTGTACTAAAGTGTATCCTTCCCAATTTAATTGTTTCTTCCATTTTTCACATAATGGGACTTCTTGTTCTGAAATTATCTTTTCTCTTACCAATTCTTAGACATCCATTTGAATGAGAGTTTCTACATTTTTCCTTTCAGCATCAACCTATTCCTAGCAAAATCTGCATTCTCCTTCCAATATTTTGGATTTTTCAAACCAACGGTGTGCTTTCTTTTACTTCCCAATTGCATCTATAATGAGTTATTCTCCTTGCCTTACCCAATACTCAATCCATTCTTCAAATACATTCATCTTATGGTAAATTGTTGTGATAGCATCCACCTGTTCTTGTGACATAAGTATTGGAAGTTGGGGCAGTTCAATTTGTGCTTGACCAGATTGGGTTAATGATTTTACAAAATTCTCCAAGCTAGCAACCCATTCTTTCAACTCTCCTTTATTCCATTTATGTCTCTATACCCTGGCAATAGTTGTTTCTAAATTCACCTTCATTTCTTCTAATTATTACATCCAGGATGAATGTCCAACACTAATACTTGTTATTTTATACTCCTTAGGCATTATCTCATGACTATTTTTATCTTCTACTGGGGTAGCTATATGGAGTGTTCTGCCTCCATCTCCATTCTTCTATATGACATGTTTCATTTGATCTCTTTGCCTAGGCTTAGGAGTCTCTACTTCTTGCATAAAACTTTTAAGATCCAAAGGTACCAATTCCACTTCCAATGGGGAAGTTAATTCTTTGATTAACCAATCAGGTGTATCTTCATTGTGTTCTACCTCTGCAACACTTCTCCATTCTTGGTTTTCAATATGCTCAGGAACTTCTTTTGTCACATCTTCAACTTTATCTGTTACATCCTCTAAAATGGGAACATCTTCAATATTCTCTGGCATAGATTATGGATTACTAAGATTCAACATTGTCTCTTTGGTTTCAAGACTTGTATTTTCCTGTCCAGCCAGGCGTTCAACATCAGTTCCCAGGAAATCACCTTCTTCATATCCTGTCACATCAGGATTTTCTTCATCTTTGACCTTATCACCTGAAATTTGTGAAGGTTCTTCATTTTCAATTTCAACCTAATCCTCCTTTGATTTTTTAGAGACCTATGGTTGCTTATTATTATTTTGATCATTCCCTAGCGAAGGATGGGAATCAAAGGTATCTTCAATAACAATATCATCAGTAGGAATTTTTCCTATAGACTCCTATGTTTCCATTTCAAGAACATCAGGGTTCCTCGCTTCTAAAGCGAGTGATCCTTTTATGAATTCTTCTTCAACATTTATAGGAATTGACCCTGTATATGGAATTTCTTCCACCACTAGTTGTACCATGGGTTTACCTTTAGATTTCTTTTCTTTTATTCATCCCACATGGCACCCCACTTACCCATTTGTTATTTAATCTTAGCTTCATCTATCTCAGAAACTCCATCTAAAACCATGGGAGTTTTTCCCAATGCTTGTTTTACAGTAGCCATATTAACTAAAGGGGGTGAAGTGAATAATGTTGTAGCTCTCTAAGATGCAGACCTTGTCTGTGTACCAATATTTTTTTTCATCCCTGCCTCTTCATCAGTAGTAGCCCTCATCCTTGGTCTTACTATGGAAGAAGATGCTTCTTTTTATTTTACTTTTCCTGATTCAGCATCTCTATACTTACTAGTTGATTTTAATGAAACTCTTTGGCTTGGAGCCTTAGGGGTTCTTTCTTCAATATGTAGACCAGTAGCTACTTTACTAGCTTTTCTCTTTTTCTTAGCAGGTTCCCCATTCTTAGGCTCATTTTATTCTCTTTGTTTCTTTCTCGTATCTCTCGTATCTTGTGACTATGTGGGCCTTATTCCTTTCTTTCTTAAAGCTTTACAAAAATCATCTATCCAATGTTGAGTCTATAGTAGAACCAGTGCAAAGAATTCCTCAATAGATGTTATTTCCTTAATTTCATAATCTAGATCTAGAATAGGTTCATCACAGACTATGTTTTCATTGTAAGCCTTGTTCAGCACTTCACCATCATCCTCTTCCATTTGATCTAGATCACGAATCTTGAGAATTCACACAGATTTCAATGATAATCTTTTATATTTTATTTTTCTTACTTTATGCTCATCCTCACAATTTAGCCAATAATCTTCTATATGTTGGACATGAGCACGATAACCAACTATATTCTTGGAAATATTCCCTTCTAGGTCATAATACTTTCTTCAGAGTGGAAAGTACTCCAAATTATACATTTTCAACTCCTCTTCACAAAAATTGGCTGCTCTAATTGCACTGCATTTTTAGTTCCCTATTACAATAGGAAATCTAAGAGAAGCCTTCTTATGAGCCACGCTATTACAAATTATAAAGAGCCTTTGGACAACTTCAACTATCTTACCAATTCTAGTAACACCATTTTATCTGTAGGGTACTTGGGCAACATGAAAGGATGTCATTCAAACCCTTCCACCCTAATGTACGTGAAAGTCAAAAACTAAATGTACCAGCCTCCAATCTGTCCAATAACACTCTATGATTTCAAAGACAATCTTTTGGATTTATCACCTTCCATTATCCTAACTAGCTTCATGGAAAACACATCATTAACCCTCCAATAATGCTCCTTGTATCCATGAATAGTGATTTGGGGTAAATGAGCATATATCAAACTATTTCCTACTTCTTTGCCTAGAGTACCAATTATTTTCAACCCTTGTTTATTTCCCTTAAGTCACAAGAATAAATCACATATGATGACATAGAAAAACATCTAGACTTTAGAAATGCCTTTATCTGATCATGCAATTTGTCGCTGATAAATCTTCCCCGATGCATTGGCATAGGACCTTCCATCAATCTAGCTATGATTACAAACATCCATGATTCGAATTTACTAGCATCTCATAATCCAACTATCCTGCTTAGCATAGTTATAATATCTTGAACATTTGGGTTGAACATAGACCTTAGAATTGGCTTTATCTACTATGTAGTCTTCTCCTGGCACCACTCTGTGTTCATAATTTCTTTGTCGTGTTCTTCAATACTTAGGTAGGTTTTGGCTTTCACCTTCATATCAATATGGTACATCCAATAAATGTAGGAAGCCCAAATGTATATATAATTCCTTTCTCAGAGAGATCTACATAGGTTCTTCCCTCCTTCTCAATGACTCTTTTTTCTAGGTTGTAGTTGTTTAACCATTCCATGACCAATTCAGGGGCCTCCATTGCTGGCAGAAACCCTCCTAAAAGTAACCCACTTGCTATAACATTCACTATACACTGTGAATCATTTTCTTGTCATGCTTGTGTGAGAAATTTGACATCAAAAGACCATCCCATATGAGTATCATTAGCTATCCCACCAATTGGTATAGATTTTGAAGTATAATATTTGAATTCATCTTTTGTTTTTGCTTCAGAAGTACTCATTTTTTTCGGCGTATTCTGCATTTTCAAATATGTACCTTGTGTGTGAGTTAGGGTTAAATTTAACCATTTATTTTTAACAATTTATAAAACTTTCAATTCACCTTTTGATTAAATTCAAATCAAAATAATCAACATTTCAATTTTTTAAAGGGAAATACTATTTTCTCGAGACTTTCATGCATGAAAATGCTTAACATATTTTGGTTATTCAAAACATACCTGGTTTTTGCTGATGATAACAATCTTTTCAAAATGCAACCTTGAAACCCTTGGTAACTGTGTTCTTAGTTTCTCAAAATTTACCTTTCCTTGTGTGCCTCAGTATTAGCCTCATTCATTCAATGTCCTTTACAAGTTTACAGTATGACGCAAAGTAGAGTGTTATAAAAGCAACTGCATGCTCAAGGTGTTTCCAAGTATGTGTGTAGTTCGCCACCTTCATTAATTACCTGTTACAAATGCATTAATTTCTTGAATAAAGGCATAATCATGGTGAATTAGGGTTCAAATTACAAACACCTAGGTTTTTGCGCAGGCTCGCCACTAAAGGAAATGATGGCATGAAAAATCTTACATGGCACTATTGTGTCACTTTGATTTTTATGAGGCAAAAGCCTTTAAGATACGTGATCATTTACGATCACTAGGATTGACAACCTTCAGTACTGAACCTTGAAAAGATTACCGAGAACTAGGACACTTACCTCCAAGCTTAAAGAAAACTAGGAGTAGAGAGAGGAACTGAGAACTAGGTTCAAGAGAGATCAAAAGTGATTCAAAATTTTCATAACAGAACCTCTGGTTTCCAACCTCCGGCTAAAAAAAAATGAAAAGCAACTATCAGACTAACCAATGCAGGAAAAATGTGATCGCCGAGACTGACAACCTCCAAGTGATGACTTACCGAGCGGGACTAAGACCAATCAGAGACATGAAATCCTTGATGCAACCACAACAACTTTGAGACTTCGATTTCTAGTAAATTGATAAAACTTTGTGAAGAGATCGAGACACCAAATCCGAGGAAGAACAAGGACTTAAGCAAAGACCAAGCAAATTGAAAATGAAACTTGCAATTTTACCAACCCCCAAAATAACGCCAAAGCAAGCGAAAGTGAAAAGGAAAAAAGAAAAGAAAAAAGGGGGTCCACATTTTGTCAAGGGGAAAAATGGGGTGTGTTGTGAGACCACACAATAGGTATCACCTAATATGACGAATCAAGATTCCTTTTTAACGAAGGTTTTCATAAGGTTGGAAGTGATATCATATGGGAGGGTACCTATGCTAATATAGGTGAATATATTGTGATACCATGGGGAACTAGGACTAATGATTATACACACAAATTCATATTCTGAGATTTTGAAAGCTGGTATGAGAAGTTGTTCTACCAATAATTCACATTGAAGGATATTATGTGGCATTTCTAACAAAGACCCAATTTTCGCCATGGCATCTACTACTCGATTATTTACACGGGGTATTTTCTTAAAGGTTATATCAATGAAGAAGTCCTTAAGAATTTCTACCATCTTCTTGTAAGTTGTGAGTTTATCATCCTTCATTTGGTAGTCATCATTGACTTGGTTTACAATCAGTTATGAGTCCCCATAGACTTTTAACTTTTGATCTGCCACTAGACTGCTATTCTTAACCTCATTATTAGAGCTTCATACTCAAAAATGTTATTTGTACATGGAAAGGATAACCAGTATGAATTTGGAATACAATCACCTTGAGGGGTGATAAAGAGAATACCTTCCCTTGATCCATGTTGGGTATATGATCCATTGAAGTCAATTTTCTATTGATCTGCTACATTGAGGAGAAAGACTGACTGATCAGGAAACTCAGATACCAAAGGATTCTCCACATAAATGGGTGCTTCTTCTAGTTGCTTTATAATGACCTATCCCTTTATAGCCTTTCACTCCACATATTCTATGTCAAACTTTGTTAAGATCATTAACCACTTGTCCATTCACCCAATGAGATTTGCTTTAGACAACAAATATTTTAATGGGTCGATTTTAGCAATAAGCTTGATTTTATGTGAAAGCATGTAATGTCTAAATTTTTGTGAAGAAAAGACCAATTACTAAGCATTCCTTCTCGATAGACGGGTAATTCATTTCATATCCAACCAAGGTCCTACTGATATAATAGATGGCTCTTTTTTTTCCCATTTCATCATGTTGGGCTAGAAGAGCACCTAGTCTTGCTGATGTAGTTGAAATGTATAGGATTAATGGCTTGTTTGGTATTGGTGACATGAGAACTAGAGGTGATAATAAGTAGTCCTTGATTTGCTAAAAGGATTTATCACATTCCTCATCCCACTTATATGTTATTCCTTTATGAAGAAGGTGAGATAAGGGATGGATCTTATCTAATAGCTACACAATGAATCTCCTAATGGATTGTAACCTTCCTTATAGCCCTCGCATTTGTTTCAATGTTTGTGGTGGCTCCATGTCTAAGATTTCTTTCACCTTTGTTGGGTCTATCTTGATCCCTCTTTGTGAAACTATGGAACCAAGAATCTTGCCTTATGTAACCCCAAAGACACACTTTTTCAGGTTCAATCATACCTTACTCTTCGAGGTTGTCGAAGATTGGTCCCAATACCTCTATGTGCTCATTCCTTGTCTTTGATTTGGCCAAAATATTTTCCACATAGTCTTCAATTATTTTATGGATCATATCATGAAATATTAGGGTCATCGCCCTTTGATAGGTCACTCCAGCATTCTTTAGCCCAAACAACATCATATTCCAGCAGTATGTTCCCCATGGGTGATCCCACAATACTGGTTTACAATTTTTGGCCAAATTGAACATTGAACTAATTTATTTTAACTAAATCTTCACTTTCAGGCACCTATAGCTGCTAAACCATGAGGAATTTGAAGATGATGCAAACTAGTGATTTGTGACATTTTGTTTGTAGATTCTAAATATATACTTTGTAAAAAATTTGGAATCAGATTGCATTTCTTTTTCTATCTCCTTCAAAAACTAGTTTTTAACAGTAAACACCATTTTTAAAGAGTGATGTTCACCGTATACAACATAATTTTATATATGAAGGATAAAATTCTAATTTTTTTGAATTTAGCGTTGTAACTAGATATCTAGCACATTCATTTGGTTTAATAGTGTTTTATTGGATTTTTTATTCTTAATTAAGTTTTTAACTCAAACCAATTACAATTTAGACATAGTCGGACCTTATACAACATAAATTTTTGTGTATGTATTGAAATTCACTTTTTGTGTTGGATCAAGGGCATCAATACCTAGCATGAACATATTTTTTAGAATTTTTTTTATAATCTACTATTTTTCCACATGTGCAAAACAGAGAGTTTGATTTTTAGTGAAAAACCTATGTTTAATTCAACTTTAAAAAATAATAAAACCAAAATATATTAAAATTATATTCGATGGATAGCTCATTTCGAGGACTACCATCATCCAGTTGGGTTTGTGAATTTTCCTCCATTTCCATCCTCAACCCGAGCTTTGAAAGCCAAAATTTTGCAAAAAAATTGTAGAATAGGGGGAGAAGGGAGAAAAAGGGGGGTTCTAGCAAACCTCCCTTTGCTAGAGGGTGGGGGGGGGCTCACTAGAACCCTCCCTTCTAGAGAACCCCCCTTTAAATATAATTAAAAAAGAAAACCCATTAAAGGGGGGTTCGCTAGAAGGGGGGTCCCCTTCTATCAAACCCCCTAAAGTGTTTTCCCTCTGAAAATGCATTTTTCCTTCCTCAAACTAATTGTATACCAGTTTTGTGGGATCACCCACATGGACATGTGAATGCAATTTTATGTTGATCCTTGTTAGTGATCATGATTTGGTTATAGCCTAAAAATCCATCCATGAGTGATAACATTTCATGTCTTGCAATTAGATCGACAATGATGTCGATGTTGGGAAGAGGGAAATCATCTTTCATACATGCTTTTTTCAAGTCCCTGAAGTTTGTGCATATTCTGATGCCCCTAGTGGGTTTGGAGACTGGTAACAAGTTGGAAACCCACTCAAGATAGTCGATTGGTCAGATGAATTATATGTCAAGAAGCTTTAGTAGCTCCAATTTAACCAAGAGTGCTATCTGAGGGTGCATCTTTCTTAATTTTTGCTTCACTGGTTTTGCTTTAGGATAGACTGCTAAGTGATGTACAACCACTTCAAGATCGAGTCCACACATATCTATGTAGGACCATGCAAAGTTTTCCCTTCTCTCTTTCAAGAATGTTGCTAAGTTTTTATGTTCCTCATCTAATAATGATTCAACATAGAAGGTTATCTTAGGTGCCTCCACTATTCCTACATTCACTAGAGTTTCTTTCTCTACAAGGGCCACTAATTTCCCTCATCCTTTGGAACCTCAGAGAGTTTGTCACCTTCGGATGTGTCCTTTCCTTTTACTATTTTATGATTTGAAAGTGCCACAGTGTGGTTTTCATTTAAAGACCTACATGTTATTCTCATGTCATCAATTTTGTGACTGAGGGATTCAATCATCTACCCATAGTATGCTTGTGTGTCTAGCTCTATGTCAAATCCTGCTTTATGATCCCCACATGGAAAGTTGTTGCGAAGTCCCATAAATTTTGAGATCGCTTCATCATTTTCAAATATATCTAGAATTGGTGGTCCTCGTGTGTTCCAGTCAATTAGTTGTGGGTATACTAGGTTTAATTTAGTAGTTTGGTTGTTTGGGGTAAAATATGTTGTGGTTATCATAAAGATAGAGGTATCCTCAAACAAGTCAGCAACGTCAAGAGGAAATTCATCTAGGGTAGTGTCACGTGATGTTGGTAACCAAGAGGAAGCCTCAACCCATTTATTAGGAGTACCCTTTCCAATAAGGGTCACCTTGCTAGTAGTACATCCTAATCCAAGATTCTTTGGATGTCTCTCAAGAATGATGGGTTCTAGCAAATCGTTGTCATTTTGTCCCAAATTTTCATTTTTGTTATACCCACATCCCATCTTCAGCTATAATCCTTTATTATCATCTTTCATTGGAAGAATGGGCATGGGTAGAGTGTCCTGATAGAGCAATTTAGATACATCTTCCTCATTGAAATACTCTTTGTTCAAGTCCCCCCCATTTGGTGAAGGTGGTAGATGCAACCTTTAATGTTTCAGCTACTTTATTGATAGGTTAGGGTTTTCCATGAGATTTGGGAAAACACAAAAGTATCCTTCTTCAGATTATAATCCCTAGTACTATTATCCTTGATTACTACCTTGATGTCGGGTATATTCTACACAATGGGTGTTTTTTATTCTGAGGTAGATGCAAGAGAAGATGGGTCAACAAATGAGGAGGAGGATGTAGGCCCTTCATCATTCTTATATATTTTGGGGATCTTGTAAAATTTAGCCTCAAGGTTCTTGCAATAGTAAAAGGGCTCAGGAACACCATGGATGGTGACCTCTTTATCCTCAAAGGGAAACTTGACACATTGGTGGTACATGGAAGCCACAACTTGCATGGCATGAATCCATGGTCAACCAAGCAGGATGTTGTAGGGGAGTTCAAGATTTAGCACTTGGCATGTGGTTCTAGCAATGATAAGTCCCACTTGGATAGGTAGCTTGATGATTCCTTGAGACACCCGTTCTTGATCATCGTATGACCTTATAGTTATTCTCTTTGTCTTTTCAATATAATCCTTTAAGTAACCCAAGTTTTTGACCAACCAAAGGGTGCAAATGTTTAGACTGGAACCTCCATCTACAAAAACTCTTTTAACTTTATTCTTATGAACAATGACCTCAAGGTGCAAAGTGTGATTGTGTGATGGCTGCATTGGGAGATCTTGTTTTGAGAAGGTGAGAAGATGGGGGGTAGTGATATTCCCTAGCATAGCTTGAAACTAAAATGTATCAATATTATCAAGTATGGAGGAAGCCGATAAATCCTTTTCTAGCATATCCCTATGGGCGGGGGATAGCTTCAATAATTCTAGGATGGAGATCTATGCAAGCATTTTCTTTAGCTGTTCAAGGAGACTATAGTTACTAGGGTTTGATGTCAACAATGTAGGTTGTGCCCTAGATTGAGATGAAGCTCCTTGGATTGTAACCTTTCCACACTGTGTGGTGACTCCACACTCTACACTAGGTCCTTTGACGATAATGATTGTTATGACATTGTCACAAGAGGCAACCACATTGGAATACACATGTCCTATCCCCTTGCCATTGTCATTCCCTTTATTGTGATCTGCCATTGGGTTTTTTGTATATCTTGAGGTCCTAGTTACCTATTGGTACATCAATAGTTACATCCCCATTTTTTATGAGATATTGGATTATGTTCTTTAGCTTCATAGAACTAGACGTTTTATGTCCTTTGATTTTGTGAAAATTGCAAAGATCCTTTTCGTTATACCAAGGTAGTTTAACTTGAGGTTCCTAATAGTTTTGAAAATTGGGGAGTGTAATCAGGTTTGACTATACCATTTTTTTCATGACAGATTTGATGGATTCCCCCAATGGTGTGTATTTGCATTTTTGGTAGTTATTTCTATTGAGGGGTCCTCTTTGTTGGGTGTCGGTATTATTGATTTGATTATTTTGTGGTGGTGTGGTGGTTTGTGTTGTGTTTTTTTGTGTGTTGGTTGGTTGGTTGATTGATTGGTGTTTTTCCTAGGAGCACTTATGACCACTTTAGCATCAATGATACCATCATTTGTCACATTCTTGTAGTTAGCCCATATGTAGGGCTTATCATTAGAACTGATTGATGGGCATTTGTTTTTATACGCTTGTGTGGTTCCCTGTGAGATTAGGGCTCTCTCGATGTTGAGGGCCCTAGGGATAAGCTCATCATAAGTGGTGACACATTGCATCATTAATTGGAAGGATAAATTTGTGTCAACATTTTCTATGATGATCCCCACTTGTTGTTCTTCAGGAATGGGCCACTTGCTCTTACTAGCTATTTTCCTCCACCTTCGTAGGAAATTAATAAAGGATTATCCTTTGTTTTGCTTGAGAGTGTACAACTCTTATAAGCTTGCATCCATGTCTAGGTTGAAGGAGAAATGGTCGATGAACCTATCAATTATTTCTTGGAAGGTTTTGATACCTAGAGGCAATTATGAGAGCCAATCAATTGTTGGGCCCACCAAACTATGTGGAAAGAGGTGCATCAAGTAGGAATCATTGTAGGCCACCTCCATACACATTACGTGGAATTCCTTGATGTGATCCATAGGATTTCCCTTTCCTTTGTATTTATCAAACTTAGGGACCTCAAAACTGGGTGGGAAAGGTACCATTGCGATGTTCCTATCGAAGGGGTATGGACATAAGTTTTGTTGTGCATGTGGCTTCTTCATTTTTCTCATTTGAATGTATTGGATATGTTGTGTTATCACCTTGAGCTGCGATGACACATCATCTTACAGATTTGGTGATGGAGTATATGTTGTGTACTGTGGGATGGTGGATGATTTGTAAGTGGGATTTTGATATGATGGGGTGTTGTATGGTGTGTAGGGTGGAGTTTGATACTATGAAGGTGATGGTGGTAGAGGCATATATGCTCCTTGCATATTTGGATTGATGATGTTTTATTAGGGATTATAGTACAAACCCTGTTGTTGTTGGGTGTATTATTGTGCTAGCAATGCTTGTTGTTGGGATTGTTGTTGTTGGTACATGAGCAACACTTGTTGTTGAGCTTTCTATTGTTGTTGCTATTTCCATTGTGTGATCAAGGCTTGTTGTTGAGCTTGTTGTTATTGCAATGCTTACACTTGAGCTTGTTGCTATTTCAACGCTTGTTGATAAGCTTGTTTTTGTTGCAAAGCTTGTTGTTGGGCTTGTTTTTGTTGCAACGCTTGAGCTTGAGCTTGAGTTTGTTACACTTGCAATGCTTGTTGATAAGCCTATTGTGCTTGTTGCAAAGCTAGAGTGTGAGCTTGTTACACTTGCAACATGGAAGTTTTTTGATGGTGGGATGGATTTTGAGTGATCATGGTATGAGTGGGTTGTGGTTTGATTTGATTGTGATATATTTGTTGTGTGGTGAGTGGTTGGGGGTTGTTATGTGTTATCATTCCTTGTAAATTTTTTGATTGGGATGGAGGAATGTAAGTTTGGGGCCCTGTTTGATTTTTCATGGCTTAGGGAACCAATTGTAAAGATGATGGTGTCATTTGGTGTTGCGATGTCAATGGCATGTTTTGACCTTGAGTCAATAGGTTGGAAGGGTTCCCTTGACGAATGTGTTCGGGATTACCTTTTTTTGTTTGATTTGGGGCCAAGGTATTACCTTGGTTGATCAAATTTTTGGTCAATGTGTTGTTTTGATTTGGATTCATGATAGATGGGTTTGATATGGTTTGCGAGGTGGTATGTGGAACCAATTGTTTGGATGTGTCAACTTGGGGATTGGTTGATGAAGGTGGACCTTCTTGTGTTAAAGGTTGACCTTGTATAATGGTGATCACTTGTCCTTGTGCTTGGGGTGCTTGTCTCACATTTCCTTGTGTAACATTAGGCACACTTTGGCTACTTGTGGTGACGGAAGAAGATGGGTGCGCTCAAAAATTTGAGGCCATTGTGGTGTTATGGAATGTAAGTTGTTTGTATGGATGTAGAGGATATTCAAGAATGATGATGGAAGAATGTGATGGGGCACCAAATGTTTGTGTCCAAGGAAGGTTGGTGTTTTGAGTACCCAAAATTTTGTTGCCTTCTACATTGGGATTGAGATCAAGGTTTGTCGTAATCCTAGTTGCAAGACTAGGAGTTGATGTTTGACTTGTCACAAAGGATGGAGATGGTGATTTATATATTGATTCAATCCTTGTGCAAAGGTTTGTGTGATGAAATTTGGGGGAATTGAAGCCACATTTTCTAAGGTTTGTTCCCTAATCAAGTCAAATTCAAATGTATAAGCGAGTTTAGCCCCTCCTTTTGCTAAAGCTAGCATGTATTGGGTAGGGTTCTTTTTCATCAAAGTGTTAACAATGTGGTTTTTTCTTAGGATCTTGTTGATATTCAAGGAGTTCTTCCTTAGTGATCTCAAGGGGGTTGTTTGTGACATCTTCTACCTCATACCCTTTGTCTAATGGATTTTATGGTTGTTGTGATGGGGTAGAATGGTTCCTTGGATCAAATTTTTTTGGGATAGTATCACTTGTGGTGGATGTGGTTTTGGTTTGTTTCATGTTTCTCTTGTGTTGTGATCTTGTTGTAACCATAAATTGTGGGTCAACTATGGGAGAGGTGTGTTGAGATTTATAGTGTTGAAACTCTCTAGTTGACTCAAATTTAGACAAAAGGGACCCTCTAAGTTGTTTTGGACCAATGATGTGAGTGGATGATGAAAAGGATGAATGATATGGGGGATGAACTTTCTAAAATTTTGGACAACACTTTTAGACTTAAAGGTTTGATGCTTTGATGTCTTGGATAAAAGGTGTTTAATGAACTTGTAAATCTTTAAGGAAAACTTGTGACCTTTAAGATAGACTAGTTCAAAAAGTATGATAACTAACTCAACTAAGTGTATGGAAAAGGATTCATTTCACACACAAATAGCTAAGTTTTTTGTGAAGTGGAATGTCAAATATGATGAAGGTGGATGAAATTTTTGACCCAAAAAGTGTTAACCTAAAAGGGACCTTTGTTTTACAAGACCAAGATGGTGAGAAACATGCTTTACCTCTAAAGTGATAAAAATTAAGAACTTAGTGATTTTGATAATAGAACTTGGACCCAATGTTTTGCAATACTTTCCTTGTCTCACTTTGTTTGTTTTGGGGAGTCAATGTGTCTCAACAATAAGACCAATGTGTGGTGTGTCCATTTGGTTTTAATCTTTGATTTAGTGAGATTGCTTCATTACCACATCAAGAAATTCTTAATTAAATTCAAACCAAAAAATCTATGTGTAAGCAACCTTCATTCCACAAAGTCCATTAATATGTGAAAATCAAGAAGCTAAGGCCATAGCTCCCTATGTTAACTTTGGAAAGCGTGAATTGAGATATAAGTCCAAATATTTAGAAGCCTATAAAGATAAAATTCTTAGGGACAAGCAGCAATATAGGACTTTTCAAAGGTATTCACACTTAATCCAAAGGGTTTGAAATTTGATGAACATGTTGATGTGTTTTTAAGTTGTTTTGAAACCAAGCAATGTGTCAAATTGACTCACAATCAATAAAAATCCTATCTCAAGTGGGTACATTCTTCTTGGTGGGATTACCTCATGCCCTGAAGGGATGATTTTACATACAAATTATGGAGGAGTCAAATAGAGGTATGTTAAGAATGAACTCTTAAGCTCTGTGACCCAAACACAAATTGAACTTGGTAAGTAACTTCTTGGAAGTAAATTCCAATGTACCACTTTAAAGAACACTTTGGAAAAGGACTTGGTTGGCTACTACACATAGCTTTTTAGTGACAACAAATTGAGAACACCAAGATGGATAGTACCATCTACCTACAACTTAAGGCATTAAACCGTTCTCTTTCGCTTTTAGAGATGGATTAGGTGTAGTATGTTATCACCACAAATTGAAGCTACTTTCATTACAATTTTGCAACCTTTATTTAAAGCCCGTCGGTAAATGTGCTTGTCAAGAATCGCTTAGGAGTTCTCCATTGCGAGATGTATCTCCTTAGCAGGTTCTCTCTTAATAAGAAAAATGCTATTTCTCTTCACCCAATATTGCACAAAGTGTAAGGGGAGTAGATACCTAGCAAGTTCTTAGTATGACTCAAAACAAGAAAGTACACTTGGGTGTTTCTCTTCATCCAAGATTGCACGAAGTGCAAGGGGAGTGGATACGCACTACAAGTTTATACAAACAAAGCAATCACATCAAACACATTCATTTTAATCCATATTGCAAAATGACTTTATTTTAAGCACCAATGGATGAGTTTGTTTATTTTGTCCAATTTTAACCAATATCGCAAAATGAGGTTGTACAGGTTTTGATGAGGGTTAAAAGAACCTTTAATTTAACTATCTATTTCCCTCTTTTTACTATCCTTCACCTTTATTTCCTATCACCATTTGTCTTAGGAACTTTATATGTTTTATAAAATGTGAAAGGAAATTAAGACTATTGAAGATGCCAAAATCTATAAATTTGTTAATCCTTTTGTGGTTTAATGATAGGAATTGATTGAAGGAAAAGATGTAGCCATTAAGGAGATGGAGTCATGAAATATCGGTGGAGAAATGTTGCTTAGAATTAATTGGGCAGCCGATCATTTTGGTAAAAACAATTTAAGACTATTTTGTTGTTATAGCGGCCTATGGCCTTTAGTCAAATTTCATAGATAGGTGGTTGAGAGCCAAACAAACTTGAACTTATTATTAGTTTAGATAATCAGTATATATATATGTGTGTATGATCAATAAAAAGAATGACTGTTAATATAGTTATGTAGTATTTTGACTCTATTAATTTGTCACCTCTGTTAATGAATAATTAGTGCTTAGTCTGTGGTTACAATTCATCATCTGGCAACCGAGGTAGGGCCCACTCTGTAGTTATCCAGTGACTTCTTATGTTAGTGTGTGGAATGCATTTGATTTTGTTCCAATTCGCATGTTGGATAGTATATTAATGTGTGGTATGTGTTTGAGTATTTTCAGTCTATTCAAAAATTATAATCGAGATTGAAATTATAATAGTTTGGAACATGGTGATTCTATTCTTATGCAAGAGTATCGATTGATTATTGCTAAAGTTAAATCACTCAATGTGTTGATTAAAGATTATCGGATGTATTGGTGATTGATACATTTTTTTTGATATCATGCTATAGGTACATTTGATTTATATATATTACTTTATAATCAGACTTAATCTACGTATTTGTTGTTATGTGTGCACTTGATTTAGCGGACAATGTTAATTGTAGTGTTGATTAATAAGTATAGACTTTATTTAGCACTTCACATTCCATTATTCATTTGTTCCTATTAAGTTTAGTTTCAGGAAGAACCATTACTTATGTTTTATTATTTAGTTTTTAATATACTTTTGTTCCGAATTGTGGTCTAGGTTCCTGTCGCACAGGTGACAGGAAGTTTGAAAACTGAAATTCTGAACAAATGCAATTTGTATGTAAGTGCATCCATCCACACTTGACTTCCTAGGTTCAACCCTTAGGAAAACAACCCCAATATCTTTCATAAGTTCATGACTCCCGGATTGACATCTAGGAGTAAACTAAGAAAACTTTGGAATTCTCAAGGATTGGTTTAGACCCATCTACCCAAATTAAGATAGAATTACAAGGATAGTTTTACCTATCATATCAACCACAGTTTAATCCAATAATTTTGGCATTATTTTTGAGGAAAGATATTAAAGGCCTAAAATCATAGTAAGTTGAATTAGGACTAGTACGTCAAGAGGAAATCCTATACAATTGTTGACCTTGTTAAGGTTAATACTTCTTATTTGTGTTGCTATAAATCATTTAGGTGCATGAATCGTAGTAGGGATAGTAGAGGAAGATTTATTAGAAAAGAAAAGGGAAGTAGTTCACAACCCGCAAAAATTAAAAACAAATCAAAAACATTCATTGAGGGAACACAACTCGAAGAATTGCAAAATAGGTCAAAGCCATCTATTGAAGGAAGTAGTTCAACATAAGAAAAATTGAAAACTAAATTGCAATCTTTAGAGTTACCCGAACCCAATATCGAGAAGTGTGTTATAGAGTTTACTATTGTTGAGACAGCTTTAGGTACCCATCCAGGGTCTTCCGAAGTATTGTGAAGAAAGGTTGAAAATTTCTTTCAGGAATCTTATAGGTCAGAAGCTGGTCCATTCTCAAAAACCCAAGAGCCATTTAAAACCTACTTTACCCCTTGGGCACTAGATGTCATGGCTGATCCCAACAACAACAACAACAACATTAATAACAAAAACAACAACCATGATGTGAGAGCATTAGCCCACAATGACCCAATCACCTTTGAGTTCCCCATTACACACCCTGAAGAGGATGCTCCTATGAAAATATTCCTCACTCTGCTTTACCAGTTTTTCGTGGTCTTTCTATTGAGGATCCTAACATGTTTTTATTTGAGTTTGATGTGTTGTTCCATAGCTATGATTATTAGAGTGATGCGTAGAATCTCAAATTGTTCCCAGCCACATTAAAGGATGCAGTCCTGTGTTGGTTCATGAACCTCAGGAATATTAGAACATGGGAAGTCATGAAGGATTTTTTTTTTACCGAGTACTAGGAGTACTATAAAACAAAAGAGGTGTGTGACAAAATCTTCCGCATGGCACAGAAAGAAGACAAGCCCGTGGAATATTACCTCAAATGCTTCATGTTCAGTTTTCAATGATCACAACAACAAGGGATAACTCCTGATGTTGTTAAAATGTTGTTTCTTAGAGGCATAAGAGATGATACTATGGAAGCATTAAATTCAATAGGTAAAGGGAACATTTCTAAAATGGACTCTGACAATATTTGTGACATTTACAGGAATTATTCAAGGTCTCAACATTCGGGAAGGAACTATCCAATTAAGCCTTATGCTCCAGGTAATGCAACAAGTGTAATGAAGTGTGAAATAGCCAATTTACTCAAGTCTCTTAAAACTGATTTGTTAAATCATATGGGTAAACATATAAACACTCTATATCATGTAGGAAGTAGGAGGAAGCTGAAAAGGCCTTGGCTGTTTTTTTCTTGACTTGTCATAAGAGACATAGTAGTGAGGATTTCCCTTACAATAGGAAAAATATTTCATCCTTAGAAGAAGTTAGTAGAAGTTCTACCTTAAGGCCTCTTCCTGTAGGTGTGCCTAATATGGAATATTCTAAGGAACCTATCTACTACATAGACCCTAAGCGACCTTTTCCACCTCAAGTAATGCACCCTGGTATGATGAATGATTATCTTACACTAGGACCCAGCCAATCCAATTCTTTTTATAATCAACCCGAATGGTATGGGGGTTGGAAACAACCCTTTCCATACCCTTAATGGATGCCACAATATCAGTATGCTTCACAGTCATGGAAACAGGAATGGAGGCCACAACCACCACAAGCTTCACCATACCAACAACCATACCCATCACAACCACAATTTCCACCTCCTCCCATGATCAACCCATACCAGCAGTCACAAAAATTTCTTCTGACCATACCATCATCATCTGCTTAGCCATCCAATCCAACATAGCCACTGAAGCCTACAGCAATGCCATCCCAACCGAATCCAAATCCCAACAATAAGGCAACACAACCCGTATATAATAATGATGGAACAGGTTACTTCACTTATCCTATAAATATGGTAGAATTAGATGGAGTTCAATTAAGATCAGGAAAGGCTCTTCAGGGGCCCACCATCACAGAGATCAATGAAGAACCTGAAGCTAAGTCAGTTAAAGAACCTCCCTTTCCCAACCGATTTCAGTCTGAACCAATACAAAGGGAAATCTCTCAACCTGAATTTGATTTTGTTAGTGAGTTATGTAATGTTAACATCAAGATTCCTTTGTTGTAGGCTATTAAGGACATTCTCATCTATACAAAAATAGTTCAGGATCTATGTACTCAGAAGCAGAAGAAGAAGCAAGACCTAAACACCATCCAAGTTATTGGACAGTTGGTAGACCTTATGCTCGAGAACATAACCATTCCTAAGTACTTGGATCTAGGGATTCATGTCATCAAGGTATCTATTGGTAAAGTAAGCATTCCTAATACCCTTGTCAATTTGGGCACTGTAATTAATGTTATGACAAATTAAAGAAAGGAAAGATTGTCACTAGAGGGACTTAGGCCTACTCCCATAGTTCTTCAAATGGAAAACCAATCTTTGGTCAAACCAGAGGATATGATTGAAGATGCAATTGTTTCTATTGATTTATGGGAATACCCAACTGACTTTATGGTTTTGCAACTAAAGATTAAGCTAGGGGGATACCCCTTAATTTTGGGACGACCTTGGTTAGTATCTATGGATGCATTCATAAATTGTCGGTTGGGAAACATGGTCATTTCTAATGGAGAGCACAAGAAATAGTTGACTTTATACCCACCAGCACAACCCTTGTTGGAGATGGGGGATCCAGTATGGGTTGATAGTGACTTGGATGAGTCATTTCCCATCTTAACAATTGATCAAGCCTTAGATATGGAAGAACCTACTGAGGATAATATTCTTGTTAATTTTCTTTAGAATAGATATGCATCTAATGAATCTTTTGAAAGCATGGTTCTTCATTTAGGTATAAACACTCCTTGTCCTTTCGGAAACTTTCCATTGGTAGGTAGCTCACGATTTGTTCAACAATTTTTCACGTTGCATCAGTTGCTACCTCATAATTGTTTGTACAGTTCATTTTTATCTTATAGAAATCCTAGTGATATGCCATCCACCTCCCAAGTACTAGCAATTAACTCACCTAAAAAATCAAAAGCCATGGAAATTTTTCCTTATTGCACACTTAATATTAATCCACAATTAACCACTGAACAAATCCAAGATCTCATTTCCATGCTTAAAGCTAATAAAGATGCATTTTCCTAGGAATACCAAGATATGTATGGCATTCATCCTAACACCTACACACACCATATTTACATTGAAGAAGGTAGTTGTCTAGTTAGGAAACCATAGTAACAACTCAACCTCGTCTTATGTGAAATAGTTAAAGAGGAGTTACAAAAACTGTTAAATGTTGGGTTTATATATCCTATTTTAGATAGTCATTGGGTCTCTCCTCTAGTTGTAGTTCCCAAGAAAAATGGTAAGTGGAGAATTTGTGTTGATTATAGAGCACTAAATAAAGCTACTAAACAAGATCACTTTCCATTACCATTTATTGATCAAGTGTTGGACACTCTTGTAGGTAATAAGTTCTTCTCTTTTTTGGATGGGTTTAGCGGCTACAACCAGATTTGCATAGTGTTGGAGGATTGGGACAAGACTACTTTCACTTGTCCTTTGGGCACTTCTTCATATAACATTTTTCCGTTTGGTTTATGTAATTCCCCAGCCACTTTTCAAAGGGTAGTTTTGAGCATTTTTGTGAATCTTGTAAATGATTGTGTTGAGGTGTATATGGATGATTTTACTATCCATGGTAATACTTATGAAGAGGCTAAAGAAAATCTAGAAAAGGTACTTAGACATTGTATAAACACTAATTTATCATTAATTCATAAAAAGTGTCATATGCTTATGACTGAAGGGATACTACCTGGTCATTATATTTCTTCTAAGGGTATTCAAGTCGATCCCAAAAAGATACAAATTATTCATGACTTGCCTACACCCACTAGCCAGAAGGATGTGCGTAGTTTTCTAGGCCATGTAGGGTACTATAGGAGGTTTATCCAAAATTTTAGTAAGATTGCCTCCCCCTTGTTTTCTTTATTAGCGAAAGATGTCATTTTCACTTGGACACCAAAATGTCAAGAGGCTTTTGAAACCATTAAGAACAAGCTTGTCACCACTTTGATACTCAGAGGTCCAAAATGGGAACTGCCTTTTCATATTCACACCGATGCCTCAGATTGTTCCATGGGGGTTGTCCTTGGACAGAAAGAAGATAATCTCTTCTACTCCATTTACTACATCAACAAAAATTTCATAGGGGTTGAGGTAAATTATACAGTAACTGAAAAGGATTTTTTAGCTATTGTTTATGCAATCAATAAGTTTCGTCATTATATTACCAGATATAAAGTGTTTATTCATACTAATCATTTTGCAATTCGATTTCCAATCAATAAAGTTGTTGTAACTAGTAGAGTTATTAGACGGTTACTTTTTCTTCAAGAATTTGACATTACTATACTTGATAAGCCTGATCGTGAGAATGTGGTTGCAAAATTTTTGTCTAGGTTACAATAGCAAGATGATGAACCAATTCCAATTGATGACACATTTCTAGATGAACATCTCTTTGCTAATCAGCAAAGAGCCCATGGTACGCTAACATGGCAAACTATCTGGTTACTTGCAAATTCCCACCTCATTTCTCTCTGAGGGAATGTCGAAAGCTGGTTAGACTCAGTGGTGACTATACATGGATCAATGGATTTCTCTTTCATCATGGCCTTGACAATATCATGTGTCGATGTGTGCCTAAATATGATGTCTTCAACATACTTTGTGCATGCCACACAAAACCCTACAAAGGAAATTTTTCCACTCAGAGGACTGCTCAAAAGATATTAACTACAGGATACTATTGGCCTACACTCCACAAGGATTGTAAATGTTATGTTCAACACTATGATAAATGTTAACGTATGAGCTTCCGCACATGCTTAGATGAAATGCCTTTGCACCCTCAGTTGTCCATTGCGCCTTTTGAAATTGATTTTGTTGGACCTATCAACCCATCATCTTAGAACAAGGAATATATCCCTGTGTGTACAGATTATGTAACAAAATGGGTTGAAATTGTTGCTTTGAAGCATGCCAGGGACACCAAGGTAGTTGAATTTCTCTATTCTGAGATTTTTACCCGATTTGGTGTCCCACATGAGATAGTTACAAATCAAGGTTGACAATTCACATCTAACCTCATTTATGCTTTGGTTCATGAATATGAGATTCGACATCACAAGTCTTCACCTTACTATCCCCAGGCTAATGGCCTGGTTGAAGTCACCAACTGAGAACTCAAGAACATTCTTACCAAGACCATTGCCCTCCACAAGAAAGACTAGGTTGTGTGAATTTCTGAAGCCGTGTGGGCCTACCACACTACATGGAAAACCACCACTAGTTTGACACCTTATAAGCTTGTCTATGGTAAGAGGGTTGTTCTTCCTGTCTAGTTTGAGGTAAAAGCTCTTTGCACTACACTCCAACTGAGTATGAACTTGTTTGATGCATAGAAAGAAAAAATTACATAGATTCACTCATTAGATGAACTTCGCCAACAAATTCTCTTCCATGCATAGATTGTCCAAAACCAGTGTGCTCTCTGGCATGATTGTTTCATTCGACAATGGTCATTTCAACTAGGTGATTGGGCACTCTTGTATGATTCTTGTTTCCAGGATTTTATGGGAAAGTTCCACACCTAGTGACTTGGGCCCTATGAAATTGAGATGGTCTATGATAACAGGGAAGTCAAGCTTCGCACCATGGACTCCGATCACATGGATTTAGCTGTCAATAGTCATTGGTTGAAGTTGTACAAGAGGCCTCTCTCAAGAGAAGAGTTTGTCTCGAATTTTCCTAAGGAACTCTATCTACTTGACAAGGTTTCTGAGGCCTCTCCCAATGCCTTTTAGGTACATTTACAAATGTTTTAAAATGTTACAAATAAAAAAAAGAGAGAGAAAATGCAATAAAAGATCCAACAATGAAAACCTTCAAGTGTTGTTGGCCAGTTAACGTTTGAAACTAGTTTCCGGCGGGTGTTAACTGCTAAATAAGTCTTAGGGGTGAAAACTGGGTTCCCGACACTTCTAGGTATTGGTAGGGTGAAATCCAGGTTATTAGCGGTCTCTCATCGAGATTAAAATATTTAAAAAAAAAACAAACAAACACTTTGTTCCACTCTTCCTATCATATTTTTGATAGGAACTTAATCTGATGCTTTTATGTGTTTGTTGTTTTCACGGATTTTTATTTGTGGTGAGTTTCCTTCCACTTGGGCCATGCTCCTCTTCCTCGCCCTTTGTTGTGAAGGCTATGAGATTTTTTTTCATGATCTCCTCTTGGTATTTCTCTCTACCTTACTACCCTTTGCCTCTTTGTTGTGAAGGTTGAAATTCGAGATATAGACCCTTTTGTAGTTCTTGTCCCTTTCTGGACAGGAATTACTCACTATTGGTGGGTGCTTTTGTCCTTTTATGTGATCATTCTGATGATGTGCCCTGTCCTTTCCATATGATGTTGCTCATGTTTGTTGAGCTGGTGGTCCGTGTTTTGATTTAACTTTTTGTGTGTGGGGTTCTTCCTACCTAACCGTGATCTCTCTTCCGACTCTTGGAAATCTTATTTCCAACATCCAACTTTACGGCACAATTCATGGTTCTGGTATTCTTTCATTGTTTTAATTTTCTTTCCTTATTTTCTTATGTCTTTAGTTTCTTTCAATAATGGTTTTTTTCCCCATGGATGGGTCACCCTTTAGCTAGGGGGAGGGGTGTTGACATTTCTTGCCTTGTCATATCATTTCCATCATTACCTTGAAACTTCTTCTCTTGTCGTAATCCATAATAAACTCTCATGTCCCATCAACATCCTCATTCATTCCTCCATCATAACCCCCTATAATAATTTTGTAATAAATATTTCCATAATAAAATTTCATGTCTCATCCATATGCCCATTCATTCCTCTTCCATAACTCCCTGTAATAATTCCATAATAAATATTCTACAAACCATTTTAATACCATCTTTTGAGTCCTTAATATCCATTTTCATCATAAAATCTTCCTACAACAATGGTGAAAGAATGATGACAGTCACATTATGAACCAATCTCCATGGATGATTTAAGGGCTCGCAAGAACAAGGAAGTATATGATGTGTTCAAAGAGGCAAAATGAGATATCTATTTCAAGCGGCTGCGGGGGTTTGATACAAAGGTTGCATATGAATTTGCAATTGGTTTTCATGGTGATCAGGTTTCTATCTGAGGACTGGAATTCCCCCTCAATGTCAACATTGTGGTTGAAGTTATTGGATTGTCCACAAAAGGTGAGAAATATTTTCCAACCAGTTCAAAGAAAGTTGGGGACTTGTAGCCTATCCAGCAATGATTCTTGAAAAGGGATGAATCATTCAGTATGGTTCAAGAGCAAGGTATGAAATTAGACTTGCTACTCGAGATATGGAAACATGTAGCTAGATTTCTTATTCAGTATATTACTTGTGATGGGATGTTTAATTATGTGTGCCAAGCATTTTAAGTTGTTGATACATTTATGGTATAATGAGTTGGTCAATGTGCCCTATTTTATTTCCCATTCTCTCAAGGGCATGAGTGAAGTTGTCCAAGGAGGAAAGCATAATTCCTTAGCACAACATGGTCTAATTGGGTTGATAATCCTCCACCAATTGAAAATTATTTCTCCCCCAAATGATTGGGATTCATTTTTCAGTTCAGGAAACCTAACTAGCTCAGAAGCCTCTAGAAGTGAAGATTGCTCAAAATAATCTTTAGATGGAAAGGAATCATCTGAAGAAGTTGGTAACCCTAAAGAAGAATCTAGTCTAGTGTCAAAATGATCTCTTAAACAAACAACTAGTAAAACCCCCAGTACAAGCACTCGAGTAACTAGGGATTCAGGTATTAAAACCCTTGAATCTCCTCCAGTTGACAAAACTCCTTCCACACCAACCAAATAGAGGAAAACTCCTGGCTCCAGTAGAAAATCTCCTCCTAACCTTTCCTATGAAAGGAAGGGAAAAACAGTGGTGCTAGCCGTTAAATCCCCTATGTCTAAATTATATGACTTAGCTAAAGCAGCCAATTGTCTAAAATACCAATCAAAGGAATATGGTGACTCAGAACTACAAATCTTGTATGAGAACCAAAATAAGTGAAGTAAAGCTAGCAAGGAGCATATACATTCCAAATAGAGACGAGTAAGGGAAGCTAAGTTCCTTAGACTAAATGAAGAAAATAAGGATAAGGAAACTCCTAAAGACATTCTAGTGTTGGAAATTCCTATCACTACAGCACTCCCTATAAAAAGGCTTGAACATGAAGAAGAAGAGGGAAATACAATTGCCACATAACTTTTTGAAGTTGAAGGGGATATGCCACAAGATAATGTGGAAATGATAGAACCTCTCTTAGACAAGCTTGATTAGGAACTTGAAAGAACTATACTAATAGAAAAGATGGAAATTGCTACTACATATTCCTTTGATTATTGGCTTGAACATGAAATTGAGGAAATAGTTGTAACACAGCATGTTGTTCAGAGACAATGTGATTCCTTTTCTTCTATTAATGTAGGGAAAAAGATGATAATTCCATATAAAGGATTAGAAAGAGAGGATACAGAACAGGAGCTTGTGATGCTGCCAAATGAAGCAGTTCTACAGAATTTGGTTGATAGATTGAATGAAGAAAATTGTGTCCTCATAGTACAATTAAAGGAGGCCCAAGTTCTTAATCAAAATCAGGTAGAAGAAATTAGAAAAAAAACCTTGAGTCTAAAGATGTGGAGCATATGCAGCATGTTCAGGAAAAGAAAGAATTTTGGATGAAGGAGATCACTGGCACACTCAACAGGCTACTTGGTTTGTTCTATTTTACCCTTCTTGCATGAGGACATGAAAATCCTTCAGCTGGGGGGAAATGATGAGGGTTAAAAGAGCCTTTAATTTAACTATCTATTTTCCTCTTTTTACTATCCTTTACCTTGATTTCCTATCACCATTTGTCTCAAGAACTTTAGATGTTTGATAAAATGTAAAAGGAAATTAAGACTATTGAAGATGTCAAAACCTATAAAGTTGTTAACCGTTTTGTGGTTTAATGATAGAAATTGATTGAAGGAAAAGATGTAGCCATTGAGGAGATGGAGTCATGAAAGATCAGTGGAGTGATGTTGCTTAGAATTAATTAGGCAACCAATCATTTTGATAAAAACAATTTAAGACTGTTTTATTGTTATAGCGGCCTATGGCCTTTAGTCAAATTTCATAGACAAGTGGCCGAGAGCCAAACAAACTTGAACTTATTATGAACTTATTATTATTTTAGATAATCAGTATATATATATGTGTGTGTATGATCAAGAATAATAATGACTGTTAATATATTTCTGTAGTATTTTTACTTTATGAATTCATCGCCTTTTTCAATGAATAATTAATGCATAGTTTGTGGTTATAATTCATCATCTGGCAACTGAGGCAGGGCCCACTCTGCGGTTATCCAGTGACTTCTTATGTTAGTGTGTGGAATGTATTTGATTTTGTTTCAATTCGTGTGCTAGACAGTATATTAAAGTGTGGTATGTGTTTGAGTATTTTTAGTCTATTCAAAAATTATAATCGGGATTGAAATTATAATAGTTTAGAACAGGGTGATTCTATTCTTATGCAAGAGTATCGATTGATTACTGTTAAAGTTAAATCATTCAATGTGTTGATTAATGATTATCGGATGTATTGGTGATTGATATGTTTTTTTTTGATATCGTGCTATAGGTACATTTGATTTATATAGATTACTTTATAATCAAACTTAATCTATGTATTTGTTTTTCTGTGTGCACTTGATTTAGCAGACAGTGTTAATTGGAGTGTTGATTAATAAGTATAGAATTTATTTAGCACTTTACATTCTTGTATTCATTTGTTCCTGTTAAGTTTAGTTTCAGGAAGAACCATTACTTATGTTGTATTATTTAGTTTTTAATCTACTTTTGTTATGAATTGTGGTACAAGTTCCTGTCACACAAGTGACAGGAAGTCTGAAAACTAGAATTCTAAACAAATGTAATTTGTATGTAAGTGAATCCATCCACACTTGAATTCCTAGGTTCAGCCCTTAGGAAAATAGCCCCAATATCTTTCATAAGTTCACGACCCCCAGATTGACATCTAGGAGTAAACTGAGGAAACTTTGGAACTTTCAAGGATTGGTTTAGACCCATCAACCCAGATTAAGATAGAATTACAAGGATAATTTTACCCATCATATCAACCACGATTTAATCCAATCAGGTTTAGTTTTAACTAACTTTCAAAATACTTAAATCATTTGTGAATTTTAAGCCCAATGGAAATTTAGTGGTCCTAAAATATAAAGCAAAGCAAAATATGATGAGTTATAATTGTCCCATAAGTGTTAAAAACACTTTTACAATGTATGGTCAAACGATAGTATGCTCCGTCACTTCAAGTTTTTTCAAATCTACCAAACCAGTTAGCCTAAAAAAAAAAAACCAAATGTCAGTAAAATATCAGAGAGTATATGAAACTGAAAATTTAAAACACACATGAAAATTGAATCTCTATTTTTTACCAATAAAAAAGCATCACTATTTTCAAACACATCTCTATAGCTATCAAATGCATCATTGAAGTCAAAGTATGCTCTAGTGAAATCTAGATGCATCACTTTGCACAAAAACAGTGACATCAATAGCATTGCTATATGGAATACGTCACTATATTCAAAATCATGATAACAGTCAATACCATATTAGAATCACTATATTTAATAGGCATCGCCATAAGTAAAACATGTCACTATATTTAAATCAAATGCATCACTATATGTTGATGTGTCTCTATAGCGTCGTTGTATCCTTAAAAAGGGTCACCATTTCTTTAAAACCTATAACTCATGGAAACTTAAGAAAAATTCATCAAATAAAGTTAGTCAAGCCCTCCTAGTGCCAAAATGTGATTGTAATCATAGTAACAACTAAATACACCATATCCATATGAATTTAAGGTATATTTAACTCCCTAAGCTACGATCCCAATGAGATGTTTAAAATTTTCAAAAATGAGGAACCATTAAACTAAGCATGAAATAAACCATGAAAGCATAAAAGAAACCTTATCCCATTGGAGGAGTGGTGTCGTATTGATATGGAATGATGACCATTTCCCAATCCCTTGGATAAAATGAGCATCTAATCAAACTCCATTGATGAAATCTTAAGCTAAAATGGATAAAACTATGCTAAGGGTCGATGCAAAAGATGAAAAAGCTAGTAATGGATGCAATGATGAATAAAGATATTATTCAAATGAGCAGTATAACTTTCCTTTGATGGAAGTGGATCCATTTCTCTCCAAATGTGAGGTATTTATAGGAGAGAAAATTAATAATCAAGGTTCAAGATGAAAAGGATCAATCAATATTCAAGATGGAATCAAGGGTGAAGACATGGATCAAGGATTCCCATCAATGGATGAGAATCAAAGATCACATGGATCAAAGAAACCATCAATGAATCACATTAATTCAAACAAAGACACTTTCAAAGTTTGTCAGAGAGTTTGTTAGGAAAGAATATTCCATTTTTGGAGCCAAATAGAGAAATATTCCCTATGCAAATGGATGGGTGAGGAAAACTAGTAATTAGTTAATTAAAACTAAGTTTTAATTGTGCAAGATGAGGAATTTTAGGATTATTATTAAACAATTAGTTTATTTAATGAAAAGGGGTTCAAATGACATTTAATTAAATAATTAAGATTATTTAATGAAATGAGAGGACATAAGGTGTTTAAATTAAATAATTTACATTATTCAATTAAAACAGGATGAAAGGTTGAATGTGAAAGGGTTTGCACTAACCTAATTAAATTAATTAGATTAATAGATGAAAATAATGCATTTAATTAAATAACTAGGCTTATTTAATTAAACAGGAAAAAAGAAGATGAATTTTAGAATGAAACGATGTTAGTGACCAGATTCAAGTGTGTAATATCATTTAGGACAATTTTAAGTGTCTACAGTATTCTTTGCATTTACCAATTCCCTAATATGTCCAAACTGCGCTATTATCTTTTCTATTTGCTCTTGTAGTTGGAAGAATTATTCATGCAGGTTCTCAATTGCCAACCTTGTGCTCCCATCTGTATCAACTATTGGATCATAGGCATTGGATGCCTTATCAATTTGGGACTCAATGGATTCCATCTCATACTTAATACTTTTTTGTGGAACTAGGCCATTTCATGCAAAATTGGAATAAAACCTTAGCTTCCACAACATAATTTTGCACATCTTTAAGGTTGTCTTGAAATTTTTTATGTGTAGTAGCACATTTCTCTATTATGTCCATCAACCTTTTTTCATTCATCGGATTCTTCTCAATCTCCTCTAGTTTCTCCTTCAACCCACTAGAATACTCTTTGAATGAATCAAGTAAGAGCTTTAAATTTTTTCCATGTGGGATAATGAATCATCAATGCTAGCACTCGGTATGCTCTCATGTAGCACCTTCACTACTTCATCAATAAGCTCTGTGCTCTTCTAATGTGTTTGTAGGATTTATTTTTGGGTAGAGTCATGGAATGCATTGCCTAACTACAATTTATGCAAAGGAGATATCTTATCCATTCAACCTTCCCTTGTATTGGAAGTTGTAGTAGTTGGGTAGACAACCAAACAGAATTGGATCTACATCCTTAAAAAATTCTTCAACGAATCTCTGAAGGTACCAAAAGATTCTCCAACCATCTTCACATTCTCTTTCGCATCCTTCTTTTCCAAAGGGGTGATCCCACAATACTGGTTTACAATTTTTGGCCAAACTGGACATTGAACTGAATTTTTTTAACTAAATCTTCACTTTCGGGCACCTATAGCTGCTAAACCATGAGGAATTTGAAGATGATGTGAACTAGTGATTTGTGATATTTTGTCTATAGATTCTAAATATATTTTAAAAAAAATTGAATCATATTGTATTTCTTTTTCCATCTCCTTTGAAAACTAGTTTTTATCAGGAAACACCATTTTTAAGGAGTGATGCTCACCGTAAACAACATCATTTTTTTTCTATGAAGGATAAAATTCTAATTTTTTTGAATTTAGCTTTGTAACTACAATATCTAACAATTCCATTTGGTTTCATAGTGTTTTATTGAATATTTTTTTCTTAATCAAGTTTTGAAGCCAAACTAATTACAGTTCAGACATAGGCGGACTATAAACAACATAACTTTTTTTCTATGTATCGAAATTCAATTTTTTTAATGGATCAAGGATATTAATACCTAGATCGAACATATTTTTCAGATTTTTTTTATAATATACTATTTTTCCACATATGCAAACAAAGATCTTGATTTTTTATGAAAAACCTATGTTTAATTAAACTAAAAAAAATACATAATAAAACCAAAATATATTAAAATTATATTCGATGGATAGCTCGTTCTGAGGACTACCATCATCTAGTTGGGTTTGTGAAGTTTCCTTCATTTTCATCCTCAACCCAAGCTTCGAAAGGCAATTTTTTGCAAAAATTTGGTGCAAGAAGGGGAGAAGGGAAAAAGGGGGGGTTCACTCGAACCCCCCCTCGAGCGAACCCCCCTTGACCTTTTGAACGAAGGGGGGTTCGAGCGAACCCCCCCTTTTTTCAAATTTTCTCTTTGTTTCCATTCTGTAAAATGTACAAAATGAGAGTCCCATCATTAAATAGGGTTTGCTCGAAGGGGGGTTCGAGTGAACCTCTTTTGGGTTAGAGCGAACCCCCCCCCCTTCGTGCAAACCCCCCAAAACCTAAAATTTTCTTCATGGGGGCATTTTTGAAATTTTCCTTCCTCAACGAAATTGTAAACCAATTTTGTGGGATCACCCAAAGCCTTTTCTTTGTCACCAATGCTACTCTCTACTTTTTCATTATTCCTCTCAGTATTGATAGGCTCTTCCTCATCCTTCTTCTCTTCAGTATCAGATGCATTCATATTCTTTTTCTCATCATCAACAGATTTATCAGTGTTATCCAGAGGCATATTTATCTTTGAGTTGTGTACAACCTCTACATTCTTCTCTTGTTCTAGAGGAGGAGATTTGTGGTTTGTAGGTGCATCCTCCTTATGTGCCTCTATAACATTTTCTTTTGCAACATTTTATTCCACTTCTGAAAAAGTGTCATTTTGCAAATTTTCCTCATCTGCTTCATGCTCATTTTGAGCATCTTCCTATTGTGCTTATTTTGTTACATTAACTTCCAAAGAAAGCATACCATAACATACTTTCTCTTCTCTATCCAAAACCATACCTAAATCCTTTTCCAAATTGGCAACCTTCTCCACAATTTCTTTTTGGATCCTCTCAAGATCATTTTAATCTCTTCTCATGAGGGTAGTTACCCTTTTCTTGGTTTGGAACTCCTTATTGTATATATGATCCAATGTGGCTTTATTTTCATTCAAGAGGGGTGCACTAACCTCTCAACTTTTCTTTTTCATCAATGGCATCCTATCTTCTATCATATAATTTATTTTGTAATTCTTAAGGTAAGTTATTTTCTATGTTCTTCATGTTGACCTCAAATGAAACTATATACTTGAAAATTGCTTCTTCTATTGTTTCCTTTTCAATTCCATCTACGATGGTATACAATGTAGTATTCTCCTCTAACATTTCATGCTCCACAATTCTATTAAACAAAGCATCTAATCTCATAGGGCTATGCTTACTTACTGAAGTCTTCTTCTTTTTCTTTTTCTTGTCTTCCAGTGACTTCTTCTCTTTGTCAGACTATTTTCTTCTCTCATGTGAATCTTATAGCCTTCCTTCTCCTTCTCAACTTCATCCTCCTTATCTATATCCATAATATAAATATTTTGTCTTTCCACTTGATTCTCCTTGTGACACATCAGGTTTTCTTTTTCACACCAACTATGGTCCTTCTTCTTCTTCCTCATCATTAACTTTTACTCCCAAGTATGTTTCTCTTGTTGCTTTTGTTTTTACTCTTCTCCTTTGAGGATCTCTTTTTTACTTTGTCAGGGATTCCTTTTCCTTTATATGCATACTTTGTTGATTTTCCAAAGTAGTATTTTCTTTGACAAGGGCACTTGTCTATTTTACAAGAGTACTTGGCTCCTTTCCCTTGGTTCCATTGATTGATGGCATTGGAACCCTAGTTTTATTGAGCTGTAACAATGAGTGAGCCCAGTGAATCCTCTACCAAACCAGAGAGGAAACCTAACTAGAAAAGGTTTAAAAGGCCTAAGCCTCAAGATGATAAGCCTAAGCTTGACACACCTGAAAAACCTGCAAAGAAGAGAGTTGTTAAGAAAGATTTCCCTCGTTTCATGGAAGAGGCCCCTAAGGACCCAACTACAGAGGTTAAGCCAGTTGCAAAGAGAAAGACTAGTGAGGGCGCATTGACAGCTCATTTTTCAGGATTTGGCTACTAAGATTGGTGATGTGGTGCTACCACAAAGTGGTTGGGATTTTTTTATATATGCTTTCAAGAGGAGGTTTTTCAGTCATCCCACCTGTCACTTATGGACTTGTGACATTGGAAAATTGATGTAACCCAATGTGTTTGTGGAGGTGGACCTAATGCTTGAATTGGATAGGTGTTATGATCCAACTGATAGGACAATCAAAAATTTTCCATATTTTCTTCCTATGTTGGAAATTTCAAGAAGTCAAATAATGGAAGTTTTTAACTTGAATCCATCTGCTTCTGAATCCATTGAGTTTTGTGCACTATATAATGAATATGAGAAAAATAGGTTTGGATATAGAAAGAATGTTTTTCCAAGGCATAGGAGCTGACCTAAAGAAGAATGGTGTACCATTCAGTCCTTTGGAGTTGGAACCATTTGATTGCGATGATTTTGAGGACTATTTTAAAAATACAGACTATGCATTGTGTTAGGTCTTGCACAAGAATTTTGACATAAAAATGGATGTTGCTTTGATGGTTTTAGTAATTAATATTCAAAATAAGTATCAAAACAAGGTTTGGGATTATGCTTCCTATATTGTTGAACACTTGTATGAGGATTTGATTAAGTTGAAAGATGCAACCCCTCCATTGTCATGCAGACACTATTCTTTGTTGACTCATATGCTACTTTGGAAAGGCAGAAAGGTGTTTAGAAATTTCACGAATTAATTAGAAGAAAGGGATAACATGGATAATGAGTTTCCTATGCAAATGTGGACCCATATCTGGGATGTGCATTGTCCTGAATCTGATTATGCTATATTTTGTAATGTTTTCAAGTTTTTGGTGTTGGAGCAATTGGGCCTAAAGTCGGTTTATAGAATCTCAAAAGGTGTGAAAGAAATATTGAGGCCTCTAAAGTATGAGGAGGGCATTGCATAGAAATTCAATTGGGGGGATTAGTACCTCCATTCTGACTATACTATAATAAGAATTTATGGATCCTCGGTGCCACCCCACAAGCTGCTAATATATATGTCATACCGACAAGCCTTCATGCAGATAATGTGGCAGCTTGATGCCATGGATAAGGCACATTTTAGAAAATCAAGGAAGGCATCCCTGGTAAACCCTAACTATGGTTTTTCCTATTTCACTTGCACTTTAAAGGAAGGAATTGAGAGGTTTGGCTCTCTATTTAAAAAATTTAGAATGAAATGAGATATTATAAGGTTTTGTGACCCTAAAGGGGTTATTATTGCTGAGAGAAGAGCCAGAGGATTATTAGGGAAACATCATCAATTCCTCTATCAAGAGGATGTGATAAAAAACCTGTCTTCTAATGAAGAAGTTGCAAAAAGGAAAAGTACATGGAAGAAAATTTGTGCAATTAAGGAGAAGATGTTAAGAGAAAATCCTTTCTATGTTAGTCCTTACTCTATGGTACAAGAAAAATTTGTGCAAGCAAAATTGATGCTTGGAGATTTTGAAGACAAAATTTTCTTTGAAAAGGTTAAGCAAGATAAAATAAGGGCCAAGGTGGCCAAAAAAAATCACGATGCACAAGTAAGAAGTCAGCTGGCTCAATCTTCTGCTCAAGGCATTGAAGTGCAAGCTAAGGAGACAAGAAAATAGCCTGTAGTCACCCCATTGGTGACTTATTTTGAAACAAAGAAAAGAGGTGAAGGATATGCACCAAAGGGATCTGCAGAATACATCCTAGTGGAGGAGGAAGTGGATCAGGTATTCCCATCTCCTATTAAAGAAGATGCTTTGAATATTGATGTTCCTCCTAGCAGAATTGTAAAATGGGAGTATAATGAAGCTGAGGATGACAATGTCAGAATAAAGGCTTGTGATGATTTCATGTGTGATGATGCTTTTGTTCAAACAAAAGAACTCAAAGATTTTGTTATCCATTTGAAAGGCTCTAATATAAAAAAGAGAATAGAAGAGGAAAAAGGAAAGGTTGACCCTTCTTTGCAAGATGAAATTGAGAAGGAGGAGGAAGGAAAAATAATGTGGCAAATTGTTGTTATGTCACCACAGGATGCAAGATCCCTAGTCAAAGGAAGTGGGATTCTATTGTTGCCTGGATGGGAATTGTCATCAACCATTGCATTAGATGCAATCAGGAAAGATCCTGATTCCTCCATCTCTGAGGAGATTTTTTATAACAAAGTTTTTGGCTTAGGATTTATTCCTAAGTTACATACACTTGATATTTGGTCTATGGCACCAAATACTGGGAATCCTGAAGTGATAAAGTCTGTGTAGAAAGAGACTAGAGTTGTGGTTGTTAAAAGGGCTACTAAAATGGCATCTACTACAACTACACAGTTAACAATGCACGTTGCCATGTTGAGTGTAGAAACAACCCAGATCATAGAAGCTAATTATAAATTTTTTTTACATAAGTACAATAAATTGATGGATGGGCACAACAAGGTACTTGCCATTGCTGCCAATACATCTAGGGGTTCTCCCTCTCCAACAAGTTCTACTTCAAATTTTTCATCACAGGACAGACAAAATTTGGCACTAAGAATTCAAAGTCTAAAATAGGAAGTGCATACTGAGAAAGAAAACACAAAGAGAGCCAAAGAGGAGACAGTCAAGGTAGCTAATGAAATTTTTGATGATGTGTTGAAGCATAGAGTGAAAAAGTCAGTGAATAAAGTTGACACTGCGTGCGATGTTTATAAGAACATCCATGAGGCCGATATAAATTATTTGTAGGTTCAGAAAGCATTCCAAACTGAGAGGAATAAGTGGAGTGCTAGGGCGGGAACATTGAAATAAATTATGCCTCAGATGCAGGAAGACCTTGAAGCTCTCACCAACATTCCTGATTTATTGAAGGCCATTGATTTAGTAAATAAAATTACAACTTTTCATGGAAAGTTGGGAATGAAACTCCAAAATAAATTGAGAATGTTCAGAGAAATGGAAGGGCATGGTATGCCCAAGATATTGAATGATAAGGGTGAATGAAAGGATTTTTCCAAATGGAAGGAAGAGTTGGGAAATCTACTTCCTCATTCTAAGATGATGCTGAGTGTTGTTGATTATTTTACGTTGAATCCTAACATAGATAATATGACAAGAATAGAGATGAGGATGGACACATTTGTCAAAGAGGCCAGGGTGCTAATTGATGCAAGGTACAACTAGCATAACACAAAAGTACAAAATTTTTTGGATATGCAATGGCCAACTGAGGAGGATTACAACACATGGCTTTAAAAATTTATAGATTAAGCCTATGTTGAAGTATTGTAAAAATTTGTATCCTCTCAGTAACGAAAATTGATGATAAGTGCAGTAATGTGGATTCAGAAATACATTTTTGGGTCTTAAGTCTACAAATATGGTGAGTAACGAATGGGAGAAATACAATGTATAGCCTAGAAATAGTGCATATTAGGCTTTTGCTAAAGTATGGATAAAATATTTTTTTCTCCCCAGTTTAAATTTGGTGACAAGGATGCAGATGAGGAAGGTCTTTTGCCTCTTCTTCTTTTTTACACTTTATGCTTTTCTCTCTTTTATATTTTGTGTACGTGGATACAATTTTGGAGCATGTGGATATTGATACATCAACCTGAAGATGCCTTTTGGAAGGCGGAATATGTTCTCCATCGAAAAAAGAAAATAGTTTTTGTCTCATGTAACATTTCCCTCCATTTGGAAATGCAAATATAACTGAAAATGGAATGTATTTTATATCAATCCAATTGAGAAGGGACATGTGTACTTTCTAGCCCAAAGCTTGTTTTTCTCCTTCATTTCTATAATAAGGAATTCAAGGACATAAGTACGGGTTCATTGTTTTGTATTGATCATAGAGAATTTTGTAAAGGAAATATAGAGAACATTTTAGAGTTTTGTCTTAGGTTTTAAGTCAATCAGTCTGCATATGTAATTTTGATAACAATACTAGCAATTGAATACAAAATGGTTCAAATTCAAAACCATTTCTCTCCTATGTACTTGTTTCATGAATTATGAATAATATAATCAAGGATTATCTTATTTGTCTTCATTGATTTCCAATTGATGTGTAGTTTTTTTCTTATTACCTAATTTTTCTTTCAGCTCAATCAGGTAGAGTTGGAACAACATTTACAACTAAAGGCAAAAGGTACACATTAATTTTTACTAAAGTTCCATTTATATGCACAGAATTATTATCAAATGAATTACAATTTATTGTGCAAGTGTTTACAAGATAAAATATTGCACAATTTTTGCATAAAATGTTGTCTTTTATTCATAATTACAAATGTATGGTGTTCCACACAAGTCATGGGAATGATTGATTCAATGCAATACAAAATTAAACTATACATTTGAAGAAAGCAAAAAGAAAATGAAATGAATGGGGATCTGTCATTTCGTGAATGACAAACCTCGAAGTTGAACTATTGCATCTTCAGCTCCTTTCGCTTGGTTGCTCCAGAAGTTGTTGTAATGCTCTGTAAGTTACTTGCAAGGGATTGAAAAGTTGGTGTTAGAGCTCAAGATACATATTCTCTTCATATACAACATCAACAAACATATAATTTACTCCAATAAGGCATTGAAATCAGTTTTGCAGATTTCATAGATATCAAGGAAAAGCAGAAGATCATCATCAATAACCATCAAATTTTGAACTTCATTGTTTTATCTAACATGTTATTTCACTATGCAGGTATAGGTGCATTTTTCATTGTTGGTTTATCTTCACATTAACATCACCACATGTGGAGTAAAATGGGCTCCCACAAGGGTTGAGCCTAGCATGTTGCCCTCTTGTATTTTGAGAGGGATAGGAGTGTAAACACATCATACTTATCTGCTCAATGGAACCATCATGAGTAGAGGCAATCAAGATTTTCATTGCATAAGAAAACCCTCAAGTGATAGGCTTCTAGAAGTCAGAGAAGACTAAATGATAATCATATACCAATCCTAGGTGTATGCATACATCAACAAAGCATGAAAGTTTTGTAATGCATGATGCCTTAAAAATGCACAATAGAGAGTCGTATAGTTACAATGGTCGAGCCAGAAGTAAGGATCCTCATCATAGAGCATAGGGTTTTGGGAGAAATTAAACCTTCAAGTGCTAACAAATAAAGGGAACCCTCAAACTTTTGGTAAGAAAAAGTGAAGCAGATCAAGTAAACCCTTTGGGTTCTTCACATGTATATGGAGAAGGGAAAAACTAGAGCATAGAGGAGGGTGTTCCCTTCATTTTCTCAGAAAGTATAAAATCAAACCCTCAGCCTATATACACAATTGAAGTTGTGGCCACAAGTAATATAAAAGATAATGGCTACAGAGAATGGAACCCTTGAGGGTTTTTCATTTCTTCTTGTAGAGTAATTACAAGAGAAACCCCAGACACATGTTTGCAAAATGAAAATTGAGAAAATAGAGCTATATAGTTCAAGCATAAAAATAAAAACTTTGTCATTTCTTCCACCAAAATAGAGCATGAAAAAAATACACAGAAACCAAAATGTGTTCATCTTTTTTCTGCATAATAGAGCTCAAAACAAGTTTTCATTCATAGATAATGAAAGAATAACATTTGTTTGCATAAACAGAGGCTTAACCAACTCAGCCTCAATATGTTTTGCAAAGTATCTATAGGAAAGAAACACCATCAAGCTCCAGATGCATGAAAACCATGGCGGCACCCTCAATGGGTAGAGTGAAGTTTCCAAAAGGATGAAAATGCAAAAATGAATTGAATGCAAAGTGAATAGCCACACTTTTGTGATTAGGGTTTTGTTTTGCCCTAAAGTGGCCAACTATCGCTTAGGTATTTTTGCCTTTATTTTAAAACATTTTCTTCATAACTAATACCCCTTGTGCAAATGTTAAGTTCTTTATGCCTTTCTTACATATTTTACAAGATTTAATCAAATTTCACTTTTGTATATGCAACCAAAGCATGGTCAAATTGAGGAGTCTTTATTTTTGCAACAAATTTAAAATGTAAAACTTTATTTAAGTGATGATTTATAAATCACTTTAAATAATGTTATAATTACAAAATAAAGATAATGTAGCATGTGTTTTCAAGATTGAGTTAAAAGGGAGGGAAGTAGTTTCAGATTAATGTGCAAGTGCCAATCATATAGGGGAGGTTGGAGAGGTTGACAAACAAGTGGAGAGAATATAGGAGTGGTTTTGAATCGGTTTTGAAGGTCTTGGAAAGCATCTAGGAGCAATTTTAGGTGTCTTCATAGTAGGAGAGGTCAAGGCTTGACCTTTTCTTCACTCATAGGCCTTTTTGGAGTTGTTTTAGGGGTTAAAATTTAGGCTTTTCTATTGTACACGACCAAGGGAGGTTGAAGTACCTATCTTTGTGGAGATACTTGGAAAAGAATAAAGTAACTTCAAACATCATTTTTGAAGTTAGTTCTTTCTTCTTCCAACATGTATGGTAACTCATTTTGGAGTTCTTTCAATAGGAGACAACATTGTAACTCTTTTATAGGCATGTATAGCGGTATTACACCTTTTTCAGATCAATAAAGTTAAGCAATTTTTTCCTTTTCAAATTATGTTTCACTGTGTGTGTTTGAATAATTAATGCAATTTCATGTGAAGTATCTCATCCTTATTGTTGTGTCTCATTAGTAGAACCTTGAGGAAGAAGAAATATGTATGTTTCAGGTTGTAGGTTGTGTTGGTGATACAAACAAATTCAAAGTTGTGAAGAGAGTATATATTCCTTCTAAGACTATGAGTATCATAGCCTTCTTATGAATCATTGATGTAGGAGCATGTGAGCCCCTGAGTTATGTATGTGAAATCTTTATTGTTGATTAAACTGTGTGTAAAATCAGTTGTGCAAGATCTAGATAATCAATTTGGTGCATCACCTTAGGAGATAGATTCCTTTTTATGTTTCCTTCTTCCCCTTTTCCCAGTAAATGCACTAGTTTAGTTAGTTTTTAGGTGAACACCATAAGAGCCAACTTACTCTGGAGGTTAGCTTCCATTATCTGAGCCCACAATCAGGGAGGCTTTCCAATGTTTCACCAATAGGCTAAGTTTTTGGCACTCTTGGTGGGACTAATCGAATCAAGATAGTTCAAGAAATATATGTTTATTGTTGGTTTTGATATGCAACCAGTAATTTTCAGACCTTTAAGAGGCTTGAATTTGCATATATGGTGACTCTAAGTGTGGAAATTAGCAAAAACCAGTGTTGTAACAACTTATGAGAAGGATTCAAACAAGAAGTGCAAGTTCATTTAAGTACTTACAGTTGTCTCCAACAAAAAGGCAAGACAGAACTACAAGAAGAGCTCCTCCTTCATCAAGAAAAACACATTCAACTCCACCTTCTACGAGAGTTGTTCCTCATTCTATAAAAATTCAAGTTTTTGTTGCACCAATGGCAAGAAATCAGCCTTTTGTGCTATTTAATCAAGTTAGTCCATTGAAATTAGCTCAACATGATGATATCCCAATCGCTGCTCTCAAAAGTATTCCATTCTTCATAGGAGAAGACCAAACTACACTCGTTGAACACATTAAAGATATGGAAAATTTGTGTTCAGTACATCATATAAATGTTGAAAATGTAGCACTTCGACTGTTGGCAGCATCTTTTAAGGGCAAGGCTCTTCAATGGTTTAGGATTTTGGCTATTAATTCAATCACTACATGGGATGAGCTTGGAGAGGCATTTTGTAAGCACATCGAAAACAAATCTGATAACTTTTCATTGGTGGAGCAGCTCACCACCATCAAGAGGGCTCCTCACGAACATATGGCAGATTTTAATTTCCGTTTTCAAAAATCTTGGGATAGGATCCCACTTTCGGTAAGGCCTCCACCTAAATATGTTTTTTTCTGTATTATTTGAGGTCTTTGAATAGTGAGATAATAGTCATGATACAATCCATGGGTGGAACATCATTACCACAAGCCTATGAGGTAGTCATTAGAGATGAAAACACTCTTATACAAGCTGGAAGGATAGCTCCAAGACCTCCAATGTCATTATTCCCTAATATACAGCCACTAATGTCTATGCATGTGCCTCAAATAGCTCCTTTACCAGCAGCTTCTAGTCAAGAAAAAGTTGTCCCTGCCCAATCTCTTGCGTTGCAAGAGATAAAAGGGTTACTTCAGTCATTTGGAAATGAGTTGGTGAACATTAAAAAAGTATCAGTTTCAAAGTTTCAGGCCATACCAACCCCAAAACCAAGCACAAGGTCAACCTTATCAAGAAAATAGGCTACCATATCAAGCAAATAACCAAGGTCTAAAGCAAGCACTAAACCCAAGTCCTTTTCAAGCATACAACCCAAATGTACCTAGCTCATCTAAGGAGTTAGTTCCTATCTAAAACAATCTTGCACAAGACTATGAATGGTGTTTCCCTTGTAATCAACCCCATAACCAGTCCACTTGCTCAAATGGGGTGATTAACCAAGCCTTGATGGTGGGTGAAGCCACAATAGTGGTTTACAATTGAAGTGAGGAAGGAAAACTCACAAAAAATGAATGCATAGAAAAAAAATTGATTTTAGGGGTTTGCACGAACCTATTGGTTTGACCGAACCCATTAGGGGTTCGCTAGAAGCTAGGTTTGGGCGAACCCTCCTAATACTTTCCCGCCAAAAAATCCATCAAAACCCCTTATAGAAGGGGGGTTTGAATGAACCCTGGTTCAAACGAACCCCCTTTATTCCTCATCCCCTCCCTGAGACACAAAAAAAACCTGAATTTTGGCACTTCGGAGGTCGATTTGAGGATGAAAATGGAGGAATCTTCACAAACCCAACTTGAATCAGGTATTCCTCAGAGTAAGCTATCCAACGAATATAATTTTAATATTTTTTGGTTTTATTATGTATTTTCTTTTTAGTTTTATTACACAGGTTTTTCATCGAAAATGAAGGTCTTTGTTCTGCACGTGGAAAAATAGCAGATTATCAAAAGAAAAAATTGAAAAATATGAGTGCACCAAATATTGAATTCCTTGATCCAACAAAAAAAAATAAAAAAATTGATATATACAAAAAAAGTTATGCGTTATACGGTCGCACTATGTCTGAATTGTAATTGGTTTGACTTTGAAACTTGATTAAAGAAAAAATATTAAATAAAAAATTGTCCAACCAAATGGAAGCACTAGATATCAGAGTTACGAATCTAAATTTGAAAGAATTATAATTTTATCCTTCATGGAAAAAAAGTTATGCGTTATACGGTGTGCGCCACTTTTTAAAAATGTTGTTTTTTGAAAAAAACTGGTTTTCGTGGTAGATGGAAAAAGAAGTGCAATTTGATTCCAAAAATTTTGAAAAAAATATTTTTAGAATCTACAGACAAAATGTGACGAGACTCTAGTTTTCATCATTTTCAAATTCTTCACGGTTTAGCCGCTATAGGTGCCCGAATGTGAAGATTTAGTTTAAAAAAATAATTTCAGTGTCCAATTTGGCCAAAAATTGTAAACCACTATTATGGGATCACCCTGGTGCAAAATGTGTCTAGTATGCAGCCAAATTTACCAAATGATGAGTCCTCACAATAGCAAGAGCCTTCTCCAAGTGATACCACTCTCCTAAATTGGAAAGGAGAGGAGTTTTATGGGGTTAACAAAGATTATTCACCTATAGCAACTAATACAAGATAAAAAAAAGAGAGCTTTTGAGATTGGACAATCAGCAAATAAAGAGCCTTATCAAGCTCCTAGAGCAAAAAAATAGGTTGTTGGTTCATCTACCTCTCATGTACCACATGTACTTCAAATAAATCTACAAGGAATTATTAAAGAGCATCTTGGGAATCAACCCCAACCAACACACTTGCAAGTAGACCATGTTGTCAGAAAAACTCATCAAAAGGTAATTGTTGCACCTTTTAATATTCTTGAGCATATGAAGGAAGCAAATGTTACTATGTTTATGTGGGATTCTTTGTCTATACTAGGGCAAAGGGATTTGTTACAATCAGCATTATCAGATTTGAGTGTGTCAAGTGAAGTTCCAATCAGGCAAGATAAAGTTGTATTTACTAATGCACCCCAAAACGGTAGTGGACAACCAAGTAAAGAGGTCATGCCAGAGGTTAAACCACCAACTTTCTATGTGAATTTGATCATAGGAGATAAACTATTCCATAATTGCATGATTGATTTAGGGGCTAGTAGTTCTATTATGCCCAAGCAAATTTTTGATAGGTCAGGTTTGAAATATCAACCTCTTGAAAAAAGGTGTAGTTCAACTAGATGGTACAGCCATCAATATTGTAGGGGTTATTAAATATTTGCACCTTACTTTGTATGCATGCCCCAATTTTTCTATTCCACAAGATATATTTGTTATTGACTTGCCACCATATTTTTCTCTTTGTCTCTCAAGAGATTTTACTACTAAAATAGGTGGTTATATATCTTCAGATTGGTCACATATACTGTTTAGGACAAGGTATGGAACTAAAGTGACCATTAAATTTGAATCAATATAAAAATACCACATAGATCCATATGCACCTAGTGTCACTAATGCAAATTGTGTTGTCTTTGATCATGATGAACATACTACTTCCCAAGATCCAAATACCCAAACTAAGAGTATTCCAAACATCCTTTTGGATGAGTGGGTAGTATAAAGTCTTGAAGATGATCCAAGTAAAAACCTTGAAGAGGTAGGCTTAAGTTTTTATATGATGCATGAACTAGATTCTATTATTCCTAACCTTGAAAAGAAGGATGAATGGCAGTAAAATGAAGTTTGGAAGATGTTTTTTGATGGCTCAAGAAGCAAAAATGGAGCTAGTGGGGGTTCTATTTTGGTATCCCCACAAGGTGAACAATATTATTCAGCTTTTCATTTTGCATTTAGTTGTTCTAACAACACAGCTGAATATGAGGGTCTTATACATGGTTTGGAATGGGCAAGGAAAAGAAAGATAAGATGCCTACAAGTGTTTCGTGACAGTGAACTGATTGTAAATCACGTAAGAGGCTTACATACGACTAAAACTGGTGTTCTTAATTTCTATAAGCATAGGGTATGGGATATGATAGAGGAGTTTGAAGCTTTTAATCTATTGTTTGTACCTATAGGTCAAAACAAGCATGTTGATAGGTTGTATGCTATAGGTGCTCAATTGGACATTCTAAATGATATTAAAAAGGATAGGTACAATAGTATGTTAAGGTAGTAGTGAGGCCATCCATTCCTAATAATAATGTTCATTGGAAAGTTTTTGAAAGTGATGAGTAGGTGCTTAGTTTTCTACTTGAAGAAGATGAGCTTTCAGTGGGAAATCAAGAAAAACTAAAACAACAGTATGGTGATCAGATTATACAGCTAAGGAAAAATAAGTTACCAAAAGGTTTGGTCACTTTGGAATCTATTTTTAGTTCTGATGATTAGCATAAAAAGTGAAAAAATAGCATGCAGATTAAATCAGAGCACTATAAAGAGCTTGAAATTTTCAAAGGTAAGCTTCTCAAAATTGTTAAGCTTTGTTCTTAATAAGATAGGGAAGCTTTTTTTTTACTTTTTCAATAATTTTATGATATCTTTGCAGAGGAATATTCTGATTTGAAAAGCTTTGATCCCAAAATTTCCCAAAATACTATTGAACTTGAGCCAAATGTAAAACCAATTAGGCAGAAACAAAGGCCTTTGAATCCCAAGCTTGAGCCTCTTATGATAAAAGAGTTGAGTAAGTTGATTGAGGGTAACATCATTTTCCCAATCAAACATACCTCATGGGTTTCTAACCCTGTCCTGGTTAGAAATTAAAATGGAGATGTTAGCTCCCCAAATCTACACCCTATTTACTAAGCTTTCAATGAACTCAGCAAATTTGGACTAACATGGGACTACTTTCAGGTTGTGGGTAACCTATTTGAAAGCAAACCTCTAGGTTATGGGTCGGCTTCCCTGTTTGATGTCACCTAACTACTTAATCTTTGAGACAAGGGTAAGAATCTGCATAAAATAAACCTAATGTTGGAAAGAAACTAAGGTGATGCACCAAAACAACCTAGACCTGTTAATAGCCTTACACATTCAAATTAATATCTCAAAGCTTGACTCATACAACTCACTTTCTAATACAGTTCACATCAATAATTTATAAGGAGGTTTGTAACAGTGCTTTCAAAAGGAAAATAGATTTTCACAGTCAATAACACCACTAAACAACACAGCTTATAACCTGCAAACATACATTTTTTTGTAAAATAGATGCAGGAACATGAGACAAGTTTGCAAGGAAGGATGAATTTTCACAAACAAACTGATCAACCATTAATGGCATACCATAAAACATGAAGAGAGAAGATAAAAATGCTCCAATTTATTAATTCAAAGTGCTTACTGAATAATAGGTTTGTTTGAGTTACAATACAGCTCCAAGAAAAATAACTCCAAGAAAGTAAGCTATCCTTCTGCTGGAAAAAGAAAGAACTCCTTCCAATGTTCAAAATGAACATACTTAAGCCAAAACCATCAAAACCCCTCCCACAAGTGTTTCTAGAAGATTCTAGTAGGATAAAATAGAAAAGGACCCAAAAGAACCTTCTAGAACTCTCCAAAATGTCCTCCAAATGAAGAAAAGATAGGCCAAGTCAATAGTCACCCCAAAAATGTGACAAAAATGCCTCCATCTGGCCTCTCCTCACCAAAATCAGTCAAAACATAATCCCACACATCTCACACTTCCGCAAGTCATCATTTTGTCCTCATACAATACTTGATCACATTCTCCCTCATGCAATATGTGTGTTTTTTGAAAACATATGGCTTTTAAAACATTAAAGATAGTGATCATGTTAAGTGATTCATAAAACATCACTTAACAAATCACTTTACAAGTAAGCACAAATCAAAGGGCCCCACCATTAATATGTATTACATTTTCATTTGAAGCAACTAAAAGTGATTTTCAAATCAGTTATATGATATTTCAAAAATTGAAAACCAATGCAACATATAATATCATATCTTAAAGCCCTCAAAAGTTTCCAAGGCATTGACCATCAACTCACCATATTATGCATTTTACTCACATGTCATACACATTGTTTTGCAAAGGCATTATAGTCTTCAACAACACTTGGCCAATATGGCTGACCTCCAAGTCCCTTGGAAAGCATATTCCAAGTTGCATGACATTGGGCAAACACAAGCCATCACACAAAGGTCACATGTCATACTCCATTGTATTACACACTTAGCATAAGTCAAAATAAGGGAAGAAATCCCTAAGCCATAAAATGCTTAAGTGATAACATATGATGTAAAATGGGGACTTAGCAAAGTTTAAGAAGTGGGAAAGTTCTTTAAGGCATAAAATGCCTAAGGGAGAACACATGTTTCGGCCACATCACATTTACCATGTGTTTGATTTTTTAAACAAGGGATAAAAAATCCCATCGAAATGCAAAGGAGGTCAAACCCTAAATGACAAAACACTGAAATGGTGAAGAAAACATCATCACTTGGTCATTGAAGAATCTAGAGCAAAGCTCTGCCGCCATGAGGGTTTAGAAAAAACATAGGAAAATGCTTTGTTGACTGGTTTTTTGGTGATTATGTGAGGAAAACACCATGGAAACTCAGGTAACGACATTCATTTGGTATAAATCTACATTTTTGTGAACTTGGAGGTCATTTTTGGACTTACAGGCCGTGGCTTGTAGCATTTTGATGGACTTTTTCTGACCCATATTGTGTCATTCATTCTCCTGTTTGTTGTTTTACTTGCTAATAGCCACCAATGAGAAATCAATGAACCTTTATTAGAAGCAAAACCTTGAGATTTTGCAAGAAATTTGTGAGAAAAAAGCTCAGGTGCATTGAATCAACTCCATTCTTCTTGATTCTGTGCAAAATAACCCAAATTTGTGTTTCTTCTTTAAGAATAAAGCATAAAATACTTGCTTCTTTTCTATATTTATTAACAAGGACACTCCCTTGTGTTGTTTATGTTGATTTCCTGAAGAAAAAGACTCACTGGCCGTGACCATGAATAGAAAAAGTGTGTTTTGTGTTCATTTCCTGAAAACCCTCATGTATTCTTTTGATTTCCCTCTTTGTATTTCACAAATATAACAACCCAAATGGGTTTCTTGGAATGTAGAAAAAGAAAAAAACCAACTATGGGTTCAGCCTCCATTATGCAAACTGGGTCTTCTTGTATTCATGATTTTCTTCTTCATTTTGCATTCTTGTGAAAAACCCATGTTTAGGTTTCCTGTAGCATGAATTTTTTGTTGAATCTTCAACTGTTATATGTTTCATGAGAATAGAAATTTGCAATTCTTCAAAAAAATAGAATTTTTGTAGATATGATGGAAAAGACCTCTTTTATAATCTCTATATTCGCCTATTTCAAATGAACCCAGATGGGTTTCTGTGATTTTTGTGAAGAAAACTCTCTCTTATGCCACAGCTATGAACATTGCATTTAGGTTTCTTGTATTTTGTTGTCTTAGCGTTCTTCAGAATTTATTGAGGTTGTTGTAAGTATCATTCTTGGGAACTCTAAAATTCTATAATTTTTTAACATTTCTTTCAAAACCTTGGAGATAATGAGACTTGTTCCTCTACCCCAAGCTTCTTTATCAACAAGCATGATGTTTATGTTTCTTGTTGCATTGGATCTAACACCACCATTTTTCCTTCCATTCACTACCACAATTGATGACTCATGTTCAGTTGTTGTAGTTGTTCTTTTTGTTGTTGTAATAACTTTATCATTAATGTATCGTGGTATAGATTCAGACCTACATTGTTATCTGACCCACACACTCTTACTTGGTTGTGATCCTCTAAAAACCCTGTGTTTTTGTGGCCTTCTAGTTGATACCAAAGCAAAGACCTCTTTCTTCAAGCCAAAAATCCAATAACTTGAAAGTTTTCTTTGCATTTTATTACTGCAGTCACCTTTTGCTAGCTTTGTCATCTTCTTCCATTCTCGAACATATATCCCTTGAAACAAAAGGATCACATTCTGCGATGGATGCTTGCTCTCAGCTACAACTGATAATTTCTCATAGCACTCCAAAAGACACCTAGCCACATGGAAATAAGCTTCCATGTCTATGTCATCATTTCTATCTGTAACTCGATTGACAATGATCTTTGCTTGCTCACATATGTTCTTCATAAGACTCGATTGACAATGCTTTTTTTCCACCACATTTGCAGTGTTGGAAAGTTCAATCTCAGAAATGGGACTGGTACTAGCCTCATCATTGTGAGTCAACAGTAGTAGGATCCCCATCTTCCTGTATGTGAATATTCTTTGCATCTGAATTGTCACTATCTTGCTCATACAAAATGCTTTCCTTGAGCTTCTCCATCTTTATTTCACAGACTCCATTAGCAATGGATTCCCTAAAGCTCCTTTTTTGTGATCCACACTTTGTGTCAGATTCTCAAAATTCATTTTTTCCATCATCTACCTCATTGTTTCTTTCGAAATATGTGGATTCCTCATCATTGCTTTCTAACACTTCTCCATGGGATAGTTGTTCTAATGCACCTCTATCTAGTCACCACTCAGCTTTTAGCAATTTTGGAATAAGTGCCACCTAATCCCTCACAATAGTCTAGTGTTGTTTCATCATCTATATCAGATATCTTTGACATTGATTCCATAGCACTATCTCTTGAAACACTTCAGTAGCATTATCTTTTAATTAGGCATTCCTTCATAACTACAATTTCATGCCACTCCCTCACTGTATCTTGGTATATTGTTGTTGACAGAGAGAGGATCTAGATCTGTCATAGGATTGTCCTCTAACTATGGTGATATGATCATTGTATCCCAATTTTAATGTTTGGAAAGATCATACATTGTTAATTTCTTCTTGCTAATGTAACTATCACTTACTCATGACTATCTCAAAGCTTTCTCATTATTGGCTATTTTCTAGGTGATATATGACTAGATCACTTATGTTCAACAGATTCTCATCAGCTTTTAGAGTTTACAAAGATCTCCCTCAAAGCCCTCTCACAACACTACTCTCTGCATGATACCCATTTGTCATTCCTTTGCCATGAGAAATAGTTATGCTTTGTCATGAATACCCTCCCATACTTGTCAACTTGTGATTTCATTAATGTATATACAACTGATGTTTGTTGTTAGTTTGTTGTACTCCTCATTGCATAGCTCATTTTATCCATTTTTTAATATAGTAGCTACCTCTACTATCATGTAGTGTACATTTATCACTATTGTCCTTCATGAGACCATTGTAACATGCATTGTTTACTGTTGTCCTTATCAATGACAATGGCCCTTACCTATTGCATTCGTTTTCACAAGCACACCCATGAATGAATAATGTCAATCCCCTTTGCCTCCTGTAGCTCTTGCAAAGGTGTTGTCCGTGTACTTGTATCATGACCTTGATTTAACCACTGCTCTTCTTCTGTTATGTGTAATAAATACACATAGTCTCCTCATTTTAACTTTATTGGACAGCCACCTGTCACATATGTGGGTAACCTAACAGCTCACCTTCCTATGTGATGTGTGACTACCCAATAGGGTTATGGTGAGAGGGGCTTGACAACAACTTGAAATGCTTCCTCATTGTTTAAAAGATGCACAATTGAACTTGATGCATCTATGAAGTCACTTCCTTTACAAACGGATCATGGTTCTTCTTAAGAAGATTGAAGGACATATCAGCATAGTATGTTGCATCTTTTGAATCTGATAATGAAAGTTGATCAACTAGTGTGATTCCATATTGATTTAATGCATTGATAATAGATAAATCTTTGATCAAGTTGCTCAATTTCCTTTTTCTTTCAAAGAATGTTGAGCTCTACCCTTGTGGGAGTCAAATTTACCCCACATGCTATATTTGATACGAATCAGAACAGTAATTAGACTTCTCTTAAATCTGCACATGAAGCAAACAGTTAGAAAATAAATGCATATGTTGGATGTGTTTGATGACTTCATTGTTTTCTAAGACATCCAAGGTTTTCATGCTTATTTAATGCACTTATGGATCAGTTTATACATGCATAGGTAGGTGTGTATGTAAGGATTAAATCTTTCATTGATTAGAGCCTCGCTCTAACATCATGCTTTTTTCAGATGCAGGGGCGAGGGGTACTACAGAGCTAGGGAGGACACAAGCAGCTCAGAGTAGCAGCAGAGAACAGTCGGGCAACCCGTAACCAGTCATTCTCAAGCACTGACTAGTTCCATTCTTATATGGACATTATTTCTTTCCTTTAATTATTCATGTATGAATTGCTTCATATGTTCATTGAATAAGAGAGTTAATCCCTTGGCTTGTAAGGGACATGTACATTTCAAGATTATCAATAAAAGACTACATTTGTATATCTATGATTCTCTTTCTCATTTGTTGTAATGCAACATTGAAATGACAAAATTTAATCTACTTTATCTAACAATCACTCCTTCATGCATATTGAAACTGGTAGTTTTATGGTTTATCTTTAAATGTTTAAACAACATGAAAAGAACAAACACTAGGTTACCTAATTTCAGCTTAAATCTAAAAATTAGGTAATAGGAGAGATAAGGCTTTTTGTGGACTTTAGAGAATTGAATAGGGCCTCACTCAAAGACCACTACCCATTTCCCTCTATGGAGTAGATCCTACAATTTGTTGCTCTTGGATGTTGTGATTGTGTTGCTGATATTTGGTTGTCATTGATGTCAACACTATTAGCATTAGTGAATTTGAAGTTGTATATGTCAAGGATATTGAGAAAATTGTAATAAATAAGTTACAAGTTGTCAATGGTGAAGTGATGTTCTTTTTGTCGATGATTTTTGTACGTTGTTGATCAGAGGTTGTGGACTAAAGGGTTTTTTGTTGAGTCTATCTAGTTTATCCACGTTGTGTTTCAGAGATTCACGTGAAGATTTGATCGAGCTATGAAGATTTGTATTTTGACAGTTTTTTCTGTTACTTCAGCTTGTGTTCCCGAATAAATACTATGTGATTCCAGTTAGTTCAGTTGTTACATATGCTTCTCTAGTGATTCATGATGCTTATGGATGTTTCTAGATCATGCTCTATCTATGTTGCATGTCTGCATTGATCGTTGTGCTCATGATCCAAGATTTTCTCTTGTGTGTTCATGTTTTTCATGTTCTTGGCCGACAAGGTGTTGAAGCATGTTGTGGATCTTCGAGGAGAAATTAATTGAAGTTTTTTTGTGTTGGAAACGTTGATTTGGGTCTTCACTATGTTTTGGCCAACCTTGGTTGATTTGCATTGAAAATTATCTATTGTTTTGGGCCGACAGTTTGTATTCATTTCATTATTTCTTTGTGGCCGACTTATAGCGAATGTAATTTCATGTTGCGGATATATAAGAGTGATTGTTTATTTGAATTGAAGTGTGCAAGGGTGTGCTTCTGTGTGTGTGCGAATATTGTTCAAATCATTCAAAGGAAAATCAAAATGTGAAGATAAGTGAAGAAGAGTGAAGAAGTGTTCATGTGCTTAATCTGAACTGTAATCAGGCATTAGCAGATGCTATTTTCTTAGTTCAAAATCCAGATGGTTGTAATCCAAATCTTTCTGTAAGATAGTGTGTCTTCCTTTGTAATTGATTAGTGAGCTCTAAGTAGTGTGCCTGAATGCATGTGCATTCCCCATTTATTCTTCTTATACTTCTAACAGGTTATAATCTTGTGGACTGACCTCCACCGTGGTTTTTCCCCTAATAGGGTTTCCATGTAAAAAATATTGATGTTGTGTGCTTCTAATGTGTTGTTGATTCATTCTTTCATTAACATTGATTAGATTTGAGAATAAGGATTAATAAGTTTAATAAGTTTGAAATTCGGTGACAACTGATTTACCCCCCATCTCAGTTGCCTGCCCTTTTGTTGCCAACAATTGGTATCAGAGCAGGTTCCTTGGAAGAAGTTTAATAGCTTAAGGAAAATCTAGGATAGTGACATACAAGAAGGATAGTCTGATAGTTGATGGAATAAATTATTCTTTGTGGAAGACTCGAATGGAGTGCCATCTGGGATGCATTGGTGAACCCTATTGGAGCATTACAAGTAATATGTATGTTATTCCACCGAATGGTCCTACTACTTTTGTTGAGATCAGGGATGTTGAGTATAATATCAGGGCTAAGGAAGCATTGTTGAGTGCTTTAACTGATACTGAGATGACAAATTTTATGGATTTGAAGATTGCTTATGAGATCTAGAAAAATTTGGAAACTTTGTATGAAGGTGATGCTAATGTGAAGATTGCTAAGTTGCAGAGTCTGAAAGGGAAATATGAAATGTTGAGAATGGGTGATGATGAAAATGTTACTACTTTCATGTAAAGAGTGAATGAACTTGTGTGTGGTATCAAATGTGCTGGTGGAAAGTTGGAAGAATTAGAGATTGTTGCTAAAGTGCTTAGATCCTTGCATGTTGCTTATAAAGTCAAAGCTAGTGCTACTGAAGAACTCCAGACTGTAACAAATGTAACTAGAGATATGTTGGTTGGTAAGTTGACTGCTTTTGAGTTGAGAAAATTTGGTGATGCCCTTCCTAAGGTTGAATCTGCATTTAAGACTACTACTTCTGGAAGAGATAGATAAAGATATGATCTAGGTGAGAGTTCATCTAGAAAGACACTCAAGTATGAGGATGAAATCAAACAGATTGAAGAAGAAGAAAGAGAGCTAGAAGAGTTGGAAGCACTTATTTTCAAAAGAGTACCAAGAGGAAAAGGTAAGTATGAAGTAAAATTTCCTCTTAAATGTTTTTCTTGTAATAAGATAGGTCATTTTGCATCAAGGTGTCTGGAAAGAGATTCTAAACCAAGACATAACAAGCATAAATTTCAAAAGAAGTGTCACTATGTTGTTGATGAAGGTGTGATAGATGATGAATCTAATAAAGGTGAAGATGAATGGGTATTTATTGCTATCAAGGAAAATAATCATGTATCTATTGAATCTGCTAGTTGTACAAATGTGGAGAAAGCCCTAGCTGCTTGAGTTGAAGAGAAAGATGAATGGGTGATTGATAGTGGATGTTCACATCATATGACAAGAGATAAAAGTAATTTTGTGAGCTTGGAAAAGTATGATGGTGGTGTTGTGAGATTTGGTGATAACACAACTGGTGTGATCTGTGGCAGAGGATGCATTTCTCTTGATGGTAAGAATAATACTGATGATGTCCTGTATGTGGAAGGATTGAAGCATAATCTTTTAAGTGTCAGACAGATGGTTGGTAAGGGTTACAATCTTCAGTTCAAGGATGGAAAGTGTAGAATATTGGGATGTTCTGGAAATGTGATTGCATCAGGTACAAAAATAAGAGGTAATATCTTTCATCTGAATGTTGTTAGTAAAAGTTGTTTGATTGCTCAAGTTGATGAAAGTTGGTTGTGGCATATGAGAATGTGTCATGTTAACTTTAATAATATTGTCAAGATAAGTTCTACTAAGGCTGTGAGAGATCTACCTAAGTTGGTAAAACCTACTAATGCCATTTGCAAGGAATGTCAGCTGGGAAAGCAAACTAGAATTTTATTTTGGAGCAAACAGCATTGTTCAAATGAATTGTTGGAACTTGTGCATACTGACTTGTGTGGTCCCTCTAGAATCAAAAGTTTACAAGGTTACAAGTATTTCATGTTGCTTATTGATGATTATTCAAGAATGATGTAGGCTACTTTCTTAAGGGAGAAATCTGAAGCACTAGAAAATTTCAAGATCTTTAAAGCTATGGTTGAGACAGAGACTGGTCTGAAGATTAAATGTTTGAGATCGGATAGAGGTGGTGAATTCACTTCTGGTGAGTTTAATTCTTTTTATGAAGAACATGGAATAAAGAGACAATTATCTGCACCATGTACCCCTCAGCAAAATGGAGTTGTGGAAAGGAAGAACAGAGCAGTTCAAGATGCTGCTAGAACCATGATGCTGGAAGGAAATGCCCCTCATATCTATTGGAGAGAAGTTGTGAATACTGCTATGTATATCCTCAACCAGGTACAAATCAAAGGTAATATTGGTAAGAGTCCTTTTGAGCTATGGACTGGTCATAAGTTTACTATTAGATATTTCAAAATCTTTGGGAGTATATGCTATCTCATAAGAGATGAAGATATAGGAAAGTTTGATGCTAGGAGTGATGAAGGAATTTTTTTGGGTTATTCTACTAAAAGCAAGGCCTACTAGTGTTACAACAAGATATTGAAGAAAATGGTTGAAAGTACAAATGTTAAGGTTGATGAAGACATTGCTAGACCATCCAGAACCTGTGGATATGATTCTGATGATCAGAATGTTAATACAAACAAAGGTTGGACTTCAAATCAAGTGAAAATAATTCTAGTGAATCAAGAAGATCAAGAGGAAGAGGAAACCAATAAAGTTGCAAAAGAGAGAACACAAGAGCCTGAAGTTCAAGAACATTCTAAGAAGACTCCAAGGTATGTAAGATTGAATCATTTAGAAGATCAAATTATCGATGATAAGAGTAAAGGTGTCCAGACTAGGAGAAAAATTGCAGAAGAATATTGCTTGATTTCAAAGACTGAGCCTACTAGTGTGAATGAAGCATGCAAAGATGAACATTGGGTTGAAGCAACGAAAGAAGAGCTACAACAAATTGATAAAAATGATACATGGATTCTTGTTCCTAGACCTAAGGGTAAAAATGTAATTGGAATTAAATGGGTCTTTAGAAACAAATTGAATGAAAAAGGTGAAGTAGTTAGAAACAAAGCAAGATGGGTATGCAAAGGATATTCACAGATGGAAGGAATTGATTTTGAAGATACTTTTTCCCCTGTTGGTAGAATTGAAGTTGTGAGACTGTTTCTTGCTTATGCTACTTACAAAGATTACAAGGTTTATCAAATGGATGTCAAGTTTGCTTTTCTAAATGGAAAATTGGAAGAAGTTGTGTATAATGAGCCTATTGCTATATTCTATGATAATTCAAGTACCATTAATATTTCTAAGAATCTGGTGTTGCATTCAAAAACCAAGCATATATCTATCAAGTTTCACTTTTTGAGAGAAAAGGTAAGTGAAAAGGAAGTCAAATTGGAGTATGTTCCTACTAAGGAGCAGATTGTAGATATCTTTACAAAGTCATTTCCTAAGGATACTTTTGAGTATCCCAAAGGGAAGTTAGGGGTGATTACACCTAATCAAAACTAAGGATGCATTGCATTGTATCATTCAATGCATTTCATAATCATATCTTGTTTCGGATTGATGTTGTGGTGGCTGCTACTTAGGGGGAGTAGTTAGATGGTTCAAAAATTTAGATATGTGATTTAGAGCTTAGAGATCTTTGTCATTGATGTCAAAGGGGGAGAAGATTAACGTGAAAAATTGGTGATTATCTAGGGAAAAGAGCCTTGTGGGGAGAAGATCATGTGAAAGAGTTGAGGAGAAAAAGAGTCAGAACCTAAGGGGGAGTAAGTGTTAAGAGATAGTTGCATTGATGGTGTTTTTCACATCATGTGTTGCCATAAATGCCAAAGGGGGAGATTATTGGATGCTATGATTTTTTTGTTGATATGTGGTTGTCATTGATGTCAACACTATTAGCATTTCAAGTTGTATATGTCGAGGATGTTGAGAAAATTGTAATAAATGAGTTGCAGGTTGTTAGTGGTAAAGTGATGTTTTGTCTGTCAATGAGTTTCGTACATTGTTGATTAGAGGTTGTGGACTAAATGGTTTGTTTATGAGTGTATCTAGTTTATCCACGCTGAGTTTCAGAGATCTGCGTGAAGATTTGATCGAGCTATGAAGATTTGTATTTTGACAGTTTTTTCTGTTACTTTAGTTTGTGTTCCTGAATAAAGATTATGTGATTCCAATTAGTTCAGTTATTGTGGATGCTTCTTTGGTGGTTCATGATGCTTTTGGATGTTTCTATATCATGCTCTATCTGTGTTGCACATCCACGTTGATCGTTGTGCTCGTGATCCGATATTTTCTCTTGTGTGTTCATGTTTTTCATGTTCTTGGTCGATAAGGTGTTGAAGCATGTTGTGGATCTTCCAGGAGAAATTAATTGAAGTGTTTTTATGTTGGAAACGTTGATTTGGGTCTTCACTATGTTGTGGTTGACCTTGGTTGATTCGCATTGAAAATTATCTATTGTTTTGGGCCAATAGTTTGTATTCATTTTATTATTTCTTTGTGGCCGACTTATAGCGGATGCAATTTCATGTTGCGGATATATAAGAGCGATTGTTTATTTGAACTGAAGTGTGAAAGGGTGTTCTTCTATGTGTGTGTGAGTATTGTTCAAATCATTTGAAGGCATAGCAGAATGTGAAGATAAGTGAAGAAGAGTGAAGAAGTGCTCATGTGGTTAACCGGAACTGTAATCAGGCATTAGCATATTCTACTTTCTCAGTTCAAAATTTAGAAGGTTGTAATCTGAATCTTTCTGTAAGAAAGTGTCTTCCTTTGTAATTGAGTAGTGAGCTCTAGGCAATGTGCTTGAATGCATGTGCATTCCCCATTTATTATTCTTATACTTCTAATAGGGTATAATCTTGTGGACTGACCTCCACCATGGTTTTTCCCCTAACAGGGTTTCCATGTAAAAAATCTTCGTGTTATGTGTGCTTCTGATGTGTTGTTGATTCATGCCTTCATTGACATTGATCAAATCTAAGAATAAGGATTAATAATTTTAATAAGTTTGAAATTCAGTGACAACTGATTCACCCCCCTCTCAGTTGTATGCCCTTGTGTTGCCAACAGTTGCAAGTTCAAAGAGATTTTCCCTAATTGGAAGGAGGATCAATATAAAACATCATTTACCACAAAATGGGGAACAATGGATTACAAGAGAATTGTCTTTGGTCTGTCCAATATTGGTGCCACCTTTCAAAGGGTAATGGACATGACATTTCAATGTTTAATTTACAAATTAGTGCTCATTTACCTTGATGATATAACAGTTTTTTCTAAAATTGATGATGAGCATCTTTCTCATTTGAGACAAGTGTTTGAAAGGTGTAGGGAATATGGCATACCCCTTAACCCCAAAAAATGTATCTTTTTTTTCCATGAAGAAAAGCTCCTTGGACATGTAGTTTCAAAACAAGGAATTACCATTGTTCCAAAAAGAGTAAGTGTCATTCTTGCTTTACCTTTTCCTAGCCATAAAAAGGGGCTGCAAAGTTTCCTTGGTAGAATTAATTTTGTAAGGAGGTTTATACCAGATGTGGCAAATCTTTTGAAACCTCTAACTGCAATGTTGAAAAAGAATGTAAGTTTCAACTGGATAAGAGAGGGAAAACACAGTTTTGAGGCTATCAAAGAAACATTAACAACTCCTACATTGGTAAATCCTAACTTTGCCAAGGATTTCATCCTTTATGATTTTGGTAGAATAGATACTATTTCCGCTATGTCGGTACAACAGAACGATGATAATTTGGAACAACCAATAGCATTTTTTAGTTAGGGCCTAGAATATTATGAGCAAAGATATACTTTTGTTGAAAAAAATGTACTTTTTATTACAAGTTGAAGAAGTTTAGGCATTTGATTTCTAACAAGGTTCATCTAATGGTTGCTCATCCTAGTGTCAAGGAGTTTCTTTTAAGTAAGGATTTGAATGAGAAAAGAGCAGGTTGGATTCTAAGGTCATGGAGTATGACATAGATATCAAAGTCACAAAATTGGTTAGAGGTAAAGGGTTGTGTGAACAGCTAGTTATTGGGTCAGAAAGTGATCAAGAAACTCAAAAGGAAGTTGTCCTTGTGATCAATGATGAACCTCAAACTGCTGCACTATCATTGGGTGCTAGTCGGATGTAAGAAATGGCTCATTTTCTACAAACTGGTGAGTGTCCACATGGTTTGGACAAATCAAAAAGGAGGTACTTTACATTGCAGTCTATTCCTTATGTTCTTGTAAATGGTATATTGTTTAGGAAAGATCATAATGGAGTCTTACTAAGGTGCATAGATATTGATCAAATTGACAAAATACTCCACGAGTTTCATGATGGAATAACGGGTGGACATTTTTCTCCAAGGACCATAGCTTGGAAGATTATGAGGGTTGGATACTATTGGCCAAGCCTCTTCAAAGATGCCCATGCATGGGCAAGAAAATTTGTTAAGTGTGAAATGTTTGTAGGTAAGGAAAGGTTTCCAGCTCTTCCTTTGTAGCCCATACAAGTTGAACAACCTTTTATGAGGTGGGGCATCAATTTTATCAAAGCTATTAATCCATCTTCTAGTGTAGGTCATAAGTGGGTTCTCACTGCCATAAATTACTTTACTAGATGGACTAAGGCTATGGAATTAAAAGAAGCCAATGAAAGTGTTGTTCTAAATTTCTATGATGATTTGATAACAAGGTTTGGTGTACCTGAGTCTATTATTTCTGATAATGCATTAGCTTTTGTTGGAATAAGGTTGAGTAAATGGGTTGTCAAGAATGGTGTCCACTTGAATACCTCATCAAACTATTACCCCCAAGGTAATGGTTTGGAAGAGTCAACAAATAGGAACTTGATAAAGATCATTAAGAGGATTATGAAAGATAACAAAAGAACTTGGCATACCAAGTTGAAATATGCCTTATGGGTAGATAGAATAACACCAAAGAGGTCCATTGGAAACTCCCCTTATATGTTGGTATATGGAAAGGACGCAAGGTTTCCCTTCTCTATTCAGCTTCCAGCACTTGACATTGTAAACCAGCTTGAAATGTTTGAAGAAGAGGATCCAATGGAAATTAGATATGCACAGCTCATGGAGCTTGAAGAAGCAAGAGATAAAGCTATGAAAACCATGGAGTTTCACCAACTCCAAGTGAAGAGAGTTTTTGACAAGAAAGCAACACCAAGGGTGTTTAAGGAAGGAGATGTAGTTCTCAAATGGGATGAGCTAAAGAGAAGGCCTGGAAAACACACTAAGTTTGATAGTATGTGGAGTGGCACGTTCATCATTGTAGATTGCAAATAGCACAATTTCTTTCAGCTGTCAAAAATGGATGGTGAAATACTTCCTATCCCAGTCAATGGGATACACCTCAAACTCTATTTTGAGGTATGATCATTTTGTGTACATATTAGTTTAGGATTTTTTATTCAACAAGGGTTGTTGCACATTACTTTTAGGTGTATTTTCATTTCCTCTAAGTGTTGTTTTGAATAGTTAGTCAGTTTGTTCTAAGTCTTTTGGTAGGTGCAATAACATTTCAAGGTGTTATGCATTATTTTGCATGAGTTACGATAGTACACAAGACTGTTTCTTAAGTCTTTACAAGTTCCTTTTGACTCTATGCCCAATTGATAAGTTCAAACAACTGGTCTAGGATGCTTAGCAGGCAAGCATTTAGCAGATGTCGCCAAAAATGTTACCTAACTTTTCTTTCGGCTCAATTAGGTAGAGTTGGAACAAAATTTGCAACTAAAGGTAAAAGGTACACTTTAATTTCTCCTAAAGTTCCATTTATATGCACAAAAGTATTATCAAATGAATTATAGTTTATTGTGTAAGTGTTTACAAGAGAAAAGATTGCACAAGTTTTGCATAAAATGTTGTCTTTTATTCATAATTACAAATGTATGGTGTCCCACATAAGCCATGGGAATGACTAATTCAATGTAATACAAAAAGTAAACTATACATTTGAAGAAAGGAAAAAGCATATGAAAGGAATAGGGATCCTTCATTGCCTAAATGATGAACCCCAAAGTTGAACTATTGCATCTTCAGCTACTTTCACTTGGTTGCTCCAGAAGTTACTTGCAAGGGATTGAAAAGTTGGTGTTAGAGCTCAAGATACATATTCTCTTCATATACAACATCAATAAACATATAATTTAATCTCATAAGGCATTGAAATCAATTTTGCAGTTATCACAGATATCAAGGAGAAGTAGAAGATCATCATCAATATCCATTAAATTCTAAACTTCACTGTTTTATCTAACATGTTTGTTCACTGTGCAGGTATAGGTGAATTTTTCATTGTTGTACTATCTTCACATTAGCATCATAGCATGTGGAGTAAAATGGGCTCCCACAACAATTGAGCCTAGCATGTTTCCCTCTTGTATTTTGAGAGGGATAGGAGTGTAAACTCATCATACTTATCTACTCAATGGAACCATCATGAGTAGGGGTAGTCAAGCTTTTCAATGCATAAGACAACCCTCAAGTGACAGGATTCTAGAAGTCAGAGAAGACTAAATGAAAATGAAAATCAAGAAAACAAAGCTATATAGGCTAAGTATAAAAATAGAAACTTTGTCATTTCTTCCACCAACATAGAGCATGAAAAAAATACATAGAAACCAAAATGTGTTCATCTTTTTTTTTGCATAATAGAGCTCGGAACAAGTTTACATTCATAGATAATGAAAGAATAACATTTGTTTGCACAGATAGAGGCTTACCCAACTCGGCCTTCATATGTTTTGCAAAGTATCTACAGGAAATGCATGAAAACCATGGTGATGCCCTAAATGGGTAGAGTGAAGTTTCCAGAAGAATGAAAATGCAAAAAAGAATTGAATGCAAAGTGAATAGTTGCGGTTTTGTGATTAGAGTTTTGTTTTTCCCTAAAGTGGTCGACTATCACTTATGCATTTTTTCCTTTATTTTAAAACATTTTCTTCATAACTAATATTCCTTGTGCAAATGTTAAGTGATTTATGCCTTCCTTGCATACTTTACAAGGTTTAATCAAATGTCCCTTTTGTATATCCAACCAAAGCATGGTCGAATTGAGGAGTCTTTATTTCTGCAACAAAGTTAAAATGTAAGACTTTATTTAAGTGATGATTTATAAATCACTTTAAATAATGTTATAATTGTAAAATAAAGATAATGTAGCGTGTGTTTTTAAGATTGAGTTAAAAGGGAGGGAAGCGGTTTGAGATTAATTTTAAAGTGCTAAGCATATAGGGGAGGTTGGAGAGGTTGACAAACAAGTGGAGAGAATATAGGAGTGGTTTTGAATCAATTTTGAAGGTCTTGGAAAGCATCTAGGAGATATTTTAGGTGTCTTCATGGTAGGAGAGGTCAAGGATTGACCTTTTCTTCATTCATAGGCCTTTTTAGAGTTGTTTTAGGGGCTAAAATTTAGGCTTTTCTATTGTACACGACTAAGGGAGGTTGAAGTCCCTATCTTTGTGGAGCTACTTGGAAAAGCATAAAGTAACTTCAAACATCATTTTTGAAGTTAGTTCTTTCTTCTTCCAGCATGTATGTTAACTCATTTTGGAGTTCTTTCAACAGGAGACAACATTGTAACTCTTTTATAGGCATGTATAGCAGTATTACTTTTCAGATCAATAAAGTTAAGCATTTTTTTCCTTCTTAGATTTTGTTTCATTGTGTGTGTTTGAATGATTAATGCAATTTCATGTGAATTATCTCATCCTTTTTGTTGAGGTAAAAGAAATATGTATGTTGCAAGTTGTAGGTTGTGTTGGTGATACAAACAAATTCAAAGTTGTGAAAAGAGTATAACATCCTTATAGGATCATAGCCTTCTTATGAATCATTGATGCAAGAGCATATGAACCCCTGAGTTGTGTTTGTGAAAGCTTTGTTTTTTATTAAACTATGTGTAAAATCAGTTGTGCAAGTTTTAGATAATCATTTTGGTGCATCACCATAGGAGATAGTTTCATTTTTATGTTTCCTTCTACCCCTTTTCCCAGCAAATGCACTAGTTTAGTTACTTTTTAGGTGAGCACCATAAGAGCTAGCTTACTCTAGAGGTTAGCTTCCATTATCTAAGCCCACAATCAGGGAGGCTTTCCAATGTTTCACCAATAGGTTGAGTTTACTCAATAAGGGTGCACTATTAGAAGACAACAATTATTGCTTTTAATTCAAAGAATTAATGAAAGTGCTTGAATGAGGTTGTAGATTCATGTGAATTGAGTACTAGGATATTAGTAAGAAGTTATGGTTGAGAGTATAATGAATGTGATATTGTAATGTAGTATTATCAAAGCTTAATGATGTTATGTGTTAAATTGTTGTCAAATTGTATAGGTTTTGAGATTAACTTTGTTCCTAGGTTAAGGCACTGATCTAAGTGAGTGTTCATGATACATTTTGTTGATCAATGCAACATCAAATCAATTTTATAAACAAACCTTTAAATGGATTATGATTGTTGTTATTTTATGTTGAATGTTTCTTCATTCAACATATCTTGCTCTCCTATATTGTATTCAATATCTTCTTACTCAAAATAATCAATGGTTATTTATAAGTTGTCATATCACATCATGTGTTTATGTTATGGATGTTGAACAGTTAGCTTCTATTCAAGGAATGGATTAATATTTCTTTTATTTATTTATCAAAGATTGTGTGAATGGAAATGCAATAGGAATTTATAAGTAGTGGGATAAGTGTTGTTCTTTAAAAATGATGCAAAATCACATATCAAATTCAATACCATGGAATACAATATAAAGTATTAAATATCACAATTTCATGGAATACAATATAAAATATCATCAACTATAGTTTGGAATATGATTCATGAAGTGTAATCTAAAATAAAATATCATGAAGTGAAATGATTCACAATTTCATGGAATACAATATAAAATATCATCAACTACAGTTTGGAAAATGATTCATGAAGTGTAGTATAAATACCTAAAAGCTGCTAATTCACTTCTATTTCCTAAATGAAGTCAGGGTCTTGAAACTGACATTCAACTTGAGATAAAGTAAAAGAGTCGTCTTGATTATGAGTTTGGCCTTCATTTTCTTCAGCTTGTGTCTCAAATTCAACATTCATTGTGTCACTGTCATTTGTCCCACTGCCACTACACGTGCCACCAATACCAGCATTTGGAATTGGAGTGTTGCACAACCCTCTTCTTTTGCATATGGACCTTCAAATTGTGAGTGCCCTTTCAAAAGGAAATTTTTTGAAATTATATGCAGTTCCTTTCATCCTCAATAAATTTTCCAAATTCTTGTCTAGTTTGTTTCTTAACTTTGATTTCAAAAATGCCAATGAACTAAAAACTCTCTCATCCTCCACCAACCCCAATATCATTGTTTGACATAAATCAACAAGTTTAAAATATTCTGATATCAAACCACACAATATTTCACTCTGACCTAAGTTTGTCCAAACCTTTGTTATTGATCCCAGTTCAAAGGACTTCTCCATTCCCATGGAATCAAACTGGTCCATCATACTTCTTTCAAAATTCTTACATTTTTTTCTAAGATTATTTGCATTTATAATTCCTTCTATTGTCTTCTCATTGTATGTTACACTTGTCAAAAAAAATTGATCAAGATATTTACTTTATCATGAAAATATTTTGGGCTATCTCGATTTACCCAAAATTGAGGATACACAATACCCATGGCTTCAAGTATTTCATGTCAAGGGAATCTATTATAAATCTCTAAGGAAAGACATTTTGCAATTTCCTTCAAATTATCACTAACAGATTTAACAATGTTGTTAAAATCTTCCTTTCTAATAGGTACTTCTCTAATAGAGCACCTGGTTGTCGTATAATGGTACATTGGTATATCAAATCCATGTACACAGATATATAAGTTCCCACTTGCATTAAACTATAAACAATTATCAGGCTTATTCAAATCAGTAATTTTCTGCTAGATGAAATAATTTGGGCTTTCTTTTGTTAGATCTAGATATAGATGATCGAGAGCCATGCATGTATGTCTATGTAGTTTGGAATATTCATAAATATACATAGTTCTATCTTGGGATTTCTTCACAAGATTGTTCATTTCATCCACCATGGGGAGAAGACTAGCTAAAGTCAAGAGTGTCTTTATATTGCTTAACCTATGTAAGAGGTCAGGAGCTTTGTCTACTGTGCTGCAATTCCTATACATTACTCCAATCAAGGATTGATATTCTGAAAGAACTCATTGTGCTAATCCATGCAAGCATATCCATCTGGTATCAACATCCTTAAGAAGTGTGTTTCCTATTGTTATTCCCTCAGTAAAATTTTGAAATTTCGTGAAATGTTTGGGACTTCGGCAGAAGTATGCATAGAGCTCACGGAATAGATTTTCAACTTTGATACTATAGGAAACTTGCTTACAATTTTGAGCGCTAAATTCATTATATGGGTCATGCAATGAATGCCAAGCATGTATGGTGCACAAGTAGCTTGTAACTTTGTGCAAACACTGCTCCTATGACCTTGCATCATTGCAACTCCATCAACTCCTACACACACCAACTTTTTGGCAATTGTCAAGTTATCCATACCTGCAATTTCATTCAAAGATTTCTTGAATAGTTCAAATAGATTTTGTGATGTTGAACTTTCCTTCATTTTATGAACACAAAGAAGATGAGCTAAGAGCTTGGCGGACATGTTGTTTTATAGTATACACATGCATACAGACCCAAGAAGTATTATCTATTGTAGTAACTTCGTCTATAGATAATGCAATGAAGTTTGACTCTTTTACTTTCTCCTTTAAATCTTGCTTTTCCACTGCAGCAAGATAGTTTTCCCATTCCCATCCAGCGTTTACTGACCAATGTGAGGTAGGAAAGTGAGGAACACCCAAAAAAGATAATAAATTAAAATATTCTAGGTAGTCTATCCTAGGACACCCTCTGGACAAAATATGAAAAACAATACTCATCTGAACAGTTTTTGACAGATGTGCTCCTTCTATTGCTTTTCCAAATTGAGCCTTAATTGTACCTCGACATGCAACAAGCTTCAAAATTCCGTGCTTATGGTCTTCATACTCTATGAAATACTTAACATGAAGACATTATTCCTTTGATTTCCATCGTACGACTGATTGTTCCTTTCCATCTATGATTTGTTTTTCATAAACTTTACCGATATGCTTTTCTATAGTTTCAAGCTTTAGCTACAACTTCTTGTCTCTTTTAAATTTCCAACTGCAAATTGTACACATACATTTTTTTGTAGTTTCATCTTTGTTTGCTTTCTCCAATGGTACAATGAATGGGTACTTTGACAACCAACCAAGTTGAAAATTCCTTGTCATTTCCCACTCGCACCCCACTTTTTATTTTCCTTTTCTTTTCTTGCTACCATCATCATCCAAGTCAATTATCTCATTCTGGCTAACCAAGGTATCCCTTGGAACATCTTCTACAATATTGTCATCCTCATTTGACTCATTTAACTCAATGACAATCTCACCTTGACCTTCCGATGGCGGTGAGGTATTGTGAATGCTTTCTTCATTAATATTTAGTGGAAGAGTTGATGATGTAGCTCCTTATTGATCTGATGGATCAAAAGCATTGCCAATTCCAAAGTAAGACTGTATGGTAACTCTATGTTCTGGGTGTTTTGATGGCCTCCCAATCCTTTCACCACCTTGAGGAGTCTTACCCTTGTTGCACTTGATTCTCGACATATTGATCTCTCACTTTCAATAAAATCTAGAAAAAAATGTCTTCTTGTTTAAGGAAAGAGAATATAGATCTCATTCCCTACTCAATATTATCTTTAATATTGAAGTAAGAATTGAAAAGAGATAAAGAAATCTTATAACACTATGAAGAAATGTCCACTCACCTTTAAGTTTAGGTTTTCACTAACTTGTTATTTGTTAATGCAGGAATGCCTGTGTTGTAAGTTTGTAACTTGCCTACGATCAAGTTCAAGGTTCCAAGTCCAACTTCCAAATTGAGAGCTCACAATTTCATAACTAAACAAAATGTGTAAGAATAAATGATAGATTTTATTTTATTTATATCAATCCATATTTGGCAAATTCCGCAGGATTTTGAAATGGTATATTAAAAATTTGGTGAATCCCACATGATTATACAATGATACGTTGTAATTTTCAAGGTGATTATGGCCCTACGATTAGCATGGAGGTTTCACGACAATTAGTGAAATGTGTCCTCAAATGTAATTGTTTTTTCATGTTATTGGCAAAATGGGTCCTCATAAGCAACTATTTGTAAATTTTAACTGGTGAAATGGGTCCTCACAAGAAACTATTTGTGAATTTTAATTGGCAAAATGGGTCCTGATACAATGTTGTTTTAATAGTATTAGCGAATATGTAGGTGTTTTATTACATGCTTCCGAGATTCTAGGCAAAAATATTAATCGGTCCATTTGAAATGCATAGTTTGTTATAGCTAATTTATTACTTAAATATGCTTCATAAAAAAAATCAATGGTGAATGGACATGCATTGGACCGATAATTCATAAAATTTGGGTAATTTGGCCACCTTATTGGGTGCGATTAATTCACCAATTTCAACTTGGCCGATATCTAAAATTTTCCAATTGGCGAAGATTCGAGACTAAAGTTTTCTTTTTTGCATAATGATAAGAATTGTTATATGCAAACTCAACCAATGGTAGGTATTCTTCCCACTTGTATTGTTGATCCATGCAATACATCCTTAGTAGATCTTCAAGTACCTAGTTAACCCTATTAGTTTTACCATTCGTTTCTAGATGATATGTTGAACTTATATTCAATTAGGTACCAAGTGAAGAAAACAAGGTTTTCAAAAACCTAGACATCACACGAGCATCCCTATTTGAGATAATCTTCTCAGGAATCCCATGCAACCTAAACACCTCTTGAATAATTTTTTGTGCTATGACAAGAGCTCCATCGATTAAAATCCCTAGAATAAAATGTGCTACCTTGGTAAGCCTATCCACTACCACAAGAATGGCATTATGCTTGTTCCTAGACATAGGTAGACCTTGCACAAAGTCCATGCTTATTACTTGCCACTTACTTTCAGGAACATCATGAGGATACAAAAGTCCTATAGGGTGGTGATGTTTTTCCTTCACCCTTTGACACTTTAATAATTTTTCTACAAACCTAGCAACATATCCTTTCATTCCCTTCCAAAAATATAATGGCTTCACATTAGCCAACATCTTGGTCACACCAGAATGTCCAAAGTATGGTGCATTGTGAACTTCTTTCTACACCAAGTTTTTTAATTCTTTTAAATTAGGCACATATATTCTTCCTTTAAATCTTAATAACCCACTAGGTTCAAAGTGAAATCCTTCATACCTTATGTCTTATAGATTACCCAAGAGTTCTTTCTTGACTTTCTCATAGTATTCATCACCCTTGTATTTCAACAACACTTGGCCCTTGAATTCAGTTTGAATTGATACTATTGAAGTGATATGCCTCCTATGACTTAGGGCATTGGAAACTTGATTCCCTTTTCCCTTGATGTAGTTAATGTTGAATTCATAATCAATTATCAACTCCAACCATCTCCTTTTACATGCATTAAGGTTGGGTTGGGTGAATAAATACTTCAGATCATGATGATCAATCTTTAGTTCAAAAGGTTTACCCATCAAATAGTGTCTCCACATCTGCAATGCATGGACTATTGTTGCTAACTCCAAATCATGGTATGCATAATTTTTCTCATAGGGCTTTAGCTTCCTTGATTTATAATCTATGACTCACCGACCCTACATTAAGACTCCACCTAATTCTTCACCCGATGCATCTATGATGATAGTAAAGTCGCCATCTAGATTAGGTACCTTCAAGATCAATGTCATAGTCAACTTCTCCTTGAGTAGGTCAAATGTTTCTTGACATTTCTTAAACCACTCAAACTTCTTCCCTTTCCTCTACAATGAAGTAATAGGAAAAGCTATCTTGGAAAAGTGTGCAATAAACTTCCGATAGTAACCTGCCAAACCCATAAAACTTCTAACCTCAGGTACATTCTTTGGCACTGGCCACTCAAGTACCACTTTTTTTTTAGGTGGATCCACTACAATCCCATCAACTGTAATCATGTGACCTAGATACTGTACTTCCTTCTGAAAGAAGGTGAACTTAGGGAGTTTTTCATAAATCCTATGCTCTCTTAACCATTGGAGAACAATCTCTAAATATCTACAATGCTCTTCTTCATTCTTGGAATAGATTAAGATATCATCTGGGAAAGCCAATACAAACCTATCTAAGGAGTCCCTAAATACAATGTTCATCAGGTTCATGAATGTTACAGATGCATTCATAAGTCTAAAAGGTAGGATTGTGAACTTGTAATGATCGTATCTAGTCCTAAAAGCATTTTTGAAATCATCTTCATCTTTGATCCTCAGTTGATAGTAACTTGATCGTAGATCAATCTTCGAAAACACTACTGCTCCTCACATTTTATCAAAAAGATCATCAATGTGTGGCAATGGGTACTTATTCTTTATCATAGCTTTGTTAAGCATTCAATAATCAATGCACAAGCATAGTGTACCATATTTCTTCTTCACAAAGATCACTGGCACTCCCTAGGGGAAAAACACTGGGTTTTATTAGCCCTTTGGATAACAACTCTTTCATATGTGCTTTAATCTCCATTAGTTTCATTGTGGTCATCCTATAAGGTGCTTTGGATATAGGTTATGTCCCTGGCACTAGGTTGATGGATAAATAAAACACTCTCTTGGGAGGCATTCCAGGTAGTTCTTCTAGAAAGACATCCACAAATTTTTGAAGGATGGGATATTTCTGCATATTCATTTCTCTAGATTCCACCACTTCTCCTTCTTCAACACCTAGGAAGTCTTGTGCTCCATAATAAACAACATCACCTTGAGAAATTAATTCCTTGTATTCCTCAATTTTTTCCATTTTAATTGTGAAGAGTTGACATCCTTTCTTCTTTTCCCTATGCATCTACATAGTTGATATCTGACACAATTTCATTTCCCTAGGTGTTCCTTGAAATGGCACTTGATTACCTAGGATGTTTAAGCATTCTACAGTTTTAGCATGGTAATCCACTTTAGCCCTATGCTTCCATAGCCAATTCATCCCTAAGATGACATCATAAGATCCTAAGGGGACTACATACAAATTTACCTTCTTAGAGAAACTTGGAATTTTTACCCTTGCTTCAAAAAGATATTGCCTCACCTCAACTCTTGTCTAGTTTGCATATTCAAAAACCCAAGAATTTTCCATAAAACTAGCCTTTCTAGAAATTTGACTAGCTACTTTAGGTGAAGCAAAAAAATTCGTGGCTCCAGTATCAATAAGAATGGAAATAGTTATACCAAACAAAGTACCTGGAGTTTCTATCGAAGTGATTTGGTACTTAGCTTATTGATTGTCCAAAGTTGTATGGATCTTCTATTAGAATGCAGCTTGTTGTGGAGGAAGAGAATTTCCTTGAGGTTGTGATCTCGATGGTTTGTTGGGACAATTGATGGAAAAATTATCCCCACCACATATGAAGCATTCTTTCACTGGTCCCCCCTTTCTTGTAGGCCTTTTAGTATTACTAGCATTCCCTCTAGCGTTGTTGAAGTTATTACTATTGTTGAAATTTTTCCTCTGTGATCCCTTCTTGGTTCATTCCAATTGTTACGAGGTCCTCCATCCCTTTGACTTTGATAATTCGGCCCTCCACTAGACTCCTTTGGAGTTTGATTAACTAGAGGCCCACCGAACTTTAGATTCCTCTCGGTAGATTGAGATAGCTTTAAGCTTTTGCTCCTACTTAATTTCCTTCTCGTATACTAATTCTATAGTTGTTAGACTGTATACATTGAAAGCTCACCACCCATTTGGTTATTCAGACCCATGATGAACTTCCTGATTTGAAATCACTCATCTTTTTGGTGCATAGGTACATACCTCAAGAGACGAGTGAATTTATCCTAGTGCTCGTTCACTGACGAGTCTCCTTTCTTCAAATTCTGGAAATCAGTGAGCTTTTGGTCATAGAAAATTTGGGACAACCACCTTTTTCAAAAAATATCAACAAACTCACTCCATGTCAGCCTTAAATAACTAAGTCCAAGTTCCATCTTCTTGTTCATCCACCAGTTAGAATCTTCTCCTACCAACTGGAAAGCTCCCCAAATGACTTTTGTGACCTTTGAATAGTTCCTAATCTCAAAGTACTTTTCCATTTGTATCAACCAAGCCTCAGCCTCATCTCTATTGGTGCTTCCTTCAAATTTAGGAGGGGTAATTTTTCTCATATCCCTAGATAATTCAATTTTCACACGTTTCCTCTTACTACTTTTCAAGTTGGACTAATATTATGACTTATCATTATCATGTTCACTAGTATGGGTGTGATCACGAGAATTCTCTCCCTCTTCTTCTTCATTGTTAGGAACTTCCTCTTCATCATTTGGTATTTCTTGTTCCTCTCCCTCTTTTCCCCTTACCTCCTATTCGAGGTTTCCTATTAATTCCCTAGTTTCATCCATTATTGCCAGAATGTGATCCAACTTAGCTCCAACATTCTCAACCCTCTGACCTACTTCCTAACTTCCCCCAAGGTTAGTGTGTGTTCTAACCATTTTCCATAGTCAAAATATACCTGGAGGTTTCATGTAATTAGATCTAATAAATTTTACTTATTGTTTCGAAAACATTATAAAGAGCATAATTTCACACATAAGAAATTCATTGAAAAAGTTATACATAGTTTTGATAAGAACTTGATTTTCATTTATTCAAAAGGATTTCAATATCCTTCTTTTACATTGAATGGCTATTCAAATAGGCAAGAAGAGAGTATCCCTCAGATTCACTCTTAGATACATAACTGTGTGGGGTGTACCCCTCAGATGTTTGCTCAAGTTTATCATCAAAAGGATAATATCCCTCCGATTTATCCTATAACGCATATTTTCAAGGTACATAACCCTCTGATTCACAAATTGTGACTTTTGCAATAAATTATGCTAAGGGAAGAACTTGAGGATCCCTAAATATCATGACTGGACTAATACTACATTCTGAGGGAATATCCCTAGAAAGTGATAAAGAGTCTAACTTTGCTAGAGAGACAGGAAGTAAGTAGTTGAAGTTGGTATCATCTTTCATTCTTCTCTTCTCTTGAATAATTCACAAAAGGGCATGACTAAATATCTCAGTATCGCTTAGCCAAATGGCATTGTCATAATTAGTTCCCTCAATGGTACGAACAAGGGATTCTCTTTCCTTCTTGGCCCGTAGGTAGCACTCATTTTCGATCACTGACTTTCTTGCAGTGATCCTAAGATGCACCATCCTAGCACAAGAATTCCAAACATTAGACTCGTATAATGTTGGAGGGAAAACATAGCAAGCACATAGGTTCCAGAGTTAAACTTGGTGGCTCTAATACCATGTGTAACATGCCCATTGTCCTACTCAATTTTTTTTCTAATTTTTTAACCACAAGTGAAATAATTCATGATACCATCACATAGAAATTTTTTTTTTCTTTTCAAAAGCAAAAATAACATGCACATTTTAAAAAAACACTATTCCAAAATTCTATTGCATTATAATATAATTTCACAATCTTTCCAAAGAATTGATTTCATAATAAATAATCTTAAGTTTAACTTTTCATGTTTACAATCTTCCATATAAATGGACTCAAGAATACATACATAGCTCCTTTGAGCTTCTGGTAGTAGAAATACATATGGTCCAGGTAGTCCCCCTTAAAATTTTGGCCACCAACTGATGAGGAGAAGCATCACTCAAGCGCTTTTCCACCAACCACAAACTTACTGAGGTCCCCCACATATCTACCTAATGGTAAGATGGCCCTACCCTTCAACGAAGAGATTGGTTTGGTAACCTCATAATACTAGCCTTTCCTGAGCTTTGTGTTGTTTCCTACAAACTAGAACTTTCCCATACAATGGATACAACCTACATATATTACAATCTTGAACTAGCATGTACAACTGGATCAGAGTGAATTGACAATGTAAATAGTGGCAACTTACACTACTTTGGCCAAAGAATTCAACACTCAGTTACTTCGAGTGAGAGTCATCCTATTCACACACCTTCATAGCTCAATTTGTAATGACCACACATATTTTATACATAGGTTATCCCCTTCATTGGATTATCCTAACCCCAGGAATAATCTATATTCTCTTACTAAGACATTTCAACTATAGTTTAATTCAAACTAATTCATAATCCAAATTTTCACAAACTTATTCATAATTCAAACTATAACTATATAAGCTTTAACTTATCATAGCTTATAGTAAACATTCAAACACTCATTCCTACATATATAATATACTAGTATAACCTAATTATGGGATTTACAAACAACTAAGCTCTCCGAGCATCTTTCGTACTTTTCAAGAAGAATATAAACACATTCATAAGAAAGCATCTAAATTTCCTCTTTTCATTCAATTCTAACAAATAATATAAATTCATGCAATCTTCTCAACTTAAAATATAAAACAAAGTAGAAAACTAGCATGCCTGTAATTAGAAAGCTCCAATTGACAAATATGGTTTCCTAGCATAGCCTTCACCAAAATCGGCTTGCAACTCCTTCTAAACTCAGCTTTTCACTAACTTCTATCTTCCCTTGAAAAACTCTCACAATGCAACTCACTCTATCCTCACTAAACCCACTCTCAAAATCCTCACAAACTCTCAACTCATAAATGCAACAAAGTAACTCTTAAAAAAGTCAGAAAATAAGATTGCAATTATGTGTACCATAAGATGAAGAATGCTCCTCCATTTATACAAAAGCCTGAGCACTTCAAGGCTACAAAAAAGCTCTCATTCTTGCCACTTCTCACATTCAAAGGTTCAACTCAGCTAGCAAGATTCAAGGTGGCAGATTTAAAATGGTGACTAAATGTACATGCTCAACCAGTCACTATATCCATATGACAACAAATTGATTTACTAAAAAATGCAAGGTTAATGTTTCTACAGGTCGACCTTTCTCAACCAACTTCATACTTGACTATTTCTCACATTCCATTTTCCTCATACGTTGGAAACAAAATGCAAAACATACTTCTAAAAGGTGTGCACAATTCATAATTGGGCTCCACATAATATATCATGTGCCCTATTTACTTGGCTACAGTTTGGAAAAGACTAGGTCAAAGCTCTTTTTATGTTTGATATTCATTTGGCCTTCATAAAATTTGACTAAGTCTTGCCAGATTATTCTCATACTATGGTTTTCTTTATTCCCATGTGTCATGTTTTAGCATTGCCTATGTTTACATTACTTAGCATTTAAATTCTTTTTGAAATGTTTATTGTTTATGCGCTACCACGAAATGATGTGCAATTATCTTTTATTGTTGTGCTATACATTATATGCATATCTTGTGATATACATTATATGTGTATGTTGTGCTATATATGTTATTCACTCAATAAACATTTCAACACTATTTGAAATGATTAAGATATATTTAATATATATAAATAATATTATATATATATATATATATATATATATATATATATATCTCAACTTATAAGTTTATAAAATGCCTTATTCAATATTTGAATACACATACACATATTTACATATTTCACATAATAACACATGTGTATATATACATATATATATGTATCATGTATATATATATTCATATACTATATATATCATGCCTTGATATTTAAACGCATATATTCATAATTCCCATCGATTGACATGTATATACTCATCTGTATGAGTTTATCGGAGACACATACATATATACATATATATACATTTTATGTATATATCTCATCAATTAATATAAACGCATAATGAAGAAATCATGCATGACTAAGAGAAATAACCTGAATCAAAACATTCATAGACAAGATCATAATGTCTTCTAAACCATACTCAAACAAGGCTAAGGATAACTTACCATTTCCCAAACTATTGGCTTGACTTCACTAAACTAGAGGTGAGTGTGTGAAAACTCAGTTAGGCTCATTAAGGGTTACTAAACCAAGTCCTTCTCTTGAGTGATACTTCCCCTCTCTTCTAGAGGATTGAATTTGTCCCTACATCCAACTTAATACATTGCAAAAGTAGTTAGTTGAATCAATTACAACCATTTGCATCATATATTTTATAAACAGAATCATTATAAGACATCAAATTGAATCAAACATTTATTTATTATATTTCCAAGATACATAAAGCATAAACATATACATTTAAAGCATTTTCACTTAACTAGGTAAAAGTAAATAAGTAATAACACAATGGGGTGTAACATGATTGCGGGTTATTATGATATTTGGCCCTAGCACTATGGTATAAGATTTCAAAAACTATTCTAAATCAAAGATGTAAGAAAAAGAGCCCATTCGGCCTCTACATAAAAATAGAGGATCAATTCCTCAAATACATAGGTTTACCATCAAGATTCATTCATGATTTTTACATTACTCAAGGGAGAAAAGATTTTCCAAGAAAGAGTAGGGATGATCAACCCATGTATTCTACAAACATTCTTAAATCTATTGAAAGAAATAACTCTTTACTAAGCAGTATTGTATCCAATATCAAATGCATAATAATTCACAAAGGAAAGTTACATGTCACATACCAATTTCTTGTAGACAAGGCAAAATACTCAATAATTTTCCTTTCTTTCTCACCCTCCTTCCTTATCTTCTTCCATTCTCCATGTATTTTGTTTCTCTTTCTCTGCATGTCTTTTTTCCTTTGTATCACCAATTACCCCCGAGGTTTTGTAACCCCCATTGAGCATATCCCCATTAACTTTTCACATCACCGCAACAACATGGAAGGTGTTTTATTTTTTTTAATCTACATATTGTATTCACTTTAAAATATTCTAATGTCTCCTCTAGGAATAAACAATTCTGCATGCAAAAATATTGCCCCCTTCCACTACTTTTACTAACATTTAAAGACTGACTGCATATGTTACTTTAACGCCCCACTATTAATTTCATGCATGCAAATGTTACCCCAATCAAATAAATTTTTACTGATTTTTATTTAGTTTTTAGTTCAACTAATTTTATTTAAGTTTTCATTTGATAATATTCCTTCTATTAAATAAAAATCATTTATTTATTTATTTAATCTCATTAACAATTCAAGCACTTTATAGTTTTGATAACTATATATTTATAGTAATACTATATTATTATTATCTCTATTTAAATAAAAACTCTCAAAGCTTATAAAAATATGTTATATTTATTTTTTCTTAATAAAATTAACTTTTGCAAATAAATAATCATAATTCACAATAAATAAATTTTATCAATACAGAGTGAAAAATAAATTAGTTTCGATTTAATAATAATCTTGCAATTAGGCTTTTAAACTATTTGTATAATTATTTAATAGTTAAGTTATCCAAGAAAATGGAGCAGGGGCCCTACCTCGATTAGCTAAAGCATCCTATTGCAGGCAAGAGGTCACAAGGTATAGTCTCCCCCCAAACCCATTGTATCGGAGGGTGTGTCATGCTAGCACCACCGATCATATGAAAAAAGTTTACCAGGCACACTACGGTTTATAGGGGGATGGATATCCAACTGATTCCTGTAGTCTAAAAGAAAAAAGTTATCCAAGAAAATGGGACATGCCACAATATAATCTCTTAGAACATCTTGGAAAAACTCCAACACAAATATCCATCTTGGAACTTCTCAAATCATCCCCCATCCATAGAAATATTGGATCAAGCCTTACAAGAATCATGAATTCCCAATGACATTGATCATGAACAATTCTAAGCACTTGTAGGCCACCTCTCCACCACATACCAACTTAATTTAGATAAAATTGCATGCATCCAATCAACCCATACCATAATAAATATTTACACATTAAAGTCCTCATAGAAAAACATAGCAAAATGAGTCTTGCTTGATAATGGATCTGCCTCAAAATTTGTACCTTGAAGTTCATTAAACAATTGGGATATTTAGTTAAAGTAGCTTTAAAGCCTCAAGTTATCACCATCAAATCATATGATAATGTGGAGCAAGAATCAAAAAGGTACTATATGTTTTCTTATACAAGTGGGCTCAACATTGCAATATACTACGTGTCATATCATTGATCTTGATCTCCTTTACAATCTTATCATCAACCTCCCATGGCTTCATTCAATGCAAGTCATTCCATCCACTTATCATGAATGCATTAAATTTCCCCACAAAAACATTTAAAGTCACATTTTATGTCAATCCACATCCCTTTGAATAGTATGATCCTTGGAAGCGTCTTATCAATAATATCATCATTGTCCAAGTGCTAATGTTTTGACTTCTAGTGCAAATTAGAATCATCTTACATTGACCTCAATACTCTAACCTCGTCCATTTCATCCACCATTCTTGATCCTAAGGTAAATATCACTGGTAAAAGTTTATCAAGGATTTGAGTTGCATGATGCCTTTCATATTGGTATAATGCCTCTTTCTCCTTATTCATTTGATTGACCCTCTCAATGAAAATATAAACATGTACCAAGTATTAAGGAGTATGGATCCATCACCTTTCAGTCACTAGATACATCGATATAAACCAACAATTATGCAAAACTAATAAGTTATAGAAGAGGATCTTCTTAAGTACTTGTGAGAAAAATTTCCTATTCCTCTTCATATAATTCAAAGAATGAATTAACAAGGAAAATTCCTAGGCCTAAATGATAAAGGAATCAAGAAACCCATTAGTCCTCTAACCAATCCTAATGAAAGAGGACTTGGATACATACCTCCAAGTAAAAGCACAATCATGTGTCACACTTTATAAAGGAATCAACCAACAGCAAAAAAAAAAATTGGTCTTTATGTTTTGAATTTCAAAATGATGTAGACTAATGAAATGTAGAACTTTTGATGAAGTTTATTCCTGTAATTTTTCAAATTTTAAAAAAATTGTTTTCATTACTTTTTTATCAATTTAAGAATAGATTTTGGAATGCTGAAAATTTTAGAAAAAAGTGACTTCACGGGTCATCAAGAAATAAATTGAAAAAAACTTCATTTCTCCTTAATTTTCTTTTCTCCAAATAGGTAACTTCAATATCTTGTGCATGGAAAACAAAAAATCAAATTTTGATGTATATTTTTCTCGTAATAACATTTTAAAGTCAAACTTGTCAGAATTCAATAGTTTTCACGGGCCGTCAACTATTGTCTATTTTTTTAATCATTTTCAAAATACAAATTATACCTTTTGAAGAAGATTCTCTCTTCTTGTGCCCCATATATTTTTTTAAAATATATATATACATACTATATATATATATATATTTCTAATCAGCCTCTTTTTTAACTTTTGAAAACAACTACTTGCATTATTTTAAAATAAAATATATTAAAACTAATTAAAATATTTAAAAAATTACATATTCTGATTCACCACTCCAAACTCTACAAAAGGGTATTTTTCTTTTTTTTAAACATCATTTTGACTAAAGAAATACTTATCTAAAGTTGAAAGTTTCAAAAAATTCTAAAAAAAGTTGAGTTGGTTGCCAACTAGGATGCCACATAGACAATTTTAGTAGAAACAGTTTCTATAAAAAGGGTTTTGCCCGAAACCCTTTCTATAGAAACCTCGCACAATAAAATAAGCCAATTTGAAAGAGGAAAAGGGGAAAAAATATTTTTTGGATTCGGCCAAAACCCTATGTGCCACGTACAAACCATGTGGTTTCAGTTGAAACCTATGCGGCCGAAACATTTTCGATTGAAATTTTTTCACTCGGAACTATTTATTTGGCTGAAATTGTAACACAACTTTGTACTTTTACCCCTCCACAAGCACATCCTATTAAACTATTAAATATCTTTGAAGATGATGAGGTAACTTCCAATGATATGGATAATTTTTCTAATAACATTATCATAGCCTCTTTTCATGATTTAGATATCTCTCCACTATTCACCAACCACACTACCCTTACCATCAACCTACCACTCCACTACCCGAAGCTAATAAATGGGGACCAATAAGTCTCCACAACCCTTGACATATTTTATAATGATGAGGCCTTCCTTTAATTTATGGGGCTTGTGATGACATCCCTCTTTGCTAACATAAATTAGGATTTGTCTACAAATTAAATCATGATGGATAATTTTGGGAAGATGAGTTTCTTAGTCACAAAAAAAAAATTAAAAAAAAAATCATAGATCTCCTAGTGAAAATCTCTCTAGTCACTATCCAAACTAGAAAAAGTAAAAATAAAGGACATTTCTCTAAGTGAAAACCTCCTCAAGGCAATAGAAGCTGAGGAACTCAATATTCCTCTTATAGATTCCCAAAGGACATAAAGATAAATAATTTTGATCGAATATACCCAAGAGATCAATTTGAGCACAACTTAGGTAGAACCAAAAATCATATATATAACAACCACGCTCTCATTCAAAGAATGATATATTATCTTAGATATCTTGCATAAGGGTTATAATAATTTTGCAATATTATGCTAACATGCCTAGATTAAATCAATCATTTGTGGGCCATCATCTAGTGATGCAAAACCCATCAAGAAAAAATTAAGAAATATGTACTCTCAAATTATTCTCTTAGTTAAAGAAAAGCTACAAAAACTTCTTGATGTGGATTTTGTTCTTCCAATTAATTATGTTGAATGTTTATCTATTGTTGTATTGGTTCTAAGATAACTAGGGGCATCCATGGTTACATAGAACTCAAAGACATTAGAAAATATTTCCCCAAGGATGACTTTCCTTTGCTTAATATCAATATTATTGTGGATCTTAGATTTGAGCATGCAATGTTATCCCTCATGGATGGATTCTTAATATATAATCAAATCTACATAGTTGTAAAAAACAAACACAAAACAAGTTTTTTCACACCATGGGGAACTTTCTACTAGTAGAAATCTTAAATAGATGGAATAACCAAATTGTATGAAAGAGATAATTTATAAAACTGTAAATGAAATAACACAATTACAAACCTAAAATTCTAAGAGATGTGCAAATGTCAAGATGGCAAGATTGTATTAGGATCTCAAAGAAAATTTGTAGAATAATGACTACATGCATCAAGGTGCATGTATGTCAGTATGCAACAATGTAAGAGAATGATGAATAAAAATACAAGCTAGGTAGTGAGTTTATATAGAACTAAGGAGATGATGGAGGTGGAAAATCCAACCAATAGGAATTAACCACCAAAAGTGGATATGGACTACCAAAAGTGGAAAGTGTTCCACCCTTTAAGGAAGGGGACACCACATCACTTATCTCCTAGTTATTAAATGATAAACTCACTTTATTATCCTAAGAAAGCTTAATAAAAGTGTAGCAAAAATCTAGGACTAAGGGAAAATAAATTAACCCACTAAGAAAATAAAAACCTACACCAACACCCCCCTTAAGCATAGCTTAGGAGGATGCAAAAGATGATGGGTCCTGGCTAAAGAAGCCATGTTAGGTACCCATGTACATATGAAATCCCCCTCAAAAGAAGAAGAAGCCCCATCCCACAAAAAGGAAGTATGTCCCCCCATAACAGAGAGAGAAATGAAATGGAAGGACAAAGAAGCCCCCCCAAAGATATCCAATGGTAGATGCTTGAAACTGAATGTAGAAGATGGTCCATGATCATCGAACAACGTTCATCCCTTTAAGAAGAAAAAAAACCAAAGGTGTATATGAGCTATCTCCCAACTCCTTAAAGGAATATGTAGGAAGAAAACTCAAGATGTATGGAGTCTTTGAACTCTGCTCAATTGTCCCTATGTCGATACTGAAAGTTGTCACAGTCAATTCAGGCGTTCTATCCCACACTACTAACAATGAAAACTTAGAATCTCCTAGAGATTTATGTAGAACACCATCCAAAGAATTAAGTATCTCCTCTAAAGATGTATCCTCCAAATGATGATCCAAAGTATTCACACTCATGTCAAACTATGATGAATGATCATGTAGAGAATGAACAAGAGGGTCAAAGTGTTCCCTCACAACAACTGAAGAAGAATCAACTTCGTCAAAGAGAATATGAATACAATCAAAAGTGTCTCCCAAATCTACAATATGTGTCTCCATAAATATGTCTAAAATACCTATCAAGAGATCATCCCACAAAGTTAAATCTGAAAGACAATGTATGTCCTGCTACAAAGAATCATTGGAAGCTTTCGAAGAAGCAACACTAAAATCTAAAGTAAATATTATGTGGAAGAGATGGAATGCAAGGTTCAAGAACTAGATCACTTGTGAGAATACCTAAGTTCAAGTAACCAAAATTATCCTTAAAATTAAAATCCACACTACATGTGTGATCATCATCCAAAGGATCAAATCCACCATCAAGAACAAAATCTGAAAAGGAATACAACCAAGATGCATGATCAACCACCCCAATAGCAATTATCTATCTACTCTCCAAATCTCTAATGAGAACTAAATCAGGAGCGAATTCCACAGCCTTCCCTACTCCATTATGAGTAATCTGATAGATGAAAAGAAGATTATTGGATAAATGAGGTACACACAATACATAATTGAAAGTGACATCCCCTATATCAATAGATCCCTTCCCAATTACATTCATATATGTATTGTTACCCATCAAAATAGGTGTCATAACACAAGGCTCAAAAGAAGAGAAAATCAACTGTGAAGAAGCCATATGATGAGAAGATCCTAAATCTAGAAGTCATCTCCTGATCCAATACTCATAAAAGCATAAAGAGATTTTCCTTTATCTACATAGTCTTTTTCCTTTTTCTTAATACATTCTTGGTTTGATGAAGATGGAGATTTGTGACCCCTTTATTACTCTTATCAAGAAGATGTGTGAGGTGATCAATCTATTTCTTCATACATTTGTGTTCATCATGACCAAGTTTCTTACAATAAGCACATTTAACCTTCTCCTTCTTGGATTTTTCTTGATTTGAATAAGGTCTAGTATATATAGTAGAAGTAGAAAAAGATACATCTCAAGCATTCTCTCCTTGATTATTTTGTTTCTTACTTTTTTTGCCATTATCTTTTTTATCTTTAAGTTTCCTTGACTTGCAACCAAAGCATGAGACTTGGAAGATTTTATAGTGCCCATTTGAACCAACTTGTCATGTTCTTTTGTGAGTTCATTAGCAATCACATCAAGAGAAGGCATTTTATAGGAAGCTCCTAAGAAACTTTTAGTGGCATAGAATGTAGAAACAAAGGTTGAATAATCTAGACCAATTTTAGAGAGAATACTTAAGATCAATTGTTTATCATCTTTCTTAATTCCACACTATTTCAATTGCAATCTTATGGCCTTTAGTTTGGTGAAGAATTCTTGTATTAAACTTCAAGGAATTAACCCTATTTGTTCATTCTCCAATTGATGACCTCTTAATTCATCTTGTGCACCAAATAATTTTTCCAATGTCATCCAAAATTCATTTGGTGTAGAAAAAGATTCAACATGAAAAAGAAAATCTAGAGATACAAACATATATAAGGTTCCAAATGCTTCTTCACACTTATTAAACCATTTTGGATTTTCTTTATCAATTCTTGGTTTAGTTTCTAGTCCCATTGTTACCCTATGCAATCCGTACTTTTTCAAGTAGAGTGACATTTTACTTTTCCAATCAAAATAGTTGTATGGTGTTAATATAAGAATTGTTGATTGATCCATTTTAGGCAGCATGAAAAGAGAATGCAAACTATAAAAGAGACACCAAGAGACACCCCCCCTTTCCACTAGTCTTAGAAATCACCCCCCTAAGATATTACAATGTTGGCACTTTATGATTAGTGCATTTACAAAGCCTTTTCCAAGATACAATGCTCAATAGGCTCACAATGATAAAAATTACAAATTCTGATACAAAATGAAGTAGACACAAAACCTAAAAGAAATTATCCCTATAGTTGTGTATTTCTCTTCAATACCTTTCCATCGCCTATTTGTTTCCAAAAAATGGAGCTCTAAGGCAAAAGTTATGACATGTTGAAGAAAAAATACTACTTCAACCTACAATATCTAGTAGAAAATGGAAAAAAATATTTTCAATACCTCTATGGATGGAAAGTTCTCGTCTTTATCTTTCTAACAATATCTTGTTTTCCAAAAACAGACACTGTCGTGAAAAGTTATGGTTTTTTTAAAAATGGCTAAATTTAGCCTATAGTGACGACCCCCTTAGCAAAATAATTTTTTTCCAAAAATCAAATTCATCTGAAATAGATAAATTTTATATGAGAATGGGGATTTTTGGGCCATCTGAGCACAATGGCAATGTCTGTTTGGGTCGAAAATTCTCTAGCAAAAAGCTGAACATTAGATCTAAGCTTCAAACCCATGTTTGCTACTGTGTCATATGGTGTCCAAATTGAGTGAAACAAAAACCAAATCTGACTTCCTCGAGCCTCACAAATGCAATGGGATAGTAAAAAATACTGCCACTATAGCTAAAATAGTTGCAATCAGTAGATCTCACTAAAAACACATGCAAATATAGGATTAATAGATCTTCATAATTCCTTTTTGATTCTTTAGATCATATTGAAATGCAAGAGAAGAGCATACAGGAATTTACAAGGTCATACAAGAATTCCAATCTCTTAATCATGAATCCAAGTACTCAAAACTCTCAAAATATAAGCTCTCATACCATGTTAGAAATATAAAATAGATTGAATAACCAAGATCTTCTATGAGAGAGATAAACTATAAAAATTGAATGAAATAACACAATTACAGACTCGAGATTCCAAGAGATGTGCAAATTCCAAGATGAAAATATTGCATTAGGAGCTCAAATAAAATCTATAGAATAATGACTACATACATCAAGGTGCATGTATGTCAAAGTATGCAACAATGCAAGAGAATGAATGAATAAAAATACAAGCTAGGTAGTGAGTTTATATAGAACTAAGGAGATGATGGAGGTGGAAAATCCAACCAATAGGAATTAACCACCAAAAGTGGATATGGACTACCAAAAGTGGAAAGTGTTCCACCCTTTAAGGAAGGGGACACCACATCACTTATCTCCTAGTTATTAAATGATAAACTCACTTTATTATCCTAAGAAATCTTAATAAAAGTGTAGGAAAAACCTAGGACTAAGGGAAAATAAATTAACCCACTAGGAAAGTAAAAACCTATGCCAACTACTATCAAGTCATGTTATTTGGTCTCAAAAATGTAAGAGCTACACACAAATGAGATATGACAGTCATATTTCATTATCTCTTTAATAACATCATGGAAGA
>VDFB02270651.1:650085467-650100360 GCA_007258455.2 Sequoia sempervirens | reverse complement strand
CTCGAATTTGAGAGATGTCAAACTTTTCAGAAGCTTTTGCAATGCAAAATGTCATTAAAAACATGAATCGGGCTTTCAAGAAGTCTTTACATGCTTTTTTTTACAAAATCGGGTTTTTCAAGCCAAATAACAATTTTACTTTTATCAAAAACATAAAGACTTAGCAATTTTGGGTTTTCAAGATCAAATATCAATTTTATTTTGTTAAAAGGGGGAGCCTTCCCTTAATTAGGAGAGTTCAAACTCACGTGCTGTGGTTGAAATCTCAATTTTGTACGCTTTCACAAGAATACAAAATTTCCAACCAACAAAAACAACATGTCCGCCAAGCTCTTAGCTCATCTTCTTTGTGTTCATAAAATGAAGGACAATTCAACATAGCAAAATCTATTTGAACTATTCAAGAAATCTTTGAATGAAATTGAAGGTATGGATGACTTAACAATTGCCAAAAAGTTGGTGTGTGTAGGAGTTGATGGAGCTACAGTGATGCAAGGTCACAGGAGCGGTGTTTGCACAAAGTTACAAACTAATTGTGCACCACACATGCTTGGAATTCACTGCATGACCCATATAATGAATTTAACACTCAAAATTGTAAGCAAGTTTCCTATAGTATCAAAGTTGAAAATCTAGTATGTGAGCTCTACGCATACTTCTGCCAAAGTCCCAAAAATTTCATGAAATTTCAAAGTTTTACTGAGGGAATACCAACAGGAAACACACTTCTTAAGGATGTTGATACCAGATGGATCTCCTTGCATTGATTAGCACAATGAGTTCTTTTAGAATATAAATCCTTTATTGGAGTAATGTACAAGAATCACAACACAGTAGACAAAGCTCCTGACCTCTTACATAGGTTAAGTGATATAGAGACACTCTTGACTTTAGCTAGTCTTCTCCCTATGGTGGATGAAATGAGAAATCTTGTGAAGAAATCCCAAGATAGAACTATGTATATTTATGAATATTCCAAACTACGTAGACATACATGCATGGATCTCGATCATCTATATCTAGATCTAACAGAAGAAAGCCCAAATTATTTCATTTGGCAGAAAATTACTAATTTTAATAAGCCTAATAATTATTTATAGTTTAATGCAAGTGGGATCTTATGTATTTGTGTACATGGATTTGAGATACCAATGTACCATTATACGATAGCCAGGTGCTCTATCAAAGTAGTACCTGTTAGAAATGAAGATTTTAACATCATTGTTAAATCTATTAGTGATAATTTGAAGGAAATTACAAAATGTCTTAGAGATTTATAATAGATTCCCTTGACATAAAATACTTGAAGCCATGGGTATTGTGTATCCTCAATTTTGGGTAAATCGAGATAGCCCAAAATATTTTCATGATAAAGTAAATATCTTGATCAATTTTTTTTTGAAAAGTGTAACATACAATGAGAAGAAAATAGAAGGAATTATAAATGAAAATAAGATTAGAAAAAAATGTAAGAATTTTGCAAGAAGTATGATGGACCAGTTTGATTCCATGGGCATGGAGAAGTCTTTTGAACTGGGATCAATAACAAAGGTTTGGAAAAACTTAGGTCAAAGTGAAATATTGTGTGGTTTGATATTAGAATATTTTAAACTTGTTGATTTATGTCAAACAATGATATTGGGGTTGGTGGAGCATGAGAGAGTTTTCAGTTCATTGGCGTTTTTGAAATCAAAGTTAAGAAACAAACTAGACAAGAATTTGGAAAATTTCTTGAGATGAAAGGCGCATATAATTTCAAAAAAAATCCTTTTAAAAGGGCACTCACAATTTGGAGGCCCATATGTGAAAGAAGAGGGTTGTGCAACACTCCAATTCCAAATGATGGTATTGGTGGCATGGGCAGTGGTAGTGGGAAAAATGACAGTGACACAATGAATGTTGAATTTGAGACACAAGCTGAAGAAAATGAAGACCAAACTCAGAATCAAGATGACTCTTTTACTTTATCTCAAGTTGAACGTTAGTTTCAGGACCCTGACTCCATTTGGGAAATGGAAGTGAATTAGCAACTTTTAGGTATTTATACTGCACTTCATGAATCATTTTCCAAACTATAGTTGATGATATTTTATATTGTATTCCATGAAATTGTGAATCATTTCACTTCATGATATTTTATTTTAGATTACACTTCATGAATCATATTCCAAACTATAGTTGATGATATTTTATATTGTATTCCATGAAATTGTGATATTTAATATTTAATATTGTATTCCATGGTATTGAATTTGATATGTGATTTTGCATCATTTTTAAAGAACAACACTTATCCCACTACTTATAAATTCCTATTGCATTTCCATTCATACAATCTTTGATAAATAACTAAAAGGAATATTAATCCATTCCTTGAACATAAGCTAATAATTCAACATCCATAACATAAACACATGATGTGATATGGCAACTTATAAATAACCATTGATTATTTTGAGTAAGAAGATAGAGAATACAATACTGGAGAGCAAGATATGTTGAATGAAGAAACATTCAACATAAAATAACAACAATCCTAATCCATTTAAAGGTTTGTTTATAAAGTTGATTTGTTGTTCATTGATCAAAAAAATGTATCATGAACACTCACTTAGATTAGTGCCTTAACCTAGGAACGAAGTTAATTTCAAAATCTATATAATTTGACAACAATTTAATACATAACATCATTAAGCTTTGATAATACTGCATTACAGTATCACATTCATTATACTCTCAACCATAACTTCTTACTAATATCCTAGTACTCAATTCACATGAATCTACAACCTCATTCAAGCACTTTCATTAATTCTTTGAATTAAAAACAATAACTGTTGTCTCCTAATAGTCCACCCTTGTTGAGTAAACTCAACCTATTGGTGAAACATTGGAAAGCCTCCTTGATTGTGGGCTTAGATAATGGAAGCTAACCTCTAGAGTAAGCTAGTTCTTATGGTGCTCACCTAAAAAATAACTAAACTAGTGCATTTACTGGGAAAAGGGGTAGAAGGAAACATAAAAATGAAACTATCTCCTATGGTGATGCACCAAAATGATCATCTAAAACTTGCACAACTGTTTTTACACACAGTTTAATCAACAACAAAGATTTCACATACACAACTCAGGGGTTCATATGCTCCTGCATCAATGATTCATAAGAAGGCTATGATACTCACAATCCTAGAAGGATGTTATACTCTCTTCACAAATTTGAATTTGTTTGTATCACCAACACAACCTACAACCTGCAACATACATATTTCTTCTACCTAAAAGTGCTACTAATGAGACCCAACAAAAAGGATGAGATACTTCACATTAAATTGCATTAATCATTCAAACACACACAATGAAACAAAATCTAAGAAGGAAAAATTCGCTTAACTTTATTGATCTGAAAAAGGTGTAATACTGCTATGCATGCCTGTAAAAGAGTTACAATGTTGTCTCCTACTGAAAGAACTCCAAAATGAGTTCCCATACATGCTAGAAGAAGAAAGAACTAACTTCAAAAATGATGTTTGAAGTTACTTTATGCTTTTCCAAGTAGCTCCACAAAGATAGGGACTTCAACCTCCCTTGGTCGTGTACAATAGAAAAGCCTAAATTTTAGCCCCTAAAACAACTCCAAAAAGGCCTATGAATGAAGAAAAGGTCAATCCTTGACCTCTCCTACCATGAAGACACCTAAAATCGCTCCTAGATGCTTTCCAAGACCTTCAAAACTAATTCAAAACCACTCCTATATTCTCTCCACTTTTTTTTCAACCTCTCCAAGCTCCCCTATATGCTTGGCACTTTAAAATTAATCTCAAACCACTTCCCTCCCTTTTAACTCAATCTTAAAAACACATGCTACATTATCTTTATTTTTTAATTATAACATTATTTAAAGTGATTTATAAATTATCACTCAAATAAAGTCTTACATTTTAACTTTGTTGCAAAAATAAAGACTCCTCAATTTGACCATGCTTTGGTTGCATATACAAAAGGGACATTTGATTAAACCTTGTAAAGTATGCAAGGAAGGCATAAATCACTTAACATTTGCACTAGGGGTATTATTTATGAAGAAAATGTTTTAAAATAAAGGAAAAAATGCATAAGTGATAGTCGACCACTTTAGGGAAAAATAAAACTCTAATCACAAAACCGCAACTATTCACTTTGCATTTAATTATTTTTTGCATTTTCATCCTTCTGGAAACCTCACTTTTCCCATTTAGGGAATTGCCATGGTTTTCATGCATTTCCTGCAAATACTTTGCAAAACATATCAAGGCCGAGTTGGGTAAGCCTCTGTCTGTGCAAACAAATGTTATTCTTTTATTATCTATGAATGTAAACTTGTTTCGAGCTCTATTATGCAGAAAAAAAGATGAACACATTTTGGTTTCTGTGTATTTTTTTCATGCTCTGTGTTGGTGGAAGAAATGAAAAAGTTTCTATTTTTATACTCAGCTTATATAGCTTTGTTTTCTCAATTTTCATTTTGCAAACATGTGTCTAGGGTTTCTCTTGTAATTACTCTGCAAGAAGAAATGAAAAACCCTCAAGGGTTCCATTCTCTACATCCATTTGCTTTTATATTAGTTGTGGCCATGACTTCAATTGTGTATATAGGCCGAGGGTTTGATTTTATACTTTCTTAGAAAATGAAGGGAAAACCCTCCTCTCTGCTCTAGTTTTTCCCTTCTCCATATGCATGTGAAGAACCCAAAGGGTTTACTTGATCTGCTTCACTTTTTCTTGCCAAATTTTTTAGGGTTCCCTTTATTTGTTAGCACCTGAAATTCTAACTCCTCCCAAACCCTATGCTCTGTTATGAGGATACCTACTTCCGGCTCGGCCATTGTAACTATACGACTCTCCATTGTGCATTTTTCAAGCATCATGCCTTACAAAACTATCATGCTTTGTTGATGTATGCATACACCTAGGATTGGTATATGACTATCATTTAGTCTTCTCTGACTTCTAGAAGCCTATCACTTGAGGGTTGTCTTATGCATTGAAAAGCTTGACTACCCCTACTCATGATGGTTCCATTAAGTAGACAAGTATGATGAGTTTACACTCCTATCCCTCTCAAAATACAAGAGGGAAACATGCTAGGCTTAACCATTGTGGGAGCCCATTTTACTCCACATATTGTGATGTTAATGTGAAGATAATACAATAATGAAAAATTCACCTATACCTGCACAGTGAACAAACATATTAGATAAAACAATAAAGTTTAGAATTTAATGGATATTGATGATGATCTTCTACTTTTCCTTGATATCTGTCATAACTACAAAATTGATTTCAATGCCTTATGATAGTAAATTATATGTTTGTTTATGTTGTATATGAAGAGAATATGTATCATGAGCTCTAACACCAAATTTTCAATCCCTTGCAAGTAACTTCTGGAGAATCAGAGCAACTTCTCGAGCAACCAAGTGAAAGGAGCTGAAGATGTAGTAGTTCAACTTTGGAGTTCATCATTTAGGCAATGACGGATCCCTATTCCTTTCATATGCTTTTTCCTTTCTTCAAATGTATAGTTTACTTTTTGTATTGCATTGAATTAGTCATTCCCATGGCTTGTGTGGGACACCATACATTTGTAATTATGAATAAAAGACAAAATTTTATGCAAAAATTGTGCAATCTTTTCTCTTGTAAACACTTGCACAATAAACTATAATTCATTTGATAATAATTTTGTGCATATAAATGAAAATTTAGTAGAAATTAATGTGTACCTTTTACCTTTAGTTGTAAATGTTGTTCCATCTCTACCTAATTGAGCCGAAAGAAAAATTAGGTAACATTTTTGGCAACATCTGCTAAATGCTTGCCTACTAAGCATCCTAGACCAGTTGCCTAAACTTATTTATTGGGCACAAAGTCAAAAGGAACTTGTAAAGACTTAAGAAATAGTCTTGTGTGCTACTGTAACTCATGCAAAACAATGCATAACACCTTGAAATGTTATTCCACCTACCAAAAGAATTAGAAAAAACTGACTAATTGTGCAAAACAACACTTAGAGGAAATGAAAATACACCTAAAAGCAATGTGCAACAACACTTATTGAATAAAAAATCCTAAACTAATATGTACACAAGATGATCATACCTCAAAATAGAGTTTGAGGTGTATCCCATTGACTGGGATAGGAAGTATTTCATCATCCATTTTTGACAGTTGAAAGGAATTGTGCTATTTGCAATCTACAATGATGAACATGCCACTCCACATACTATCAAACTTAGTGTGTTTTCCAGGCCTGATCTTTAGCTCATCCCATTTGAGCACTACATCTCCCTCCTTAAACACCCTAGGTGTTGCTTTCTTGTCAAAAACTCTCTTCACTTGGAGTTGGTGAAACTCCATGGTTTTCATAGCTTTATCTCTTGCTTCTTCAAGCTCCATGAGCTATGCATATCTAATTTCCATTGGATCCTCTTCTTCAAACATTTCAAGCTGGTTTACAATGCCAAGTGCTGGAATCTCAATAGACAAGGGAAACCTTGCCTCCTTTCCATATACCAACATATAAGGGGAGTTTCCAATGGAACTCTTTGGTGTTATTCTATCTACCCATAAGGCATATTTCAACTTGGTATGCCAAGTTCTTTGGTTATCTTTCATAATCCTCTTAATGATCTTTATCAAGTTCCTATTTTTTGACTCTTCCAAACCATTACCCTGGGGGTAATAGTTTGACGAGGTATTCAAGTGGACACCATTCTTGACAATCCATTCACTCAACCTTATTCCAAAAAAAGCTAAGGCATTATCAGAAATAATAGACTCAGGTACACCAAACCTTGTTATCAAATCATCATAGAAATTTAGAACAACACTTTCATTGGCTTCTTTTAATGCCATAGCCTTAGTCCATCTAGTAAAATAATTTGTGGCAATGAGAACCCACTTATGACCTACACTAGAAGGTGGATTAATAGCTCTGATAAAATCAATGCCCCACCTCATAAAAGGTTGTTCAACTTGTATGGGCTACAAAGGAAGAGCCAAAAACCTTTCCTTACTTGCAAAAATTTCACACTTAACGAATTTTCTTTCCCATGCATGGGCATCTTTGAAGAGGCTTGGCCAATAGTATCCAACCCTCATAATCTTCCAAGATGTGGTCCTTGGAGCAAAATGTCCACCTGTTGTTCCATCATGAAACTCATGGAGTATTTTGTCAATCTAATTAGTATCTATGCACCTTAGTAAAACTCCATTATGATCTTTCCTAAATAGTATACCATTGAAAAGAACATAAGGAATAGACTACAATATAAAGTACCTCCTTTTTGATTTGTCCAAACCATGTGGAAACTCACTAGTTTTTAGAAAATGAACTATTTCTTACATCCAACTAGCACCCAATGCTAGTGCAACAGTTTGAGGTTCATCATTGGTCACAAGGACAACTTCCTTTTGAGTTTCTTGATCACTTTCTGACCTGACAACTAGTTGTTCACACAACCCTTTAACTCTAACCAAATTTGTGACTTTGATAGCTATGTCATACTCCATGACCTTAGTAATCCAACCTGCTCTTTTCTCATTCAAATCCTTACTCAAAAGATACTCCTTGCCACTAGGATGAGCAACCATTAGATGAACCTTGTTAGAAATCAAATGCCTAAACTTCTTCAAACTTCTAATAATAAGTACATGTTTTTCAACAAAAGTATATCTTTGCTCATAATCTTCTAGGCCCTAACTAAATAGCGCTATTGGCTATTCCAAATTATCATCGTTCTGTTGTACCAACATAGCGGAAATAGTATCTATTCTACCAAAATCATAAAGGATGAAATCCTTGGAAAAGTTAGGATTTACCAATGTAGGAGTTGTTGTGAATGCTTCTTTGATAGCCTCAAAACCGTGTTTTCCCTCTCTTGTCTAGTTGAAACTTACATTCTTTTTCAACATTGCAGTTAGAGGTTTCAAAAGATTTACCACATCCGGTATAAACCTCCTTACAAAATTAATTCTACCAAGGAAACTTTGTAGCCCCTTTTTATGGCTAGGAAAAGGTAAATCTAGAATGACACTTACTCTTTCTAGATCAATGGTAATTCCTTGTTATGGAACTACATGTCCAAGGAGCTTGCCTTCATGGACAAAAAAGATACATTTTTTGGGGTTAAGGGATATTCCATATTCCCTACACCTTTCAAACACTTGTCTCAAATGAGAAAGATGATCATCATCAATTTTAGAAAAAATTGTTATATCATCAAGGTAAATGAGCACTAATTTGTAAATTAAACATTGAAATGCCATGTCCATTACCCTTTGAAAGGTGGCACCAATATTGGACAGACCAAAGGGAATTCTCTTGTAATACATTGTTCCCCATTTTGTGGTAAATGATGTTTTATACTAATCCTCCTTCCAAGTAGGGAAAATATCTCTGAACTTGCAATTGTTGGAAACACAAGGGAAGGCAACTGAGAGGGGGGGTGAATCGGTTGTCACTGAATTTCAATCTTATTAAACTTGTTAATCCTTATTCTTAGATTTGATCAATGTCAATGAAAGCATGAATCAAAAACACATTAGAAGCCAACAAAACACCAAGATTTTTATGTGGAAACCTTGTTAGGGAAAAACCATGGTGCAGGTCAGTCCACAAGTTTATACCCTGTTAGAAGTATAAGATGAATAAATGGGGAATGAACATGCATTTAGGCACACTGCCTAGAGCTCACTGCTCAATTACAAAGGAAGACACACTGTCTTACAGAAAGATTCAGATTACAACCTTCCAAATTTTGAACTAATAAAATAGAATCTACTAATGCCTGATTACAATTCTGGTTAAGCACATGAACACTTCTTCACTCTTATTCACTTATCTTCACATTTTGCTCTGCCTTTGAATTATTTATACAATATTCACACACACACACATAAGCACACCCTTGCACACTTCAATTTGAATAAAAAATCGCTCTTATATATTCGCAACATGAAATTACATTCTCTATAAGTCAACCACAAAGAAATAGTAAAATGAATACAAACTGTCGGCCCAAAACAATAGATAATTTTCAATGTGAATCAACCAAGGTCGGCCACAACATAGTGAAGACCCAAATCAATGTTTCCAACACAAAATCACTTCAATTAATTTCTCCTCAAATATCCACAACACGCTTCAACACCTTGTCGGTAGAGAACATGAAAAACATGAACACACAAGAGAAAATATTGGATCACAAGAGCACAACGATCAACAAAAACATGCAACACAGATAGAGCACGATCTAGAAACATCCACAAGCATCATGAATCACCAGAGAAGCATCCGCAACAATTGAACTAATTGGAATCACATAATCTTTATTCAAGAACACAAACTGAAGTAACGAAAAAAATTGTCATAATACAAATCTTCACATGGATCTCTGAAACTCAACATAGATAAACTAGATACACTAAAAAACAAACCCTTTAGTCCACAACCTCTGATAAAAAATGTATGGAACTCACTGACAGACAGAACATCACTTCACCACTGACAACCTACAACTCATTTATTACAATTTTCTCAACATCCTCGACATATACAACTTTAAATGCACTAATGCTAATAGTGTTGACATCAATGACAACCACATATCAGAAACACAATCACAACATCCAACAATCTCCCCCTTTGGCATTGATGGAAACACATGATGTGAAAAACACCATCAACACAACTATCTCTTAACACTTACTCCCCCTTAGGTTCTGACTCTTTTTCTCCTCAACTCTTTCACATGATCTTCTCCCTACAAGGATCTTTTCCCCAGATAATCACCAGTTTTTCACATTACTCTTCTCCCCCTTTGACATCAATGACAAAGATCTCTAATCTCTAAACCGCATATCTAAATTTTTGAACCATCTGACTACTCCCCCTGAGTAGGAGCCACCACGACATCAATCTGAAACAAGATATGATTATGAAATGCATAGACTGATGCAATGCAATGCATCCTTAGTTATGATTAGGTGTAATCACCCCTAACTTTCCTCTGGGATACTCAAAAGTATCCTTAGGCAACAACTTTGTAAAGATATCTGCAATCTACTCCTTAGTAGGCACATACTCCAATCTGACTTCCTTTTCACTTACCTTTTCTCTCAAAAAGTGAAAATTGATAGATATATGTTTGGTTTTTGAATGCAACATCAGATTCTTAGAAATATTCATGGCACTTGAATTATCATAGAATATAGCAATAGGCTCATTATACACAACTTCTTCCAATTTTCCATTTAGAAAAGTAGACTTGACATCCATCTAATAAACCTTGTAATCTTTCTAAGCAACATAAGCAAGAAACAGTCTCAAAACTTCAATTCCAGTAACTGGGGAAAAAGTATCTTCAAAATCAATTCATTCCATCTATGAATATCCTTTGCATACCAGTCTTGCTTTGTTTCTAACCACTTCACCTTGCTCATTCAATTTGTTTCTAAAGACCCATTTAGTTCCAATTACATTTTTATCCTTAGGTCTAGGAACAAGAATCCATGTATCATTTTTCTCAATTTTTTGTAGCTCTTCTTTCGTTGCTTCAACCCAATGTTCATCTTTGCATGCTTCATTCACACTAGTAGGCTCAGTCTTTGAAATCAAGCAAGATTCTTTTGCAATTTTTCTCCTAGTCTGGACACCTTTACTCTTATCACCAATAATTTGATCTTCTGAATGATTAAATCTTACATACCTCAGAGTCTTCTTAGAATGTTCTTGAACTTCAAGCTCTTGTGTTCTCTCTTCCACAAATTCACTGATTTCTTCTTCCTCTTGATCTTCTTGATTCACCAGAATGATTTTCACTTGATTTGAAGTCCAACCTTTGTTTGTATTGTCATTCTGATCATCAAAATCATATCCACAGGTTCTGGATGGTCTAGTAATGTCTTCATCAACCTTAACATTTGTAATTTCAACCATTTTCTTCAATCTCTTATTGTATCACCAGTAGGCCTTGCTTTTAGAAGAATAATCCAAAAAAAATCCTTCATCACTCCTAGCATCAAACTTTCCTATATCTTCATCTCTTCTGAGATAGCATATACTCCCAAAGATTTTGAAATATCTAACAGTAAGCTTATGACCAGTCCATAGCTCAAAAGGAGTCTTACCAATATTACCTTTGATTTGTACCTGGTTGAGGATATACACAACAGTTTCACAACTTCTCTCCAATAGATATGAGGGACATTTCCTTCCAACATCATGGTTCTAGCAACATCTTGAACTATTCTATTCTTCCTTTCCACAACTCCATTTGGCTGAGGGGTCCGTAGTGCAGATAATTGCCTCTTTATTCCATGTTCTTCACAAAAAGAATTAAACTCACTGGAAGTGAATTCACCACCTCTATCCTATCTCAAACATTTAATCTTCAGACCAGTCTCTGTCTCAACCATAGCCTTAAATATTTTGAAATTTTCCAGTGCTTCAGATTTCTCCCTTAAGAAAGTAGCCCACATCATTCTTGAATAATCATCAATAAGCAACATGAAATACCTGTAACCTTGTAAACTTCTGATTCTAGAGGGACCACACAAGTCAATATGCACAAGTTCCAACAATTCATTTGAACAATGTTGTTTGCTCCAAAATAAAATTCTAGTTTGCTTTCCCAACTAACATTCCTTGCAAATGGCATTAGTAGGTTTTACCAACTTAGGTAGATCTTTCACAGCCTTAGTAGAACTTATCTTGACAATATTATCAAAGTTAACATGACACATTCTCCTATGCCACAACCGACTTTCATCAACTTGAGCAATCAAACAACTTTTACTAGCAGCATTCAGATGAAAGATATTACCTCTTGTTTTTGTACCTGATGCAATCACATTTCTAAAACATCCCAATATTCTGCACTTTCCATACTTGAACTGAAGATTGTAACCCTTATCAACCATCTTTCCGACACTTAAAAGATTATGCTTCAATCCTTCCACATACATGACATCATCAATATTATTCTTACCATCAAGAGAAATGCATCCTTTGCCATGGATCACACTAGCTGTGTTATCACCAAATCTCACAACACCACCATCATACTTTTCCAAGCTCACAAACTTACTTTTATCTCTTGTCATATGATGTGAACATCCACTATCAATCACCCATTCATCTTTCTCTTCAACTCAAGCAACTAGGGCTTTCTCCACATTTGTACAACTAGAAAATTCAGTAGATACATGATTATTTTCCTTGATAGAAATAAATACCCATTCGTCTTCACCTTTATCAGATTCATCATCTGTCACACCTTCATCAGCAGCATAGTAACATTTCTTTTGAAATTTATGCTTGTTATGTCTTGGTTTATAATCTCTTTTTGGACACCTTGATGCAAAATGACCTATCTTATTACAAGAAAAAAATTTAAGAGGCAATTTTCCTTCATACTTACCTTTTCCTCTTGGTACTCTTTTGACAATAAGTGCTTCCAACTCTTCTAGCTCTCTTTCTTCTTCTTCAATCTGCCTGATTTCATCCTCATACTTGAATGTATTTCTAGATGAACTCTCACCCGGATCATATCTCTGTCTATCTCTTCCATAAGTAGTAGCCTTAAATGCAGATTCAACCTTAGGAAGGGAATCACCAAATTCACTCAACTCAAAAGCAGTCAGCTTACCAACCAACATATCTCTAGTTACATTTGTTACAGTTCAGAGTTCTTCAATAACACTAGCTTTGAATTTATAAGTAGCAGGCAAGGATCTAAGCACTTTAGCAACAATCTCTAATTCTTCGAACTTTCCACCAGCACATCTGATACCACACACAAGTTCATTCACTCTTTGCATGAAATTAGTAACATTTTCATCATCACCCATTCTCAACATTTCATATTTCCCTTTCAGACTCTGCAACTTAGCAATCTTCACATTAGCATCACCTTCATACAAAGTTTCCAACTTTTTCCATCTCATAAGCAATCTTCAGATCCATAACATTTGTCATCTCAGTATCAGTTAAAGCACTCAACAATGCTTCCTTAGCCCTGATATTATACTCAACATCCCTGATCTCAATAGAAGTAGTAGGACCATTTGGTGGAATAACATACATATTACTTGTAATGCTCCAATAGGGTTCACCAATGCATCCTAGATGGCACTCCATTTGAGTCTTCCACAAAGAATAATTTGTTCCATCGAATCTCAGACTATCCTTCTTGTATGTCACCATCCTAGATCACCTTAAGCTGTTAAACTTCTTCCAAGGAACCTACTCTGATACCAATTGTTGGAAACACAAGGGCAAGCAACTGAGAGGGGGGGGGTGAATCAGTTGTCACCGAATTTCAAACTTATTAAACTTATTAATCCTTATTCTCAAATCTAATCAATATCAATGAAAGCATGAATCAACAACACATAAAAAACACACATAACACCAAGATTTTTTACATGGAAACCCTATTAGGGGAAAAACCACGGTGGAGGTTAGGCCACAAGATTATACCCTGTTAGAAGTATAAGAAGAATAAATGGGGAATGCAAATGCATTCAGGAACACTGCCTAGAGCTCACTGCTCAATTAAAAAGGAAGACACACTGTCTTACAAAAATATTTGGATTACAACCATCTGGATTTTAAACTGAGAAAATAACATTTGTTAATGCCTGATTATAGTTTTGATTAAGCACATGAACACTTCTTCACTCTTCTTCACTTATCTTCACATTTTGCTCTACCTTCAAATGATTTGAACAATATTCACACACACACACACAGAAGCACACCCTTGCACACTTCAATTCGAATAAAAAATCACTCTTATATATCCACAACATGAAATTACATTCGCTATAAGTCAGCCATAAAGAAATAATAAAATGAATACAAACTGTCAGCCCAAAACAATAGATAATTTTCAATGAAAATCAGCCAAGGTCGGCCAAAACATAGTGAAGACCCAAATCAACGTTTCCAACACAAAAACACTTCAATTAATTTCTCCTCGAAGATCCACAACACGCTTCAACACCTTGTCAGCCAAGAACATGAAAAACATGAACACGCAAGAGAAAATCTTGGATCATGAGCACAATGATCAACGCAGACATGCAACACAAATAGAGCATGATCTAGAAACATCCACAAGCATCATGGATCACCCGAGAAGCATCCACAACAACTGAATTAACTGGAATCACATAATCTTTATTCGAGAACACAAGCTAAAGTAATAGAAAAAACTGTCAAAATACAAATCTTCATAGCTTGATCAAATCTTCACACGGATCTCTGAAACACAACGTGGATAAACTAGATACACTCAACAAAAAACAATTTAGTCCATAACCTCTGATCAACAATGTATGAAACTCACTGAAAAACAAAACATCACTTCACCATTGACAACCTGCAACTCATTTATTACAATTTTCTCAGTAGCTTCGACATATACAACTTCAAATGCACTAATGATAATAGTGTTGACATCAATGACAACCACATATCAGCAACACAATCACAACATCCAAGAACAACAACTTGTAGGATTTTCTCCATGGAGGGAAATGGGTAGTGGTCTTTGAGTGAGGCCCTATTCAAGTCTCTAAAGTCCACACAAAGCCTTATCTCTCCTGTTACCTGATTTTTAGCTTTCAGCTGAAATCAGGTAACCTAGTGTTTGTTCTTTTCATGTTGTTTAAACATTTAAAGATAAACCATAAAACAACTAGTTTCAATATGCATGAAGTAGTGATTGTCAGATAAAGTAGATTACATTTTGTCATTTCAATGTTGCATTACAACAAATGAGAAAGAGAATCATAGATATACAAATGTAGTCTTTTATTGATAATCTTAAAATGTACATGTCCCTCA
>VDFB02270651.1:649918169-650085367 GCA_007258455.2 Sequoia sempervirens | reverse complement strand
AAGTCATACGGATGAGGTCTTGCCGACTCAGTGAGGTCTCACCGAAAGCAAGCTGAGCTTGCCAACATTTGAAGACTTCACCCTGAGGACCTGCCAATACGGGAAGGTCTTGGTGACATAGGAGGTCTCATCAATTAGCAGGAGGTCTTCCCAACATGAGTGACATCGGTGTAGTGCCCAACCGTCACAGTGATGTCTTACCAACATGATGTGGTCTCAGCGATGGAAAGCGATATCAACATGACTAATGAAGCCGCTATGACCTCTTGCCAATGAAGGTTTCTCTTACCGAAAGCAAAATGAAATGAGCTCTTGCCAGAGTAAGGAGGCCTCGCTGAGAGTCTTGCCGACCCGATAGGGTCTCAACAAGGAATGCGGAGCTCGGTGGAGTGGCGTGCGTTCGGGGTGACCTCAATCAACTCTTGCCGAAGATGAAGGGTCTCGAGGTAACATTTTGCCTTCGATAAAACATCTCACCAACACTCAGGCATCTTGCTGACTGAAGAGGAGCTTGGGGAGATGTCGAAATGAACTCAGAAAAGGAAGCAGAGACCGAAGAGGGTCTCACCGACTGAGCAAACTCTTGCCGAAGTGGAAATGGGGGTTCAGCGAGAAGGAGGTGCCTTCGCTAGGATGTCCTAGCGACCGATTGAAGTCTCCCCAAAATGAAGGTTTTCACCAAAGAATGGGGGATTTCGACATGATGTCTCAGAAAAGGATTTGTGTCTTGTTGACAGCGATGGAATCGCCAAATAAAAGTGGTATCGGTGTAACTCAGTGGTGCTCACTGTGACTTCAGACCGATGTCGATTGCCCTGCCGATGTTTTTGGCAATATCAATATGACTTCTAAAGCTCACTAAAATGTCTCACCGACTGTCACATGTTGTGTCGATGGTTTCAAGGATCATAATCGCATCGGTGAGACACTTCTAGTGTCTCGCCGAGTTGCGATTCTGATCAGAGGAGATTTTGACCACCTGAAGAATCTGCGTGGAGTTTACTCGACCAATCAGAGAGATCTGAAAGCGAGCCATGGCAGTCTGACCAGGATGAAGAACATCAACGAAATGAAAAGCAACGTGTATATGTTCTAAGCTCAAGAGCATTCAAAGCACTTAGCTGAAGAGGTTCAAGGAAAACACGATACCAGGAAGTAAATGCGGTGATAGCAGAAAGATCTGAAGAAGGCTTTTCCGGGGAATGACTCTTCACTGACATGGACATGCAGGGTGCAACATTAACTACATCAAAAGATCTATTGAAAGATCTATCCCGAGGAATGATATTTTGTAAGCCCTAAGGGGCCGAGATCTTTTCTGTATATAAGGCATTTTTGCCTTTTTTGTAAGGAGTTCTGATTATACACTCTGAAGAGTTAGTGATTTTTATCAATCCTTTCTCGACTAAATGTTTGTTTTGTAACTCAACTAGAATCTGGAATACAACACAGAGTTTACCTTGGAAGCTAGTGTTCATGTTTGTACTACTCTCATTTTTGTATTTCTCTCTTGGTTATGCAAGTCTTTGACCGTGTTTTATTAGTCTACATTCATACCTTAAAGCCGTGAAATTTATCTTTCCTTCCTAAGATGTGTATGTAGATCGAGCTTGTTAAGATTGATGCATAGATCTAAAAGAAGTTTGCTGAGTATGTGAAACGGTTGAAGTTAAGTTTCCAAGTGTATGTTCATCTTGTTTTCATTTCATAATTCCTCATCAATTCGGTGTATCACCTTGGAATTCAATCTTTGTTTTAATGCTTTCTCCTTCTCTCTTTCCCTTCAAAGAATCAGTAGTTTAGGTGATAACACAAAGGAAGTCGGCCTTCTCCTGAGGTTGACCTCTGTCTACAAGAAACCCACATCTTTAGAGGTCTTCCAATGTTACACTGAGGTGTTGAACATCAGGTTCAACAAGGGTGCAATTTTAGGAGCTAACAGTTTTGGCACGCCCGATGGGACAGAAATTAGATTGAACTGTTGGTTTGGTATGCAACCAACAAGTCCCAAGCTTTATAGAAGTTATTTGGCATCCTTGGCGACTCTGTAGAGAGAAAGAACTTCAGAATCAGTGCCTTCTACAGTTTATGAGAAGAGTTCAGACAAGGAGCAGCTTAGTTCCTTTCGAATATTTGCAATTGTCACCACCAAGAAGACAAGGCAGAGCAATAGAAAGGCGAGGAATAATAATTATCTATTCTAGAAGAACTCAATCCACTCCTCCATCTATGGGATCACATGTTGCTGTCTCGTCTTTGGTTTCATCTAGAGTGCCAATAAATCCTCCTCAGCCACCTCCAATGGCCACTCCAAGGAATCAACCCTTTGTTGCTTTTAATGGAGGGAGCCCCTTGAATTTGGCACAACACAATGACATTCCAATGGCAGCCTTGAAGAGTCTACCAACTTTCACGGGGGAAGACCAAACTACCCTAATTGAACACATGCGAGATGTGGCTTCGTTATGCAGAGTCCATCACATAACCCAAGAGGATTTTGTAGTGAGATTACTAGTTGATTCACTAAAGGGAAGAGTTGTGCAATGGTATAGGAGCCTACCAGTCAGTTCAATTGCAACTTGGGATGAATTTGGAGACAAGTTGCATAAACAATTTCAAGACAGGTCTGATAACTTGTCTCTATTGGAACAATCGACTACAATTAAGAGGGCTCCACAAGAGCAGATGAATGACTTCAACTTCAGATTTCAAAGAACTTGGGATAGAATCCCTGCAACGGTGAGACCACCTCCAGAGTATGCATTTTTGTACTTTTTGAGGGCTCTTAACAGCGATATAGCTGTTATGATACAATCAATGGGAGGGGTTTCTCTCCCAGATGCTTTTGAAATAGCAATCAGAGCTGAAAACAACCTAATACAGGTTGGAAAACTAGCTCCTAGGCCACCAATGCCTATATTTCCAGAGATTCATGCAAATATCCCTTTGCAAATACCCCCTTTTACACCTCTACTAGCTATACCAATGCTGCCAACTACTGCTCCACCCATTGATAAACAAGAAAGTGTTGCTTCAGGCTCATCGCAGGAGTTACAAGAGATCAAAAGTCTTTTACAGACTTTTGGTAACAAGTTGGTGAACTTGGAAAAACAACAGTCCTATTTTAGGCCTTATCAGTAGCAGAATTAGGCCTCAAGTTAGCCTTCTCAAGGTCAACAACAGCAATTCCAGGGGAATAGATAGTAGTATCAAGGTAATTACCAAGGCACAAGACAAAATATTGCTACAAGACCTTTTCAGGCCTATAATCTAGCTCCAATTAGTGCTGTCAAAGAGCTTGTCCCTGTTCAAAATAATTTGGCTATGGATTATGAATGGTGTTATCCATGTAATCAGCCACATAATCAAGCTATGTGCTCTAATGGTGTGATCAACCAAGCTCTTATGGTGCAGAATGTTGTAGGTGCGCAAGATTTTCTTAAGGAGGGGTATCCACAACAGCAGGATCAGTCTGGAGATGATTCAACTCTCCTGAATTGGCAGAGAGAAGAATTTTGTGGAGTGAACTAGGATGACACATCCGTTGCTGCTAATACTAGAGCCAAGAAGAGGGCTTTCGAGATTGAACAAGCAACGAATAAAGATAAAGGAGTCGTTGGACCATCAAATCAGCAAGTACCACACACTTTGCAGCAAGGTTATGACACTAGTAAAGAGCAACCTTTGTATGCTACATCTATAGGCCAAGTGCAACCTGACCATGTTGTTTTAAAGATGCAGCCAAAGGTAAATATATCTGCACCTTTCAACATTGTTGAAAGTATGAAAAAAATGAATGTTTCAATTTTGATGTGGGATTCTTTAGCAATCCCTAGTCAAATCAATTTGTTACAGATAGCCTTATCAAATCCAGTTAGTTTGAATCCTCCAAATGAAGTCATTTTAGGCCAAACAAAGTTAGTTTTAACCAATGCACCTTTGGATAGTACCACACAGCAAAGTAATGGTGTCAAGCCCCCTCCTTTCTATGTTTCCTTAATAGTGGGGAATAAATTGGTACACAATTGCATGGTTGATAGCGAGGCTAGCAGTTTGGTAATGCCAAAAAAGATTGCAGACCAGCTAGGTTTACAATACCAGCCATTAGAAAAAGGAGTACTTCAATTGGATGGGACATTAATGAACACTATAGGTATCATTAAGAATCTGAGTCTCACACTACATGCCTGTCCCAATTTTTCAATCCCGCAAGATGTGTTTGTCATAGATTTGCCTCCATTTTTTGCTCTATGCCTGTCTAGAGACTTCACAACTAAAATTGGAGGGTATTTATCTTCAGATTGGTCCCATATGCTTTTTAGGACCAGATATGGTACTAAGGTAACTATAACTTCTGAGTCCCTTACCAAGGATCACATCGAACCTTATGTTCCATCTGCTATAAATGTTAATTCTATTGTTTTAGAGGATACTGAACTTGCTGCAGCACAAGAGTTACAAGCTATGAGTGTACCTGAGGTACTCTTGAATGAATGGGCAGCTGAGAACGTGGTTGATAATCCAAATGAGCTTATTCAGGATGTTTGTCTGGGCAATTATGTATTGCATGAAGCTGGGACAAAAATGCCAAATCTTGAGAGAAGTGTAGAAAACCAGTTTTAGTAGCAGAATAAATTATGGGAGATGTATTTTGATGGTTCAAGAAGCAAAAACGGCACTGGAGGAGGTGCAATGCTTGTATCTCCGCAGGGTGATAAGTATTTTTCTGCTTTCTATTTTGCTTTCGCACGCTCTAATAACTCTGCTGAGTATGAGGGCCTTGTTCAAGGTCTTGAGTGGGCAAGGAAGAGAGGAATAACCTACTTGAAATTTTATGGGGACAGTGAGTTAATTGTCAATCAAATAAGAGGCCTAAATGTTGCTAAAAATGACACACTAGAGTCTTATAGAAACAGAGTGTGGAATATGGTTGAGGAGTTTGATGCCTTTAACTTACTATCTATTCCAAGGAACCAGAATAAACATGTTGATAGGCTTGTAGCCATTGGAGCATAGTTTAATATTCCAGGTGACATTAGAAAAGAGAAAGTACAGCAGTATGTGAAGGTTGTAGTCAGGCCATCAATTTCTGATAACAACATTCACTGGCAGGTCTTTGACAGTGATGAACAGATCCTTTCTTTTTTTCTCGAAGAAGATCAGTTCTCCATGGGGAATCAAGCAAAACTTAATCAACAGTATGATGATCAAGTCATACAGCTGAAGACAAATAAGTTACCCAAAGGTCTGGTTACCTTAGAGTCAATTTTCAGTACTGACGATCAGCTTAAAAAGGGTAAAGTTGGCTTGCAAATCAAAGAAGAACATTATGAAGAGATGGAGATTTTCAAAGGTAAACTTCTTAAGATAGGAAATATTTGTTCATATGAAGATAAACAAGCTTTTGTTTCTTTATGCCAAGAATTTCATGATGTCTTTGCTTGGGAATATTCAGATTTGAAAGGGTTTGATCCCCATATTGCTCAACACACAATTGAGTTAGAACATAATGCTAAGCCAGTAAGGTAGAAACAAAGGCCCTTGAATCCTAAGCTTGAGCCCTTGATGATTAAAGAGCTAACCAAATTAGTTGAGGGGGGTATTGTCTTTCCTATTAAGCATACTTCATGGGTTTCTAACCTTGTGCCGGTTAGGAAGAAAAATGGTGAAATAAGACTTTGTGTAGACTTTAGGGATCTTAACCAATCATCTTTGAAAGATCACTACTTGCTGCCCTCCATGGAACAAATCTTGCAAATAGTTGTTGGTTCTAAGAGATTTTCCTTGTTAGATGGTTTTTCAGGCTATAACCAAGTGATGGTTAAAGAGGAAGATCAGTTCAAAACTGCTTTTACAACTAAGTGGGGCACCATGGCATACAAAAGGATTCCTTTTGGTTTATCTAATGTTGGTGTCATGTTTCAGAGGTCCATGGACATGGCGTTTCAAATTTTGATCAATAAGATTATGTTGATTTATCTAGACGACATTACAGTTTATTGTAAGAATGTTGATGAACATTTGTTACACCTTAAGCAAGTTTTCAAAAAGTGCAGAGAGTTTGGTATCTCTCTCAACCCAAAAAAGAGTATCTTTGTTGTTCATGAAGGGAAATTATTAGGACACATAGTGTCAAAGCAAGGAATTACTATTGATCCTGAAAGATTCAAATCCATACTTGAGTTGTCGTTACCCAATCACAAGAAGGGTCTACAGAGCTTTCTAGGCCAGATCAACTTTCTAAGAAGATTTATTCCTAATGTTGCAAATTTGCTACAGCCTTTGATAGCTATGTTAAAGAAGAATGCAGTTTTCAGTTGGATTGGAGAAGTAAAACGCAGTTTTGAAGAAATCAAGGAAGCTTTGGCATTAGCTCTGACACTGGTAAATCTAGATTTATCTAAAGAATTCTTTTTGTATGCTTTTGGTAGCCATAGTTCAATCTCTGCTATGCTAGTTCAGAAAAATAGTGATAACTTAGAACAACCCATAGCTTTCTTTAGCCAAGTACTTACTGATTATGAAGAGAGGTATACTTTTGTTGAGAAACATGTTCTCGTTGTGATCAGAAGCCTGAAGAAGTTTAAGCCTCTAGTTTCAAACAATAAGATTCATATTCTGGTTGCACACTCAAGTGTGAAGGAATTTTTGTTGAATAAAGATCTGAATGAAAAAAGGGCAGGGTGGATCACTAAGGTCATGGAATATGATGTGGATATCAAGATTACCAAATTGGTTAGAGGTAAAGGTCTCTATGAACAGCTTGCTACAGGTTCAATCAGTGAAAATGAATCACAAAAGGATGTTGTTTTTGCTAATATAAATGAGTCTCAGGATGCTCAAGATGATCTACCTCTGATAACAAGTTGGGTTCAAGACATGACCCATTTTTTACAGACCGGTGAGTGTCTATTTGGTTTGAACAGAGCCAAAAGAAGATACTTCAGGTTGCAGTCCATACTGTATGTGCTGGTAAACAATGTTCTTTTCAAAAGGGATCTGAATGGCGTCCTAGTAAGATGCATTCACAGTCATCAAATTGAGAAGGTGCTTCATGAGTTTCATAATGGAGCTGCGGGAGGTCACTTTTCCCCAAGAAATGCTGCTTGGAAAATAATGAGAGCTGGTTACTACTAGCCCAGCTTGTTCAAAGATTCATATTCCTGGTCAAGAAAGTGTATCAAATGTGCTCTATTTTCAGGAAAGGAAAAGCTTCCTGCTATGCCCCTCCATCCAATTCAAGTGGAGCAGCCCTTCATGAGATAGGGCATTGATTTCATTGGGCCAATAAATCCACCTTCCAGTGCCGGTCATAAGTGGGTGCTCACAGTTACAGACTATTTCACACGGTGGATAGAAGCAATAGCTTTGAAAGAAGCAAAGGAGTCTTTAGTTTTGAGCTTCTATGAAGATATAGTCACCAGATTTGGAGTTCCTGACTCTATCATATCTGATAACGCTCTTGCATTTGTGGGATTAAGATTAACTGATTGGGCTGTTAAACATGGCATTCATTTGAATACATCCTAGAAATTATTACCCTCAGGGTAATGGTTTAGCTGAAAGCATAAATAAGAATCTCATCAGGATTATCAAAAGAACAATGGAGGATAATCAAAGGACCTAGCACACTAAATTAAAGTATGCACTTTGGGCAGATAGAGTGACTCCTAAGAAGTCTATTGGTTATTCACCATATATGTTAGTTTATGGAAAAAAGGCTAGATTACCTCTATCTGTGGAGCTTCCAGCTCTAGACAATGTTCACCAGTTAGAGATGTTTGAGGGACATGACCCCATGTCTATGAGGTATGTAGAGCTCATGGAGCTTGAAGAATCAAGGGATAGAGCAATGAAATATTTGGAGTATCATCAGCTCCAAACGAAAAGAACATTTGACAAGAAGGCTACAGAAAAAGTTTTCAAGGTGGGAGATCTAGTGCTAAAATGGGATGTTTTGAAAAGTAGGCCAGGCCATCACACCAAGTTTGATAACATGTGGACAGGTTAGTTTATTATTAGAGACTACAAGGAGCACAATGCTTATCAACTGGCTACAATAGAAGGGGAAGTGCTCCCTATCTCAGTCAATGGGATACACCTTAAGCCCTATTTTCAAGTCTGATGGAGTTCCTCTACTGTACATATTAGTTTAGGTTTATGTTTTCAATAAGTGCTTCTACGCTTCAGGTTATTATTTTCTATTTCCTGGGTGCTGTGATGGCACAGTAATTTTTCTTTTTGTTTTCCCCTATTTTGTTTTTCTTTTGGCAACCTGTTGTGTCCTGTGGGTCTCAAGTGAGTTGCAACCATGTGCAAAATTGATATTTTTATTTGTTTTTTGAGCCTCCTAATGACTCCATGCCCAATGGATGAGTTTTGGCTACTGGTTTCTATGTTCAGTAGGCAAACATCCAGCTGAGGTCACCAGAAATGTTGCCCAATTTTCACCTACGGGCTAGGTTAGTTGGGAAAATAGTGTTTCAGAAGTTCTAAGGGGCCAGGTGGGTCATCTGCATCAAGGGTTAAATCATGCATCTGGAGCTAGGTCATGAAGAACATAGTTGGAAGGCCTGCCTAGACTAAGCTCAGCATGAAAACCCTCTAAGGAGAGAGTCACCAAGACCTTCAGAATGTCTCACCAACCAAAAGGGGCTCTCACTGAGTGAAGGCATCATCGCAAGAGATCCATCTTCGGTCTAAGGTCTTACCGATCGGGTTGAGTCTCGTCGAATAAGGCAGTCTTAGCCAAAGGATGCAAGTATCGGCGAAAGGTCTTGCCGAGTTGGTCATATCTCCCCGACTAAAGAAAAGTGAACGCATCGCCGAAAGGATAGGGAGCCTGGTGAAAACTCTCACCGACCGGTGGGAGTATCAGCAAATTGAGGAGAGCTCAAGCAGAATGGAGGAGTTCGATGTGAGTCTTGGTGACAAACATGTAGTCTAGCCGAAAGATGTGAGTTCGGGGAGACCGTGGTGTGCTCGGCAAAGGGTTTGGCCAACAGGCCAAAGTTTTGGTGACAAGACAAGAGCTCGGTGAATGGTCATGTTTTCAGGGAGATGTCTCCCTGACCGAGGGTGGTCTTTCCAAAACAAAAAGGGGGCTCGATGTAGTGTTTTCCCTTCTCCATGAAGTCTTCTTGACCAATGGGAGTCACACTGAAAGGAATGTTGCTCTCGGGGAAAGGAGCCGAGTTTCGCTAAAAGGTCTCACCGACCAAGGAATGTCTCCCTGACTGAAATGAGCTTTCGCCAAAGCATGGATGCCTTCAATGTAATGTGAAGGGCTTCAATAAAATGTCTTGTTGAAAGGCTGACATCTCGGCGAAAGAAGATTTCATCGACAAGAGGTTTCGCCGATGGGCCAAGGTCTCACCGAAGTTGTGCCTCGCTTTAACTCCTGCCGAAGGATATGGGGTCTTGTCGATACGGGTGACAATGAAATGAACTCACCAAGAGTTAAAGCCTTCACCATGAAGTCCCAGCAACCAAACAATGTCTCGCCAAAGGCCGGGGGTCCCGCCAAGGAAAGTCATATGGGTGAGGTCTTGCCGACTTGGTGAGGTCTCACCGAAAGCAAGCTGAGCTCGCCAACATTTGAAGACTTCGCCCTGAGGTCCTGCCGATACGAGAAGGTCTTGGCGACATAGGAAGTCTCACTGACTAGTAGGAGGTCTTCTCAACATGAGTGACATCGATGTAGCGCCCAACCGTCAGAGTGATGTCTTACCAACATGATGTGGTCTTAGCGATGGAAAGCAATATCGGCATGACTAATGAAGCCGCTATGACCTCTTGCCGATGAAGGTTTCTCTTGCCGAAATAAAAATGAAATGAGCTCTCGCCGGAGCAAGGAGGCCTCGCTGAGAGTCTTGCCAACCCGATAGGGTCTCAACAAGGAATGCGGAGCTTGGTGGAGTGGCGTGCGTTCGGGGTGACCTCAATCAACTCCTGCCGAAGATGAAGGGTCTCGGGGTAACATTTTGCCTTCGGTAAAACGTCTCACCGACACTCGGGCATCTTTTCGACTGAAGAGCAGCTCGGGGAGATGTCGAAATGAACTCGAAAAAGGAAGTAGAGACTAAAGAGGGTCTCACCAACCGAGCAAACTCTCACCGAAGTGGAAATGGGGGTTCGGCGAGAAGGAGGTGCCTTCGCCAGGATGTCCCAGCGACCGATCGAAGTCTCCCTAAAATGAAGGTTTTCGCCAAAGAATGGGGGATTTCGACATGATGTCTTAGCAAAGGATTTGTGTCTTGCCAACAGCAATGGAATCACCAAATAAAAGTGGTATCGGTGTAACTCAGTGGTGCTCACTGTGGCATCAGACCGATGTCGATTACCCTGCCGATGTTTTTGGCGATATCAATATGACTTCTAAAGCTCGCTAAATCATCTCACCGACTGTCACATGTTGTGCCAATGGTTGCAAGGATCATAATTGCATTTGTGAGACACTTTTAGTGTCTCGCTAAGTTGCAATTTTGATCAGAGGAGCTTTTGACCTCCTGAAGAATCTGCATGGAGTTTACTTGACCAATCAGAGAGATCTAAAAGTGAGTTGTGGCAATCTGACCAGGATGAAGAACATCAACAGAATGAAAAGCAATGTGTATCTATTCTAAGCTCAGGAGTATTCAAAGTGCTTAGCCGAAGAGTTTCAAGGTGGACACGATACTAGGAAGTAAATGCGATGGTAGCAGAAAGATCTAAAGAAGGCTTCTCCGGGGAATGACTCTTCACCGACATGGACACGCAGGGTGCAACATTAACTACATCAAAAGATCTATTGAAAGATCTATCCTGAGGAATGATATTTTATAAGCCCTAAGGGGCCAAGATCTTTTCTGTATATAAGGCATTTTTTCCTTTTTTGTAAGGAGTTTCGATTATACACTCTAAAGAGTTAGTGATTTTTATCAATCCTCTCTCGACTAAATGTATGTTTTTTAACTCAACTAGAATCTGGAATACAACACAGAGTTTACCTTGGAAGCTAGTTTTCATGTTTGTACTACTCTCATTTATGTATTTAAGATTGATGCATAGATCTAAAAGAAGTTGTGTTGAGTATGTGAAACGGTTGAAGTTAAGTTTCCAAGTGTATGTTCATCTTGTTTTCATTTCATAATTCCTCATCAATTCGGTGTATCACCTTGGAATTCAATCTTCGTTTTAATGCATTCTCCTTCTCTCTTTCCCTTCAAAGAATCAGTAGTTTAGGTGATAACACAAAGGAAGTTGGCCTTCTCTGGAGGTTGACCTCTGTCTACAAGAAACTCACATCTTTAGAGGTCTTCCATTGTTACACTGAGGTGTTGAATATCAGGTTCAACAAGGGTGCAATTTCAGGAGCTAACAATACTTTCCAAAGTGAAAATGTCACACTAGGGGAAAAGAAAACATTGCTTTAAGTTTCATAACTAAGCATCAATACATGATAGTGAGCTCTTTACATCACGTAATGTTCTTCAAGATGACAATTCTTCTATGTACGAAAACTATCAATATGAAAGTTTGGATATACTACAACTAATGGGATATGGAATACAGACAAAAGAATTTGACATTAATGTCCCACCTTTGATGATTCTCCCACAACCTACAATTCTATAAGAAGACTTATAACCACCATCTCACTTTCTTGACACTAGGTAATTTAGTGCTAGATATGCAAGGAAAATTGGAAATTATGAACAGGCACTGAAAGTTGAAAAAAAATTCTTTGACTACTATCATTTCTTTGTGAACCATATTGAAATAGAAGCATGTGCTTAAATCCATTATACAAGAACAAACATGAAGGATGAAAAGTTAAATTTTTTGAATATACATAAGGAGCTTTACTTCACGGTTGTGGTATAAGGAGATTGCTGAAAAAACATTTCAGGCTTTGAAGAACTAAATCAATTTGTGCACATATTTCCTCAAGAATCAGGTCCAAGTCCTTTACAATGGGAACACAATTTTCTATGCATGCAAAATTTAAAGAAGTTTCCATGGGAAACTTCCACAGCAAGAAGAGCTTAACATAGTAATTTTCTAAACCTGTCAATGAGGATAACATAAGAGAAAACAAGAAGCGAATAAGACTTCCATGTCCAAGTGATCAAAATAGTGAAGGTGCCTTCAAATTACATATTATCCTTTGATGTCGGCGTCGCAGTGTAGAAGTTTCTAACTTCAACAATTCAAAAGAAAAACATAATGCTAATGAGGTTCGTCAAGTAGTATTAGATTTAATGAAAGCACAGGAAAGTCATGCCAACTGTCAGCTATGGCATGCCCTAATACACATGACTTTGATGAGAAAGAGATAGAGTTGGATGATGACTACTGTAAACATTTATTTGACACTGCCAAAGTGCATAAAGAAGTTACAGATCTTCATAGGAAAAATGAGGAATGCTCCCAATTTGTACTAGATACCCTTGACATAAGAAGCAACTCTACTATATTTTGGCCCAGTAGGAAGTGACAATGGAGATGGATGATGAAATGACAAATGATAATAAAAGAGAAAAAAAGAAAGCTTGCAGAACAGGGAAGAAAACCCTAAAATGTTTGCATCGAATGAATGAAGCATCGAAGGGACTCCTCAATATCAGTGAGAGTGATATGGATGTCTCTTTGAGGGCCCGAAAGGGGTAAAAGAATTAACTTGAATATTTCATTGAAGATACCATACTATATCACTGGGAGTCACTTCGAAGTCTCACCAATAGCCTGACATAAGTTACATCGGGGAGACTTAAGTGTATTGGTAGGAGTGAAACACATATCCCTATGATCCTCCGATAACGACAAATTATGAATGTAGCAGACACTTTTTAAGGAGTAATCTATTAATTCATTCCCTATAATGACTATGGTGAAGAATATTATTTGGATTCGAGGTGTAAAGTGTTAAATGAAATTTATTTAAAATAATAAAGGCTGGGGCATAACACTATTTTTTGATACATAATAATATGAAGTGCAAGAATAAAATATTTTTCACCGAAGGGATTAGAAGGTGGATAATTTTTTTACTCACGGAAAGCATAAAAGGTAAAATTTATAAAATATTTGTACTGGGAGGTGGAATATTTTTCACCAAAGGAGTTACGAGAGCGGGAAATTATTTTTACGTGAAAGACATATTTATTGGGTGAAAATGCAAGTGTTGGAGATAATAAATCAAGATTAATTTTCACAGGAAGAAAATGAAGTTAAAATTAAAGTATTTTAATTTGCCGAAGATAATTAATTGAATGAAGAGTTGCAGCAGACGAATGTACAAATAGTCATAACCCTAAAAATGCAATGTATATATTTAAAATGAAATCATATCATCAATTATTAGATATTAGGTTAGAATCATCATCAATAGTAGTAGATAGGTTTATCCATTAGCATATCATATTCCACTCATCCATTTTCATATTTCAAAAACTTATGTTATTAATGTATATCTTTTGAAGCAATATAATGGAGAAGATTGTTCATAATCGATGATTTATTTCCAGTGTTTAACTGTTGTGATAATATTCATTCCTATATGTTGTTTTGTTGTCTCCAAAGTGGTTTTCCTTAATTATTCAAATTTATAAAAAATTTCAAGAGACATTTGATATTGTTGTGTGATTTTCTTGATTGGGTTATGGCTAGAGTGAATTAAATTCCTTTCAAGTAATTCATTTTAATTGGTTCCTGCCAGGGATTAAAATGCTTTTAAATTAATTACTCTAATTGGCTTCCCTCAAAGTTAAGAATTAAAAAATCCTTTCATGATATCATAGTAATTTGGGAAAATAACACTAGGATTTGTAAAGAAGAGTACAGTAACTGACAAACCTGCACGTTTGTACAAGGTGCAAACATCCAAAGTGCCCAACAAGTTAGAGTTAAGATGAGAAGTAGATCCACCTATCTTACATGTCTATCTCCATCATCACACAAATCCGACCCCATTCGCCCAATGGGATTAGGCACTAGTCATACTTAGAACATTTTATACAAACTTTACTCATACACTTGATTCTTGAAATATCTACAATAGGAACTAGTCATTAGCCTTGCATCTACTTCACACCCATGTGCCATTATGAGTAGATTTCCCAAACTAGAGACCATATTTAAACCTTCAAATCTGCCTTATCATTTAGGTACACCCGCCTATGTTTAGCAAAGCCTAAAGAGTAGGGGGTTATCAACCATATTAACCTCGTTCGTTAGCCAAAAACGTACTAAGAGATTGGCACCCTCTTAAGGTTCAAAACTTGCATTTTTGAGACCTAACACATTGGCAACTCTGTTGGGGAGAACTCAGGAAAATTTTGGTTCCAGCCTATCAAATTAAAGAATCAGTAAAATTTGGAAAAAAAATTCAACCAAAAATTTCACATTTGGGTAATTACTTCCATATTTTTGAGTAAGGAGGTTCCACTAGGGGAAACCAAGAACAACATCAAAATCTATTTCATTTTCCTACTTTTCAAAAATTTGGTGCCGACTCTATTAAAAACTCAATGAAAAATACAAATGCATCTTGTGACAACACCATTTTCTGGTCAAAATAAATATGTCAAAACAAGAGAGAAGGATTGAGTTGCTTCAAGAGTTGTTACAAGTGGAAGCCCAACTTGCTTCACCAAGTCTCTAATCAGGTTGTGTATGTGGATACAAGTAGACCTTGGATCCCACAAGTGCCTCACAACAATGAAAGTGCTCGACACGTACAACAGGAGATTTATGCACCACAAGTATCAAATCACATAAATGATTATCCTATCCCTCCTAGTCAAAGATTAGTGAGCTACCAAGATCATGAATATAATTAGTATGTTGGGCATTATCAGTACCAAATTCCATGTCAAAATTTGCAAAGCAATATTAGCCCTCGTGTCAATCAAAGTCTACAAGAAGAAGTAGAATGGTAGCGAATACTTTTTCAACAAAGGGTAGTGGATCTTGTAGTGCACAAACCACTTGATCTCGAAAACATTCAGGGTTACCCAAATCTTCCTCCCCCTTTAAATGTTAAAAATCATTCTCCAAAAATTAGTGGATACAAATCAAAATCAGCATATATGCACTTGCAACAATTCATTAATTTAGTGGTGAATTGGAAAATTAGTGGAGTGGACATTATCATGAAGTTTTTTGTGGAAACATTCAAAAATGATGCTAAAGATTGGTTTTACAGCCTTCTTGTGCTTTGCATAACTTCATGGAATGAACTTGCAAGTGAATTCATGTACCAATTTAAAGAAAAAAAATGATGAGTATCTTCAAAAGGGAAGTTAAAGAATGTTGGAATCTGGATTTTCCTTGTTCAAAAGAATGTTGGATATCTATATGCAAATACCTGTTAATGTTAGACCTGATAAATTTGTATGCATTGAAAAATTCATGAAAGTATATGTGCCTCATTCAGACAAATGGCCTGAGTCATGGAAACCAGTTACTTTCGACCAGGTGTATGAAATGGTTTGTTTCGTAGAGAAAATTAGGTATGAGCATGCTAGCAGTGTTAAATCTAGAAACATAGAAAATGGTGATTCCATTGATAAATGTGGAGAAATTGATCTAGCAATACATCTAGAAGAGGAAACATGTGCAAGTAAATATTTCAATGATGATATTTCATATTTGAATGAAAATGAATTTGCTAAGGACCAATTTTTCACCTTGGAGGATGATTGCAATATTGAAGATATTGTTGGAAACACACTGCTTGAGGAATATATCAGCCATGATTCAGATGGTATGGAGGTGCAGCCATGTATGCATTATCATAGCATTGAAAACAATAAATTAGAAGCTGAAATAAAAGAAAACAGTATGCCCTACAACAATGAAGAAGGAAATGACTGTGATCAATCCATAAAGGATGGGTATGCAAGTGAAAATGATTTCTATGACAACTTGCATGATGAGGATGAAGATATAGAAGTTTTCTCTTGCATATCAGAAATTGTGACTGTGGGAACAATGCATGTTATGAAGAATCCATTGAAAATCTAGATTTTGATGACAATCGTGTGGATTTGCAATTAAGTGGTTCTTGCAACTCTTATGGAGATCAAGAGGAAGAAGCAATGGAAAATATGATAGAAGAAGCAAGTCCATTTTACAATGAACAAATAACACTTTCAGCTGAAGTTGAGTACCATGATGACACAATTGATGAAGAAGAAGTTTGTACACCTGAAACTGGTTTTCAATTTTTTTCAAACCCATTGTATGATGAAAAGATAGAAGAAAATCAGATGACATTTTGCAAAGTGTGCTAGAACACAAATTTCATGTGTGTTCAAATCTACTTTATGATGAGGCTGAAGTATTTTCTGATAATCAGGATGGTGTATCAATTTGTGAAGTAGATGAATATGAAATCAATGCATATGAATTACCATTTTTTGATGATGAAAAAAGTGAAGAATACATCAACAATGAGATGGATGAAGAGGCATTTTCACTCAGTAGTGAACAAATTTCAAATTTGTTGACAATTGAATATCAGAAATATACATGTATAAGAACAATTCAGAAATTTCATCTTCAACATGTATTTGCTTTGACAGTAAAAGTACTTTGTGTGACAATGATGAGAAAACTCTTGAAGTTGATCAAGATTCTATGCTTATCCCTATTCAAGAGGAGATATATAAATCAAAATTGGAGATCTTTGAGAATGGCATTGATTCACATATCATGGATAATACATGATCAACATCAGTTGGTTCAAGTGTGCATAATGATGACTATATGGATCAGAAATTTGCAATTAGTGGCATAGACGAAATGGGAAGTGTTTCAGACCTAAGTATCTCAGAAGATATTGATACAACAGATTTCTCAAACCCATGTGAGAAGCATTCAGATGATGGAATGAGCAGCACAAAGTAGCATAATTATTTTTCTAGATTGCGTCAATGGCCTCATGATGATTTCAGATTTCTTGTGCAAACTTGTGATAAAATTAGACCATATAATCTCAACTATATGGTGAATAGTGAATGTTTTCATTTTTCAGATCAACTAGCATATCATTTCATGATGCATGACAATGAAAAGGATAATGAGGAGTGTTGCATTAAAAGTGAATGCTCTTTGTATCATGAAGATAGTAAGAGTTTATCACATGATGAAAAGTTTCAGATTGTATCTGATCATGAACTGCAGAATGGTGAAAAAGAGATGGGAAAAATTGAACATAGTGCCATTCTGAAAGTTCCCAATGGCAGTGGATATAACAGGGTAGATTGTATGAATGTTTTCAAAAGGAACTTGATGAACACAAACCAAAATAAGGTATATGGCAGAGGGAAACAAAGGCCTTTCTTTTTGGGTGGCCTTGAGCCATCAGTTGTAGTGTGATTTTACAAATCATACCAATTCAAAGCAGAGAGGCAATTTAACTTTGTTGCCCAATAAGTGAAACATTTAGTTTACTCCCCTAGAGACCTAGATTCTTGCTATACCCACAAGGAGCATACATCCCCAAACGGAGCCACTGTTGGAACCTAAAATTTCCTACCATTTTTTGCAAAATTTTAGGTTCCCACGATGAAGAAAATGGACTGCAACACTAAAAAACACAATTGTGAAATCTACTCCAAAAGTTTACTTTGAAAAATCACAAAATGAAGCCAATGCAATCTCATGCAAAACCACCTTGTAAACATGTTCGCCTACCATATGAAAGTGTGTCCACCTAATTTCATCTTCTCGTGACCTAATTTGATGAATTTTTGAAACACCAAGTTGAAGGGTTCAAAAACGCTTTGTTGGTTGTATAGTGTCAAAACAACCAAAAGGGTCAACTTTGGAGGACAATATTGAGCAACTGAAAGACCATCATGACAAACCAATTAGTGTCCTGGATTTTCCTTATGTTAATACACAATCATGCCAATTTTTAAGGTCCCAACATCTCATTTGGTATTTTTTCAAAACCAAAACCAAATGGATTTTACCTAGTTTGATGACTACATTTCCATAACAGTTGCAAAGGGGTCAAGTTTGAATTTTGATATCTTGTGAATGAAGAAGGTTGATGAAAAATAATTTTCCACACGTGTTCATGGGACCTAAATGAACCAATTTCCTAAGTTGCAGCTTCCCAGAATTAGATTTGATATTTTTCCAAAGGGGCAAGTTGGTGAGTTTCAGTTGAGTTTAGACAGATCATACAGTATTCAGAAAATGCTAAATAAGCAACTTTGAACATTGAAAGTTTGCAATCGTGATGAATTTATGTAAATCCTTTCACCAACCATTCTCTCCTATCATAACTCAACATATTGGTGCATTTTCATGGCTCAAGGAGAAGTTTTGACCAGTTTTCTAAGATAATTCTAGAGGTTATTTGACCCATTCTGATCACAGTGCAAAATGCCAAAAGGGATTATGGAGAAGAGACCTTTGAGAAGGGTTTTTGGATTGGATAGCATCAATAATTGGAATTAATGGTGTTTACCAATTTCAAGTCTCCGAGCTCCATTTGTTAATATATTCATGATAGCAAACATGGAGGAAAAGTCCATTATGAGGCATAGAATAAAGATATGCCATTGAACCTTTCAATAATGATTTTGATAAAGATAAGATGAGTATGCATGTGCCATAGTCCCATGAAACAAGGGTAGAAGTAACTCAAGAATATGAAAGAGAAATGGGGTAGTCTTGTATCATCCCTAACATTTTAATGATCCTTGATAAATGATGTGACCCACAAAAGGGGGTTACATTTCTTTAGAAAATAAAGTATTATATGTACAAATAGAATTTGATTTTGGATATACTTTCTAAAGTGAAAATTTCACACTAGGGGAAAAGCAAGCAATGCTTTAAGTTTCATAACTGAGCAGCAATACATGACAACAAGCTCTTTACATCACATAATGTTCTTCAAGATGACAATTCTCCTCTGTAGGAAAACTATCAATATGAGAGTTTGGATATACTACAACTAATGGGATATGGAATATAGACAAAAGAATTTGAAATTAATGTCCCACCTTTGATGGTTCCCGCACAACCTGCAATTCTATAAGAAGACTTATAACCACCATCTCGCTTTCTTAATACTAAGTAATTTAGTGCTAGATATGCGAGGAAAATTGGAAATTATGGAGGAATTGAAAGTTGAAAAAAAATTATTTGACTACTAGTGAACCATATTGAAACAGAAGCAAGTGCTTAAATCCATTATACGAGAACAAACATGAAGGATGAAAAGTTAAATTTGTTGTTCATATACATAAGGAGCTTTACTTTGTGGTCATGGTATAAGGAGATTGCTGAAAAAACATTTCAGGCTTTGAAGAATTGAATCAATTTGTGCACATATTTCCTCAAGAATCAGGTCCAAGTCCTTTACAATGGGAACACAATTTTCTACCCATGCAAAATTTAAAGAAGTTTCCATGGGAAACTTCAACAGCAAGAAGAGCTTAACATAGGCATTTTCTAAACTTGTCAATGAGGATAACATAAGAGAAAACAAGAAGTGAATAAGACTTCCATGTCCAAGTGTTCAAAATAGTGAAGGTTCCTTCAAATTACATATTACGCTTTGATGTTGGTGTTGCAGTGTAGAAGTTTCTAACTTCAAAAATTCAAAAGAAAAACGTAATGCTAATGAGGTTCGTCAAGTAGTGTCAGATTTAATGAAAGCATAGGCAAGGTGTGCCAACTATCAACTTTGGAAATCCCTAATACACATGACTTTGATGAGAAAGAGATAGAGTTGGATTTTGACTACTGTAAACATTTATTTGATGCTTCCAAAGTACATAAAAAAGTTGCAAATATTCACAGGAAAAATGAGGAATGCTCCCAATTTATACTAGATACCCTTGACATAAGAAGCAACTCTGCTATATTTTGGCTTGGCAGGAAGTGACAATGGAGCTAGACAATGAAATGACAAATGGCAATAAAAGAGCAAAAAGAAAGCTTGCAGAATAGGGAAGAAAACCCTAAAATGTTCACATCGAATGAATGAAGCATCAAAGGGACTTTTCAATATCAGTGAGAGTGATATGGATGTCTCTTCGATGGCCCAAAAGGGGTAAAACATTTGACTTGAGGATTTCATCGAAGAGACAATACTGTATCACTTGGAGTCACTTCGAAGTCTCACTGATAGCCCGACGTAAGTTACATCGGGGAGACTTAAGTGTATCAGCAGGAGTGAAACACATGTCCCTCTGATCCTCCGATAACGACAAAGTCTAAATGTGGCAGATACTTTTTAAGGAGTAATCTATTAATTCATTCCCCATAATGACTATGGTGAAGAATATTATTTGGATGTGAGATGCAAAGTGTTAAATGAAATTTATTTAAAATAATAATCAAGGTTGAAGCATAACACTATTTTGGGATACATAATAATATGAATTGCAAGAATAAAATATTTTTCATCAAAGGGATTATAAGGTGGATAATTATTTTACCCACACAAAGCATAAAAGGTAAAATTTATAAAATATTTGCAATGGGAGGTGGAATATTTTTCACCAAAGGAGTTATGAGAGCAGGAAATTATTTGCAATGAGAGAGGCAGTTACATCGGGGAGACTTAAGTGTATCATTGGGGAGACTTAAGTGGAATATTTGCAATGAGAGAGGCAGTTACATCGGGGAGACTTAAGTGTATCAGCAGGAGTGAAACACATGTCCCTCTGATCCTCCGATAACGACAAAGTCTGAATGTGGCAGATACTTTTTAAGGAGTAATCTATTAATTCATTCCCCATAATGACTATGGTGAAGAATATTATTTGGATGCGAGATGCAAAGTGTTAAATGAAATTTATTTAAAATAATAATCAAGGCTGAAGCATAACACTATTTTGGGATACATAATAATATGAAGTGCAAGAAAAAAATATTTTTCATCGAAGGGATTATAAGGTGGATAATAATTTTACCCACACAAAGCATAAAAGGTAAAATTTATAAAATATTTGCAATGGGAGGTGGAATATTTTTCACCAAAGGAGTTATGAGAGCAGGCAATTATTTTTACATGAAAGACATTTATTGGGTGAAAATGCAAGTGATGAAGGTAATAAATCAAGATTAATGTTCATGGGAAGAAAATGAAGTTAAAATTAAAGTAATTTAATATTTCGAAGATAATTAATTGAATGAAGAGTTGCAGCGGATGGATGTATGAAGAGTCATAATCCTAAAAATGCAATGTATATATGTGTAAAATGAAATCATATCATCAATTATCAAATATTAGGTTAGAATCATAACCAATAGTATTAGATAGGTTCACCCATTAGCATAGCATATTCCACTCATCCATTTTCATATTTCAAAAACTTCTGATATTAATGTATGTCTTTTGAAGCAATATAATGGAGAAAACTGTTCACAATCGGTGATTTATTTCCAATGTTCAACTGTTGTGTTAATATTCATGTTCCTATATGTTGTTACATGTTGTCTCCAAAGTGGTTTTCTTTAATTATTCAAATTTATACAATTTTTCAGGACACATTTGCTATTGTTGTGTGATTTTCTTGATTGTGTTCTGGCTAGAGTGAATTAAATTCCTTTCAAGTAATTTATTTTAATTGGTTCTTTCCAAGGATTAAAATCATTTTAAATTAATTACTCTAATTGGCCTCCCTCAAAGTTAAGAATTAAAAATCCTTTCACGATATCACAGTAATTTGGGAAAATAACACTGGGATTCATAAAGAAGAGTACAGAAACTGACAAACCTGCACATTTGTACAAGGTGCAAACATAAAAAGTGCCCAACAAGTTAGAGTTAAGCTAAGAAATAGATCCACCTATCTTACATATTTGTCTCCATCATCACACAAATCTGACTCCATTCTCCCAATAGGATTAGGCACTAGTCATACTTAGAAAATTTTATACAAACTTTACTCATACACTTGATTCTTGAAATATCTACAGTAGGAACTATTCATTAGCCTTGCATCTACTTCACACCAACGTACCATTGTGAGTAGATTTCCCAAATTAGAGACCATATTTAAACCTTCAAATCTATCTTATCATTTAGGCACACCCACCTAGGTTTAGCAGAGCCTAAAGAGCAAGGAGTTATCAACCATGTTTGCCCTATTTGTTAGCCAAAAACATACTAAGAGATTGGCACCCTCTTAAGGCTCAAAACCTATGTTTTTGAGACCTACTAGTACATCATCCCCCATATAAAAATTTGGTCAAAATTTGAGCTTTCTCATCTCTATAGGTACCACATCACCATAGTTTAGTGCTCTCATTAGTAGAAGGTCCACAAGCATTTTATGTTATGATCACCTTACACCACTAGAACTAGGAGATCTTAGAGTTAATTCATATGGCTCATTGTATTGATATACATATTAATTATACCTTTTATTAGGGATTATCTATGATTGATAGCTTAGTTAACCTTGTTTTTGTGTGTGAGGAAGTGATACGTGGGTCTATGGTATCCTTGAGAGATGCCTCTAGATGAGTTTCAAGGACTAAGTGTGTGTAGATCATGTTTGAGGAATCTTTGTGTGATTTTACTTATGTGAGTCATTATTTTTATAATCTTGTAATGTATTATTTTTTATGCAAAAACATCTGGGAAAATCACAACTATCCTGCACAACCAAAAGAGCTCTATTTCCTATGTTATTTTGATTATTCTAAATTTTGTCTTGGTTTGATTTTTGGCTTGAAGGCAACAAATTATTTTATCTAACTTGTCTCTCCAAGGTTGAGATTGTGGAGATTATTTTGTCAATAAAAGAATGGGTGAATTTTAGCTAGTTTATGGTCCCAAAAAAGTGGAAAATGGGATTTATCTTGGAAGCCCAAAAGGCCACGTCCCAGATGCTTTTTCTCCATTATTGGAGCATTTTGTAACTTTTGTTTGATTTTCTTTGCGGGGAATTTGAAGTTGGGCGCCCAAGTAGTGGAAAAGACAGAGGTTCTATCTATGAACCAATTTTAGAGTGCCTTATTGATTGCTTGCAGGTGAAGCTACGACCTACTTTTTGGACTGGTTTTGATGATTTTGTTGCAGATTGAATGAGGATTCCATTTCCCAGATGAATAGAAGAAGCTTGATGTTGAAAAGATAAAGAAAAAATGAAGGATTTTGATGCAAAACTAGGGCATACCTTTCCTAGGCGTCCATGAGAGAAGGAGGGGTGATTTTCTATTGTTATGTGTTGCATGTAGTTGCTTTTTGGCATTTTTAGAGAGTTTTTGCATTGTTTTGTTTGTAGGAGGAGAAAAACTTGTACCGAATTTGACCGGGTAGTGTTGTTTGCAAATGGAAGCACTTGTAAAAGGAGATGCTTGTAATTTTCAATCTTTTTGCAGATGAGAATGAAAATACCAAGTTTATTTGCTGCTAAAGTTTCTTTTTGCTGCATTTTCTTTCTTTTGAATATTGCAATTTTTCAAATACCAAACCATAAATAAATGAATCATATATAGTATAATACAATATATCAATTATTCAAAAGTTTTGACATATGTTTGACATACAACTCAAATTTAGAATGAATAACATTCAAAGTTGTAAAATATATTCTTCCTGTTTAAGTTTTATTTTAAACAAAAGTTAAAATCACAACTCACCAATTGTATAAACTCTTCCATGATATAAGAGTTTAGTCAAAGAGAACATAACTTTTCTTTGTCAAATCGACATAAACACAACCTTATTAATGAGCGTATATAGTTAAGTATAGAAGTGGCATGCATATCAAAGCTCTCCTAAGCTGATGTCTCTGTCCAATTCAGAATCACACGTTGGAGAGCTGGATTCACGATGAGAACGGCATCCCCATCGACAATTCCAGTTGCACATGCTGTTAAAAGTCGCCAATCGACTTGACTGCAATGAAATAATCTTAGCTGTGGACGGTGCCTTCGACAGCACAATAGCAAATCCATCGTTCATGTATTCTGTGTCTTCAGGAAACAACTGCCATAACAGACTACCTGCTCCACCTCCCCCACTTTTTATGGAAGTCAATATGCTGTCATACACAGTCTGCATAAATGTGTCTCTATAGCTGATGTTGTATCCTCCATATCTCTCAGATACTCCAAACTCAGCGAAAAGAACAGGCATGTTGAGCGTCTTCTCTGCATCTTCAATATGAGCCTGTGTCCAGCTTTTCACAAATGGCAGGTGTCTTGGGATAATGTATTGATCAATCCTATACCCAATACAATCTCTGTGTTATTCAAATCATGTGGAACTCCTATAAACAAATTCTTTGCAAAAAACTTTCCTGAATTCATTAGAATAACAAACAATAATTACAAGTGATGATGTTATGTACCAGCCCACTGTGTAGATATGAACAGAGGCAAAATCAATGCCAAGGGCCTGGTGATTTCTGATGAAGTCCGTACCCTCGTCTTGTGTAGTACTATATGGATTGTATTGTAATCTGTCTGGAGCTGACAGCCCATAAAACCCTTCCATTCCTATCTCTAGCATATGTTTTGAGTCCACTGATTTTACATATACAGCCATTTCTTCGATCCATGCCTGAAATGGGTATTATGAATTTCATTGGATTTTTTGTGCTTTGCCAACTTAAATAGATATAAAATGGAATGCATGTAAGTCACTTACTTGCAATGTGTTTCCAGATGGATCAGACTGACAACGAGGTTCGTTCATTAATTCCCAGGCAAAGATTGTGGGATCATCCTTGTATGCCACGTTTGTCACTGTATTTACCCTACTTAACACGGCCTGCAAAACAGGAAAGAGTTACTCTTGGTTTTTTTCATGTTTAGAGCAAGGAGTGAAGTGTAATGGGGGACCATGTTAATAAAAACTCTTTATCTTTATTTATGTAGCAATAAAATAATTTAAACTAAAATAAAATATTTTTTTAAATTAATAAAAATACTTTAAATTCATATCTTTTGACAATTTTTAGATAAATATATTTAAGATATTTATACTAATTTACATAAATATATTTTTCAATGTCTATGTTAATAAATAAATCTATATTATAATTTGAAAAAATTGTAGCTATAACCTTAGTGTGTGCTTTGAAATAATCCTTGAGTGTTGGATTCGAAAAGAAATCATCGTTGGAATTGAGAGTTAAACCAGCATCCTTTCCCCACTTTACATATTGTGCTTTCCCTCCGTACGCTTCCCAGTTGTTGGACAGACTCAAAATCAACCTAATTTTATACTTCTTGGCTTCACTTACAACAAAGTCTAATGCCTGGAACACATGCAACACATCCATCAGTAAAATTCATGACTGAATATTTTTACTAGAAATAACAATTTTGGTTTAAACAGTATATTTTAAGTTTTAATTTGTTTAGTTAGTAGGTCACATCGAAAAAGCTAGTGTGATTTTAGATGAATCATCTAAACAAATCGAAACTTAAAATATGATGTTTAAACATGTATGATAACAGAATTAAAAAATAAGTTGCACTTGCCTTGAAAACCTCCTCATCATAAACGCCGGGGGATTTCTGTAGAGCTCTCCAACCTCCATCGTTGAAAGCCCAAGTGCGTCCAACTGTAAGTCCTGCAGAAGCCGCCTCCTCAAGCAGCGTGGTGACCTTGAGCCTAGTAGATGCATCCACTGCAAACACCATCAACCAGTATGTATTGAATCCATTCACATAAAATGGCGACCCATCCAAAACGAACTGGGTGCCTTTTGTTTGTACCATACTCCACTTCTCTTCATCCTTTTCATTTTCCAACGCTCTGCACAATTTCAATAAAACCAAAATAATAAGCAAGCCCTGAATAAACTTCATTTTGGATAATACGTTTGTCTTTTTTCTTGTGCAGTAGTTACAATCATAGACCCTTCTTATAAGGCAGCGCTTTAGTATAGATATTTCTCAGGCTTTTCTTGGAAGTGAAATCTTGGGGCCATTACGGTGGATTAATATTTATGTTTACTTTGAAGTTAAGCTGAATCTTCGTGAAAACAACCTTGAACCCAAAAATACACTTGAAAATTATAATATTCCTATTACTGTAAATGAGTATTAGCTATGCTTACAAGTTATCCTTAGAATGTAACTTAATAAACAAAGTTCTGTTCAATGAAATAGCCTGTTTGATGCAGACAACTAGTTTTCATCAATCAAGATAGCTCAGTTTCCGGCCGAGTGCAAAAGATATACTAATTTAAATTGCCAAAAAAACTCTATACAAGTTGAGTGGGCATTAATGACAGCTATCCCTTGAAAACTTAAATTACTAGTAGCTGTAAAAACACTTCAAATCACTTCTTGTAAAGACTGCTACCAAATTAGGTTTATACATATGTGTTTCTTTTTAGTGTGCTTCTTACAAGTGTCAATGAACTTTCGAATTTGCATTTTTTTTAGATTCAAAATAGTGATTAGTCCACAAAATCAAACTCCCAAAAACACGACAGTTAATCTAACAGTATGATGTACAAAATTTTAGGCAGTTTGAAGGATCTGATTTAATAAAAGAGATTAGTTTCTGAAACAATTTGAGGCTCTCTTGATGCTTCAGGATTTAAGAGACCTTTCTGAACGGGTATGTTTGTATTATGTGTCTATTTAGTTGCAAGGAGAAGCCAAGCTTGTACAGTTGTAGGCTAATATAGGATTTGATACTTTAATGGGTCTTGCATCACTTCCATGGCCAGTTTTATTATTTGAATTTTGTGGCAGTTTCATGGCAATTATTCTCTTTTGCTTTTCATCATAGTTTGGAACAATATCAAATTTATTATGTATATATACAATATGAATTTCTTCTGGACAAGATGATGGGGATTTAAGTAGTTAACATTTCTGCTTAAATCGCCAACATGGCAGGTGATGCTTTTGGAGGGATTCAACCAGTTCTGGAAATTGACGGCCTGCGGCCTGTTTTTTCAAGCTTTTATATCACAGTACAGATTTTTAACTTGTGTTTCCTTTTAGAATACCGTGGACTTGCCTTGAGTAATTTATATAAGAGTTTTTTATTTCGGTGTGATTTGATGATATCATCCCTAGTCCCTGCATAAATTTGTTACTTGACAATGTTTATGTTGTAGCCAATTAATTTTGGGTTGATGACTTTAGTCTATGTATTCAATAAACTTTTGGACTTTGAAGACCCATTAAGTTCTTCAATATGTCTTATAATTATGTTTGGAACAATAGTCTTATTATTATGTTCAAAATATTTATGTTATATTGAATTCAAAACTTTCTTTGTTCTATATTGGATTATATTTATGAATCTATCAAACAAAAATTTAGTTGTGTTTTTATTTATTTATTTTAAATTTTAAATCTTTTGCTTTTCACTGTTGATAATTTCATATATGATTGTTGATCATTATTGTGTGTGTTAAAAAAGGTTCCAATTTGATGTATGTGGAATGTATTGAAAGGAATCATCTCTAGGTCATTTAAGGAATGAAATCACATAGAACTAATTTAGGACAACACACATTTTTCTCTTACACTTTTAAAATTCAAGCACAATGACCTCCTCCATCTACATCAGCATTTGACATCCACTTCATATTTACTATATCTTTTATATTGCTAAACCGATCTCTTGGATTGACTAAGGATTGAGGAAGTGTTGAACTTCAACCGTCACATATATTTTCCTATGATACTTCTTAGTAGTAGCCCCATTTCCATTGCATCAAATAACACTAGGAGAACATTTATTTCTAGTACCAAAGATCATATTTTAATCCAGACAAGATGTCAAGATTTAACGAGGATCGTGAATTTAAGAAAATCACATGTTTTAGAGGATATTATCACAATAGCAATTATATCCCAAACAACTAGATTATCAAGATTCAATCATCATAGCTCTCTAGTTCCCCTAATCTAATTTAGATTAAGTAGATATTAGGCAAGTATCATAGTGTAATTAGTGAAGTTTACATTTCATGATCCATGCAACCCTAATAGCCTCTTATTTCAATTTAGCACATTTGTTAGATTATAATTTATATTACTGCTAGTCAATTAATTTTTCCCATTACCAAACTTGGCTCCATATTGTAGGGTTTAATTTAAAGTTAATTTATTAACCCTAGATATTTTCAACGGGTTATTTTATTACCTTTCATTTGGTGAAGTTTTGACTTCCACACCTATCCTTTAGAAATAAATTTTCTAATTTATTTTAGTTTTATATCTATACTTTGTTTTTTACCATTATTTTCTAGCATTGTTGCTCATTTTTTATCCTAGTGCTTCACCTACCATGTGGCCCTTCTACACTTGATGATTTCAGATTTGAACTTATCATTGTATATATTTGTCTTACCTATGTTTTTTCCAATTATTGAGTTGTATCTTGTCAATATTCCTTTGTGTGCTTCATCTTGATAGATCATAGTTGTGTAGACACCTTATCCTTCATATTAAACAAAATTACTACCTTTTTACACAATGATACATGATGAGGATACCTATTTTTTAGCATAAAAAAAAATTACCTGTTGAACACCTGGACTAGACTACTAAAAGGGGGGGTAAATCAATATTCTTTGAAACCACTTAAACATTTAAACATTCATTACATATAGCATATTCAATTTGTAGTAGGAAAAGAAAGCATGAAAGAAACCATCAAAAGCACATAACACATGAACACCATATTTTTACGTGGAAAACCCAAAAAGGGAAAAACCACGGTGAGGATTAACTCACAATATATTATAACCGGTTACAACATATTACAGAAATGCTCATTGTAGATGGACTCACTACCCACAGAATGAAAGAGAGATAGAAGAAAAGGGGTGGCTCATTGCCAAGAATTGAACTATCTGCAAACTCTTGCAACATCAATTAGGTCGGCCTGATTAGATGTACCATGCAAAATAGTAACTTGTCATCCCAAAACATACTTCACCCACAATCAAAACTTATAACAAAATTAAATAGGTTGGTCTGGACCTATAATAGCTCCCACATAATGCATCAACATTTATTTAAACTCTACATACCCTTAAAAATATTAGGTCAACACTACTGGAGACCTAACATCAAAATAAGCCAACTGATCATCCTTAAACCAACATGCAGACCTCCAAACTTCATGCCACTTGGAACTTAGATACTATTGATACCTGTAAACACCTCTATAAATTCATAAGACCAAATATTATTCTGTGATGAAGTGTGGAATTAGCAAAAGGGTAAAAGCACAAACCCGTGTCACACTTTATAAAGGAATCGACCAACAACAAAAAAAATTCAAAACTTCGACCACATAATTTAAGTGGTCTTTATGTTTTGAATTTCAAAATGATGTAAACTAATGAAATATAGAAATATTGACGAAGTTTATTCCTGTAATTTTTTAGATTTTTTAAAAATTGTTTTTGATTTTTTTTAATCAATTTAAGAGTAGATTTTGGAATGTTGAAAATTTTAGAAAAAAGTGACTTTCACTTGACGTCAAGAAACAAAAAGAAAAAAACTTCATTTTCCCCTAAATATTTTTTCCAAATAGGTAACTTCAATATCTAGTGCATGGAAAAAAAATGAAATTTTGATGTATATTTTTCTTGTAATAACATTTTAAAGTCAAACTAGTCATAATTTTATAGTTTTCATTTGACATCAACTATTGTCTACTTTTTTAATCATTTTCAAAAAACAAATTATACCCTTTTGAAGAGGATTCTCTCCTCTAATGCACCATATATTTTTCAAAAAAAATTAACTTGTTTTAGTATTTTTCTTTTAATTTCCAATCAGACTCTTTTTTAGCTTTAACAACCTACTTGCATTATTTTAAAAAAATAATATATTAAAACTAATAAAATATAGAAAAAAAAATACATATTTGGATTCACCACTCCCAGCTCTACAAAAGAGTATTTTTATTTTCTTTTTTTAAATATTTTGATTGAAGAAACACTTAGTTGAAGTTGAAAGTTTTAGAAAATTCTGAAAAAAGCTAAGTTGGCCACCAACTAGGATGCCACATAGATAGTTTTAGTAGAAAGGGTTTCGGTAGAAAGGGTTTTGATCGAAACCCTTTCTATTGAAACCATTTATATAAAAAATCCAATTTCAAAGTGGCAAAAGGAAAAATTTAAACTTTTTGGATTTGACTAAAACATATTCGATCGGAACTCTGTGTGCCATGTATAGGCCACGTGGTTTCAGTTGAAACCTATTCGTCCTAAACTTTTCCGACTGAAAATATTCCGCTTAGAACTATTTATTTGGCCAAAAGTGTGACACAACTTTGTGCTTTTACCCAAAACTATACTCTACACTAGAAAGCACTGTCGTGCTAGTAAACCAGGTGGTATTCTGTTACTCATAACTTCTGCACCAGAGAACCAAAAGGCATGAAACTTTGGATTTAGAACCCTCTGATATCCAAAAAAATTAGCTTAGAATCACAAAGCAAAATTCTTCGGTCTGGACCAATGCGGACCAAAAAAATGGATGCTTTAAACACCGAAAACTATGTTTTGACACTTAGTCAATTCTTCCCTTCAACTGTCTACATCAGATCAAAACTTCTTGCATCTATGCACTAGATTATCATTCCCTACACACTCATGCTTCACCAATTTTTTTGCACATCAATCTTCATATCAAACCACAATGTTGACATCAAGGGCAATACTATGTCTGCATACTATACATTCATGCTCATGTTGCCAAAATTCCAACAATCCCTCCTTTGTCATTGATGGCAGCATGCATCCATTCTTTTCTAAAATTTCTAAACTACTCTCCCCCTTTGACATCAAGGGAAAAGGGTACACACATATGTTCTAATCTTTGCTCCCCTTTTGGCATTAATCATAAACTCTTTACCAGATTACATACATACTCCCCCTTACTGATAAATACATGTATGAATGAGAGTAACAAAATTTCAAAATCTTGACCAACTCCCCCTAACAGTGATATCCATCAAACTGGATAAAAATTGGCACTGATATATTATCTTCTAACATTTGCATATGTACATTGAAAATTGAAATGCATAAAAATGGGAGAAAAGCACATAGATTAACCAGAAGAAGTGTTTGACACCTGCAATTTTGCAAGGTGTGCTTGCCAAAATTTATTTCCTTCTTCCAATTCCTTCTTGGCTATGCCAAGCATGTAGCTCTAAGCTTCAAACTCCATGAGGAGTTCTCCATCATCCGAAGTATTGGGTACTGGATTCATCTTTGTTGTCTTCTCCGCTCTTGTTAGAGCATTATATATAGATGTATATGTGATTGTAATCATAGTAATAGCTAAATACACCATATCCATATGAATTTAAGGTATATTTAACTCCCTAAGCTACGATCCTAATGAAATGAACCAAAAGCTTCAAAAATGAGGAACCATTAAACTAAGCATGAAATGAACCATGAAAGCATAAAAGAAACCTAATTTAGAACTCCAAACCTTATCCCATTGGGGGAGTGGTGTCGTATTGATATGGAATGATGACCCTTTCCCAATCCCTTGGATAAAATGAGCATCTAATCAAACTCCATTGATGAAATCTTAAGCTAAAATGGATAAAACTATGCTAAGGGTAGATGCAAAAGATGAAAAAGCTAGTAATGGATGCAAGGATGAATAAATATAGTATTCAAATGAGCAGCATAACTTTGCTTTGATGGAAGTGGATCCATTTCTCTCCAAATGTGAGGTTTTTATAGGAGAGAAAATGAAGAATCAATGATCAAGATGGAATCAAGGGTGAAGACATGGATCAAGGATTCCCATCAATGGATGAGAATCAAAGATCACATGGATCAAAGAAACCATCAATGGCTCACAATGATTCAAACAAACACACATTCAAAGTTTGTTAGAGAGTTTGTTAGGAAAGAATATTCCATTTTTGGAGCCAAATAGACGAATATTCCTTTGGAATATTCCCTATGCAAGTGGATGGGTGAGGAAAATTAGTAATTAGTTAATTAAAACTAAGTTTTAAGTGTGCAAGATGAGGAATTTTAGGATTATAATTAAATAATTAGTTTATTTAATGAAAAGGGGTTCAAATGACATTTAATTTTAAATAATTAAGATTATTTAATGAAATGAGAGGACATAAGGTGTTTAAATTAAATAATTTGCATTATTCAATTAAAACAGGATGAAAGGTTGAATGTGAAAGGGGATGAACTAACCTAATTAAATTAATTAGATTAATAGATGAAAATGGTGCATTTAATTAAATAACTAGGCTTATTTAATTAAACAGGCAAAAAGAAGATGAATTTTAGGACAAAACAATGTTAGTGACCAGATTCAAGTGTGTAATATCATTCCAAACAATTTTAAGTGTCTACATTTTGCCCCTCTTTGAAGCAAGGTACCTATTATGTTGGCTCAAAGACTGATGCTTTTCATATTTAAACTACTGCTCAAATCAAAATTTAAAAAATTATTGATTTTTTTGGATGCCCCATTGTTTCCCTAGTAGAAGGAATTAAGCTGGTACCCTTCCCCCTCATGAAATCGGGCAAAAAATTTAAATTTCAGTTCGATGTCACGACAAAGGTTCAACATAGGTTCATGTGTAGAAATCAGGCTCTGGGATGCGAAAATAGGCTTAGAAACACAAAATAAAATGTCTCAAAATATGTTGTATAGCTCAGAAATTGGAAAAACAAGATAAAAATCATAGTTTTCCCCTCAAATTAGGGCAAAAACCCCTAATTTTTAGGCATAAATAGAGGTTAAAGGGTCACTTTCAATTCATTTGCATTCTTGACTTCTAGCAAATTTTTGCTCTTGTGCTCTAACACCTTGGTAATGTGGCCCAACGTGAACTTCCTACACACCTTTTTGACAGAGTTCGAGAGTACCAGTGCCCAGTAGATGTAGGACCCCGGGTAGGTGCTTCAAAAAATTTCTCGATTTGCATGTTTTTTCTACATTTTTTAGGGTTTGAATTAGGTCATTTAGGGCATCACTATATTGCAACACATTTAAAGCGGTCGACATCACTATTAATTTTTTAGCGACACTCTTTCTTTTTAGCAATGCATCAGGTAATTTAGGTATAGCGACGCACATAGGTTACAACGACACATGTTTCAAACAACAACGTGCCAAGGATTTTAGGTTCAGCGATGTAATTTAAAAATGGTGACACAGTTTCTTTTTAGCGACACATGATAAATTTTTCTAGAGCGACGCGCGCACCCAAATGTCATTTCACTTTTGAAGTTATAACGATGCGCCTGTCAAACGACACACCTTCAAAAAGGATATAGCGATGTTATTGCAGTGTTAGGACTTGGGAACTCATATTTTAATCATTTTTAGCCAAATGGACGTTGTTTGCTTCATGCGCGCAGGAGAAAATTTAGCCTCTCATGCCTCGGGAGCACTTGCTTGACCTTCTTTTAGAGGTACGGGATTTCAATGTGGAGCGGCAGGAGTTCTTGGGAGTCATCAAATTGGGATTCATTGCATATATGTCGGGGATCCAGACTCACTTGGCGATGATGATGGTTTTGGTGGAGCATTGGCATAGTGAGACATTGTCATTCCACCTTCCCACTAGTGAGGTGATCATCACTTTGGAGGACGTATGGTGGATTTTTCAGCTTCCCATCCATGGGGAATGAGTCATTTATGACACAGATTCCAGGATGGACGCATGCTATGAGCTCCTACAGACATATGATATTATTTTATTGAGCTCCTAGATTGACTTGGAGTTGTATCGAGGACAAGTGCCAGTTTTTAGATTGGTTCTAGTTGCCTTGATTTCTAGTGTGATTGCCCTAGATCGACAAGGTAGAGGTTTCAGTCTAGGTTGGGGACTAGCGTGGAACGACATGCTTCACAGGATGACTCAGTATGCATGTGGGTCGGTTATGCTTGTGTCTTTGTATCATGATATGCATCAGGAATTATACTGCTAGGAGAGGGGTATTAGAGTTGGTGTCACTTTACTACACATCGGGGCATATGAGCATATTGCGGTGTTGAGACCCATTGTGGTCTTAGTAGACATTGATCAGGATGAGCCCATCATTTTCAGATACAGAGCAGCGATGACCTTAAAGCACATGGGGCCTATAGGGATCCCATACTAGAGGAGGGTCATAGATGATATGAGTGTCTTTAGGTGGAGGCCATGGCTTCAAGTTCTAGTGTGGTACGATGATCAGTAGCAATTGTTTTATGCCTGATAGACCTGATACATCTAGGGTTGGGAGCATACTATGATTGAGTGGTATCTCCTAGACTATGTTTCCCAGCAGTTTGGGGAGGTATAGGATGTACCCCCATATGATTATGCAGAATTTTTCATGCGAACGTAGAGAGAGGTAGCCTGGGGCCCTCAGATTTTTCTGCAAGCAGCCATAGATGATTTCAGACATCTGGTTGCTCTACCTTGGGTGGATGATCAAAGGTTGCTAGATGCGGGGATGACCACAGCTTATGATGCATGGTGGGTGCATCCCACACACTTGATAGATCTAGCGAGAGGATATCCCTAGGGTAGAGGCAGAGGTTAGGGTGCAAGCAGAGGTGTAGGCATAGGACGATAGCAGGTTGAGCAATAGCCTCACTAGGATCATGGTCGTCAAGATCAATTAGTTGGATAGATTCCAGGGGCACCACCATCATCACCACCACGACAACAAGATCAACAACATTCACAATAGGAGTAGCCATAGTAGCATCCAGGGAAGGATCCCCAAGATATATAGATTCTAGCTCTTACAGCTAAGAGAGAGGTCAGTTACGATAATAGTTGTAGGCTGACATTTGAGAGGGACTATGAGAGATAGTTGTGACAGCAGCTAGATTTACAGTTGTCCTAGGATATTGGGTGGTGGCAACAGTTAGAGGTTGTTGCAATGGAAGCATAGGGACAGGTTGTGTCTACACGTATGTATAGAGATGTTGTCTTTGAGGTGGCTTACTATAGGACACTTTATCACAGGGATGTCCCCTGAGAGTTGAGGCAACCAAACTATTCACAGAGTAGTGGTTCAGTGCCTTGGGGTTTAGATGGTTAGCCCTCAGTCAGAAATCAGGTAGAGGGTGGCCAAAGACAGTCACCCAGTGGTCATTAGGGCCAGTTGAGGCATGACGACCAATAGAGCAGGGGTTAGCTCATGCTCATTTTATAGATGCAGTTTTGATATACAACCTAATTCTTATATGTATGTAGATTCATTGGCTTATTTTTGATAGCCTCTTGTATATGTAATTTTTGATGATAGTTACACATTGACTCTGATATTTGTACCATGGTCCATTCATTTTTAATATATATATATGAGATGGCCCGATTCGATTTATGATGTGATGCCCTATGATATGTGATGTGATGTATTGATTTCATGCTTTATGTATGGATGCACATGTATATGGATGAATGTAGATGTTGATGTTATGGATGCATTTCCTTATTTATGGTTTATAAGATGATATGATCAATGATGCGATGTTTGTATATGATGTGTGACGTATGATATATGTTATGGGTGCAATGTAATGGATGTTTCATTCTCTTTTTTCAGTATCTTTCTATGGCATGCTATGAGATGGATGTACTTTCATTTTTTTATTTCCCATATGATGATGTCATTCTTTCTGATATGAGTATGCTATGATTATGTAGGATGTACATGTGTGCTAATGGTTTATGGATGCAGGATGGATGCATTATTATTTTTGTTGAATGTCATGATGCCATGTTAGTGTGGAAAGAAGATAGAAGAATAAGACAAATGGATTTGACCATTGATTTTGAGATTAATTCAGAAGTCCAACAATTCCATGAGTCATTGAGACTTTATTAGATTATGGTGATGAGATTGATGATATGCTCATTTCTAGGATTGGGACACTACATCATTCCTTATTTTTTATATAACACATAGACACGATGCATCAAGGTATTAATAACCAGGATGGTGTTGTATCTAGTGCAATGGACTTTGACTTTGCAAATAGATAGGCTAATCCTTGTTCACACCTTGACATACAGAAACCTCATTGGAATTTATTTTAGAAGTTTTAGAATATTTAGGACCAAAGCATATGCAATAGTCAACAATCTACTCCAAACGACCTCCCTATACACAACTAAGCAAGTATGCGCCAAGATTCTTTTACAAGAATACCCCACAAGCATAGTAAACAAAAGATAATGATTGATGCCCCATTCCTTTCTCTTTAAATCATTCAGACATCATCGAGAGGTCCTCAGAATGGTTCAACAAGATAAATCACAAGAAAGATTAAAAAAATAGTCAATGTTTTCTATATCTCTTGCCAAAGTAACATAGCTAATGTGATTTATAATATTGATGTCCATTGTAGGAAAGATACATCCTAGGACATGTTGATTAGAATTTTTGACTTAAGACTATGTGTTTGATAGGTCGTTGATACAAATGTTACTAACTCGTTTACCTACAATCTAGACTTTAGATTTTGACATTTAGGTTCACACTTTGTGACTTTCCATATTTTTTTCCTACTTGTTTTACCAAAGATTGATGATGACGATTGATTTATTATGAATGGAAGTTTATTGCAGGTGAAAGTGAAATGGGATGGGTGGTTTTATATTTTTTGGAATATTTCAATGTTTATGACGTTTTCTAATGTTTTGAGGCTATTTTTTGGTCTTTTTTGACTATTTATGTGAAAGTTTAGGTTTTTTAATTATTTGAGGTTGTTTAGGGTTTTTGAACGTTTTCTAAATGTTTTGGGTTTTCTAATTTTTGACCAATACCTAAAAGGGGCTGACCTAGGGCCTCAGGGGCTTATCAAACATTAGCCTTTCCTATGTTATACACACAAAGACCATGCAGTTTGACTGACTTTGACCAATTATTGATGAGATATGAACACTTGATGGATTGTTAGTTTATTATGACAAACTCCTAAAGGACTAATCTAAGGTGTCTCGAGGGCACATCGATGATGTTCTTTCCTACGTTCAAGCTTAGAGACAACATAATTCGACAGGGTAATATTTTTTTTTTTTGATGATTTGACCTATTTAGTGATTTTTTGATGTGTTTTGGATGTTTTGGATTTTGACTTCACAATTTTTTGAATGTTTTTGGATTTTGGCCATGTACAAGATTTTGATGTTTTTGGGATTTTCTAATTTTGCTAGTTTTTTGGATTTTTTGATGATATTTTCAAATGTTTTGAGATTTTTCAAGAGATTTTCAATAACCTTAAGATAAACAAGAACCCAATCTGATGCAAGCATAAAAAATTTCCCTCAGTGTGATACGATAGACTACCTCGATATAGGTAGGACAAAGTAACCTTAGGAATGTGCCAGGTAGTACTAAAGGGGAATATGATATGTAATATCAAGCTATGACACAGACGCAGACAAGTGATGGAATAAATAATCAATGCGATGGATGGATGTGATGTGAATCATGATAAGCTAAAGAGCCAAAGATCTAGATGGAGGTGCTTATTTACACAAGGCACCTGTTTGCCAGGTTTTCACCAAGGTACTTTCCCAAAGCACCACCGAAGTGGTTTTCACTAGAGGATTTTTTTTCTTTATTGTTTTCAAATCCTTTTTCTTATTTTTTTGGATTTTTGTTATTTCTTGATTTTTTTTGTATTTTTGGATTTACACCCTTCAAGCATAAGCATAAATTTTTTTGAGATGTAGACTATTGATTGGTTCCTACAAGGGTTCTCCTTCAAGTGTTGATAATTGATAAGCTCATGATCAATAGCTTGATGTGACAACAAATGGGCCCAACCAATTAGGCTCAAACTTTCCTTTATTGTTCTAATCTAGAACATTCTTTTGATTCTACTTGAGGACAAGATCTCCTACCTAGAAAGACTAACTCTTGATCTTCTTATTGTAGCTTTGTTTCAGTCAATTTTGGTAAGCTTGTAAATGATTTAAGGCATCAAGATGATGCTCATCCAGGAATTCTAACTCATTCAGCCGAGATACCCTATATTCTTCATCAGTGATTGCATTTTGTAGTGACACTCGCAGTGATGGAAGCTTGACCTCAATAGGTAGTATGGCTTTTGAATAGACTAAGGAGAAAGGGGTGGAACCTATAGGCGTGTAGATACTGGTTTGATAGTCCCATAGGGTAGGGTTTAACTATAGATGTTAGTCATAGCAGCTTCATTGACCATCTTTTTCATAATTTTCATTATGGTCTTGTTTGTAGCCTCAACTTGACCATTTCCCTAGGGGTAATAGGCGGTGGAGAACTAATGTTGGATGTTGAATTGTTGGCATAGCTCTCTTACATCCTGGTTTTTGAAGGGTGTTATATTATCTGAGATAAGGGCTTGCAGAACACCATAGCAACAAATAAGGTAATTCAAGATAAACTTGGAGATTTTATTCCCCTTTATGTAAGTCATAGGAATAGCTTCCACCCACTTTGTAAAGTATTCAGTGGTCATGATGATGAATTTTTGGCCATTAGAGGAGGTGGGGTTAATCTTCCCTATGAGGTCAAGCCCCCACTGTGAGAAAGGACAAGGTGAAAAAATTGGTTGGAGATCTTAAGCTGGAGCATGGATAAGGTCTCCATGCTATTGAAACTTGATATATTTTTGCTCATACTAATGAGCCTCTCTTTCCATGGTTGGCCAGTAATGCCCTATCCTCAACAGTTTCATGGATAAGGTCATACCACTAGAATAGGAACTGTAGATTCCTTCGTGTACTTATGTTAAGGTAGTCAAGGCTTCCTCTTGGTTGAGACATCATTGTAATTTCCCCTCGATGCTTCTACAGTATAGGGTAGGGTAAACCCAGAAAACTAGTTTACAATTCCAATGAGGAAGGAAAATTGCAAAAAATGCCCCCATCCAAAAAAATTTAGTTTTTGGGGGTTTGAATGAACATTTGGTTCGAGTGAACCCAAAGGGGGTTTTAGAACCCCCCTTCAAGCAAACCCATTAAATGTTGGGTCCCACATTTCCTAGGGAAAAAAGCAAAGGAAAGGGTTGTGGAAGGGGGTTTGGTCGAACCCTGGTTCGAGCAAACCTTGGTTCAAGCGAATATCCAAGGGGGGTTCCCTTGAACCCCCCCTTTCCCCCCTTCTCCCCCTCTGGCATCAAAAAACTCTAGAATGTTTCCCTTCGAAGCTCGAGTTGAGGATGAAAATGGAGGAGACTTCACATACCCAACTGGATGATGGGCTCTGGAATGAGCTATCCAATGAATATAATTTTAATATGTTTTGGTTTTATTATGTTTTTTTAGTTTGATTAAACACATTTTTCACCAAGAATCAAGCTCTCTATTCTGCGCATGTGGAAAAATAGCAGATTATCAAAAAATTGAAAAATATCAATGCACTAGATATTGATGTCCTTGATCCAACAAAAAATTGAATTTTGATACATACAAAAAATTTATGTTGTATACAGTCTTCCTATGTCTGAATTGTAATTAGTTTGACTTTGAAACTTGATAAAGGAAAAAATATTCAATAAAACACTATGAAACCAATTGGAAGCACTAGATATCATAGTTACAAATCTAAATTAAAAAAAAATAGAATTTTATCCTTCATGGAAAAAAAAAGTTATGTTGTATTCAGCAATTTCATAGAAATGAAAGATTTTCAATAAATTTTCATTCATTCATCTATTTTTTGGAAAGATTTTATGAAATTTAACATCTAATCTAAAATAAAGCATCAAAATACTAAAAAAATAAAATTTCTCTTGGTTATTCACCACGCATGCCCCAAGATTTAATCAAATCAAATCAAACTACTTTATACTTCACTAGATTGCTTCACAACTAGGCATAAAATGATGTGAGCTTTTAAAGAAGGGGGTTAAGTTTGGATACCAAGTAGGTTTTGTATGCACCCTTAAACAGCGCAGCACACAGTCTTGATCGGTTGAACTAACAAACTAGCTACAAAAGATACATGAGATAGGTAGCTATCAAATTGGCTTTGATATTGATTAAGTTCTATGTGCATAAAATTTTTTAGACCGGAGTGATTCAAAAAATGAGAAAAAAGAACAAAACTTAGAGAATTTTTGGCTCTTCCGACATCCACAAATTTTGAACTTAAAATAAAATTAAAGCAATAAACAACCTTTTATAGGAACAAGGCCTCAAGAGTTCAAACTTAAAGCCTATCAAGAGAATCAAAAATAGAAAATCAAAATGTAGAACGTGGCATATGCCAGTTGTCATCAGAATCTTCTAGATAAAGTCAAAGCTTTAACTTCTTTAGCAACAACAACCTTTAACTTCAAACTTTGATACATAACACTCCACATAAAACAAGGCTATCAACATTCCTTACAATATCAAACGAGAAACTTCTACCGGGACCAAGAATAACCTACAAAACCAACTTCAACAATATGTCTTTGTGACACTTCTGATATCTGATATCTAGTACTTCCTTATATCACTTAGAGCTCAAGTTCTAGGAACCCTTCTTCATCTTTCTTCAGCTGATACTCTCAAAAAGCATTTAATGTCTGATCCATGTGCTCTTTTGAAATTCCTTGTATTTCCTTCCAACTAAACTTGAGCCTGGTGTATTCTTGTAATATCTGAAATATATTGGTATTCCTTTGCACTTTCTTTGTTTCATACCTAACTATAGTGTTTTTGCAATGTATGATCTCATCAATAACTTCCCAGGTTAACAACTGAACAGGGTCTTTATTTATTCTCTCAATCCATTCCTTGAAATTTTATGCTTCTTTACCCTCATGTCCTAGTGTCTAGGGATCAAAATCTTGTCGTGCTAACACTTCAATAAAATCCTAATCTTTATCAATCAATTTACCGCATTTCTTGATGACCTTTTCAAATCCTTCTATTCATTGTACTAAAGTGTATCCTTCCCAATTTAACTGTTTCTTCCATTTTTCACATAATGGGACTTCTTGTTCTAAAATTATCTTTTCTCTTACCAATTCTTACACATCCATTTGAATTAGAGTTTCTACATTTTTCCTTTCAGCATCAACCTGTTCCTGGTGAAATCTGCATTCTCCTTCCAATATTTTGGAATTTTCAAACTAGTGGTGTGGTTTCTTATACTTCCCAATTGCATCTGTAATGAGTTATTCTCCTTGCCTTACCCAATACTCAATCCATTCTTCAAATGCATTCATCTTATGGAAAATTGTTGTGATAGCATCCACATGTTCTTGTGATATAAGTATTGGAAGTTGGGGCAATTCAATTTGTGCTTGACCAGATTGGGTTAATGATTTTACAAAATTCTCCAAGCTAGCAACATGTTCTTTCAACTCTCTTTTCTTCCATTTATGTCTCTATACCCTGGCAATAGTTGTTTCTAAATTCACCTTCATTTCTTCTAATTCTTACGTCCAAGATGAATTTCCAACACTAATACTTGTTATTTTATACTCCTTAGGCATTATCTCATGTCAATTTTTATCTTCTACTGGGGTAGCTATATGGAGTGTTCTTCCTCCATCTCATTGTTCTATATGACATGTTTCATTTTATCTCTTTTCCTAGGCTTAGGAGTCTCTACTTCTTGCATAAAACTTTTAAGATCCAAAGGTACCAATTCAACTTCCAATAGGTAAGTTAATTCTTTGATTAACTAATCAGGTGTATCTTCATTATGTTCTACCTATACAACACTTCTCCATTCTTGGCTTTCAATAATATGCTCAGGAACTTCTTCTATCACATCTTCAACTTTATTTGTTACGTCCTCTGAAATGGGAACATCTTCAATATTCTTTGGCATAGATTCTGGATTACTGGGATTCAACATTGTCTCTCTAGTTTAAAGACTTGTATTTTCCTTTCCAGCCAGGTGTTCAACATCAATTCCCAAGACATCACCTTCTTCATATCCTGTCACATCAGGATTTTCTTCATCTTTGATCTTATCACCTGAAATTTGTGAAGGTTCTTCATTTTCAATTTCAACCTAATCCTCCTTTGATTTTTTAGAGACTTGTGGTTGCTCATTATTATTTTTATTATTCCCTAGCAAAGGTTGGGAATCAAAGGTATCTTCAATAACAATATCATCAGTAGAAATTTGTCCTATAGTCTCCTATGTTTCCATTTCAAGAACATCAGGGTTCCCCGCTTCTGAAGCGGGTGATCCTTTTATGAATTCTTCTTCAACATTTATAGGAATTGACCCTGTATATGGAATTTCTTCCACCACTAGTTGTACCATGGGTTTATCTTTAGATTTATTTTCTTTTATTCATCCCACATGGCACCCCACTTACCCATTTGTTCTTTAATCTCAGCTTCATCTATCTCAAAAACTTCATCTAAAACCACATGAGTTTTTCCCAATGCTTATTTTACAATAGCCGTATTAACTGAAGGGGGAGAAGTGAATAATGTTGTGGCTCTCTGAGATGGAGACCTTGTCGGTGTACCAATATTTTATGTCATCCCTGCCTCTTCATCAGTAGTAGGCCTGGTCCTTGGTCTTGTTGTGGAAGAAGATGCTACTTTTGATTTTACTTTTCCTGATTCAGCATCTCTATGCTTACTAGTTGATTTTAATGAAACTCTTTGGCTTGGAGCCTTAGGGGTTCTTTCTTCAATATGTATACCAGTAGCTACTTTACCAGCTTTTCTCTTTTTCTTAGCAGGTTCCCCATGCTTAGGCTCATTTTCTTATCTTTGTTTCTTTCTCATATCTTGTGACTATGTGGGCCTTATTCCTTTCTTTCTTAAATCTTTACAAGAATCATCTATCCAATGTTGAGTCTATAGTAGAACCAGTGCAAATAATTCCTCAATAGATGTTATTTCCTTACTTTCATAATCTAGATCTAGAATAGGTTCATCATATAATTTTTTTCATTGTAAGCCTTCTTTAGCACTTCACCATCATCCTCTTCCATCTGATCTAGATCACGAATCTTGAGAATTCATGTAGATTCCAATGATAATCTTTTATATTTTATTTTTCTTACTTTATGCTCATCCTCACAATTTACCCAATAATCTTCTATATGCTGGACATGAGCATGATAACCAACTATATTCTTGGAAATATTCCCTTCTAGGTTATAATACTTTATTCATAGTGGAAAGTACTCCAAATTATACATTTTCAACTCCTCTTCACACAAATTTTCTGCTCTAATTGCACTGCATTTGTAGTTCCCCATTACAATAGGAAATCTAAGAGAAGCCTTCTTATGAGCCACGCTATTACAAATTATAAAGAGCCTTTGGAAAACTTCAACTATCTTACCAATTCTAGTAACACCATTTTATCTATAGGGTACTTGGGCAGCATGAAAGGATGTCCTTCAAACCCTTCCACCCTAATGTAGGTGAAAATCAAAAACTGAATGTACCAGTCTCCAATCTGTCCAATAACACTCTATGCTTTCAAAGACAATCTTTTGGCTTTATCACCTTCCATTATTCTAACCAGCTTCATGGAAAACACATCATTGACCCTCCGATAATGCTCAGTGTATCCATGAATAGTGATTTTGGGTAAATGAGCATATATCAAACTATTTCCTACTTCTCTGCCCAGAGTACCAATTATTTTCAACCCTTGTTTATTTTCCCTTAAGGAACATGAATAAATCACATATGATGACTTAGAAAAACATCTGGACTTTAGAAATTCCTTTATCTGATCATGCAATTTGGCGCTGATAAATCTTCCCCAATGCATTGGCACAGGACCTTCCATCAATCTAGCTATGATTACAAACATCCATGATTCGAATTTACTAACATCTCATAATCTAGCTATCCTGCTTAGCATAGTTATAATATCTTGAACATCTGGGTTGAACATAGACCTTAGAATTGGCTTTATCTGCTATGTAATCTTCTCCTGGCACCACTGTGTGTTCATAATTTCTTTGTTGTGTTCTTCAACACTTAGGTAGGTTTTGGCTTTCACCTTCATATCAATATGGTACATCTAATTAAATGTAAGAAGCCCAAATCTATATATAATTCATTTCTCGGAGAGATCTGCATAGGTTCTTTCCTCCTTCTCAATGACTCTTTTTTCTGGATTGTAGTGGTTTAAACATTCCATGACCAATTCAGGGGCCTCCATTGCTGGCAGAAACCCTGCTTCTAAAAGTAACCCACTTGCTATAACATTCCTTGTACACTGTGAAGCATTTTCTTTTTGTTCTTGTGTGAGAAATTCGACATCAGAAGACCATCCCATATGAGTATCATTAGCTATCCCACCAATTGGTATAGATTTTGAAGTATAGTATTTGAATTCATCTTTTGTTTTTGCTTCAAAAGTACTCATTTTTTTTGGCGTATTCTACATTTTCAAATATGTGCCTTGTGTGCGAGTTAGGGTTAAATTTAACCATTTATTTTTAACAATTTATAAAAATTTCAATTCACCTTTCAGTTAAATTCAAATCAAAATAATCAACATTTCAATTTTTAAAAGGGAAATACTATTTTCTCGATACTTTCATGCATGAAAATGCTTAACAGATTTTTGTTATTCAAAACATACCTGTTTTTTGTTGATGATAACAATATTTTCATAATGCAACCTTGAAACCCTTCATAACTGTGTTCTTAGTTTCTCAAAATTTACCTTTTCCTTGTGTGCCTCAGTATTAGTCTCATTCATTCAATGTCCTTTACAAGTTTGCAGTATGATGCAAAGTAGAGTGTTATAAAAGCGACTACATGCTCAAGGTGTTGCCAAGTATGTGTGTAGTTCACCACCTTCATTAATTACCTATTAAAAATGCATTAATTTCTTGAATAAAGGTGTAATCATGGTGAATTAGGGTTCAAATTACAAACAACTAGGTTTCTACGCAGGCTCACTGCTAGAGGAAATGATGGCATGAAAAATATTGTGTGGCACTATTGTGTCACTTTGATTTTTGTGAAGCAAAATCCTTTAAGATACATGATCATTTACGATCACTAGGATTGACAACCTCTGATACTAAACCTTGAAAAGATTACCGGGAACTAGGACACTTACTTCCAAGCTTAAAGAAAACTGGGAGCAGAGAGAGGAACCAGGAACCAAGTTCAAGAGAGATCAAAATTGATTCAAAATTTTAATAACAGAGCCTTTGGTTTCCAACCTCCGGCTAAAAAAAAATGAAAAGAAACTATCGGACTAACCGATGCAGGAAAAACGCAATCACCGAGACTGGCAACCTCTGAGTGATGACTTACCGGGTGGGACTAAGACCAATCAGAGACATGAAATCTTTGATGCAACCGCAACAACTCTGAGACTCTGGTTTCCAATAAATTGATAAAACTTTGTGAAGAGATCAGGACACCAAATCCAAGAAAGAAGGACTTAAGCAAAGACCAAGCAAATTGAAAATGAAACTTGCAATTTTACCAACCCCCAAAATAATTCTAAAGCAAGCGAAAGCAAAAAGGAAAAAAAAAAAAAGGGGGGGGTCCACATTTTGTCAAGGGGGAAAATGGGGTGTGTTGTGAGACCACACAATAGGTATCACCTAATATGACGAATCGGGATGCCTTTTTAATGAAGGTTTTCTTAAGGTTGGAGGTGATATCAGATGGGAGGGTACCTATGCTAATATAGGTGAATATATCGTGATACCATGGGTAACTAGGACTAACGATTATACACACAAATTCATATTTTGAGCTTTTGAAAGCTGGTATGAGAAGTTGTTCTACCAATCATTCACATTGAAGGATATTATGTGGCATGTCTAACAAAGACCCAATTGTTACCATGGAATCTGCTACTCGATTATTTACACGGGGTATTTTCTTAAAGGTTATATCAATGAAGAAGTCCTTAAGACTTTCTACCATCTTCTTGTAAGTTGTGAGTTTATCATCCTTCATTTGGTAGTCATCATTGACTTGGTTAATAATCAGTTATGAGTCCCCGTAGACTTTTAACTTGTGTATCTACCACTGGACTGCTATTCTTAACCTCATTATTAGAGCTTCATACTCAAAAATGTTATTTGTACATGGAAAGGATAACCGGTATGACTCTGGAATACAATCACCTTGAGGGGTGATAAAGAGAATACCTTCCCCTGATCCATGTTGGGTATATGATCCATTGAAGTATATTTTCTATTGATCTGCTACATTGAGGAGAAAGACTGACTGATCAGGAAACTCAGATACCAAAGGATTCTCCACATAAATGGGTGCTTCTGCTAGTTGTTCTATAATGACTTGTCCCTTTATAGCCTTTCACTCCAAATATTCTATGTCAAACTCTGTTAATATCATTACCCACTTGTCCATTCACCCAGTGAGATTTTCTTTAGACAACAAATATTTTAATGGGTCGATTTGAGCAATAAGCTTGATTTTATGTGAAAGCATGTAATGTCTAATTTTTTGTGAAGAAAATACCAATTACTAATCATTCCTTCTTGATAGATGAGTAATTCATTTCATATCCAACCAAGTTCCTACTGATATAATAGATGGCTATTTTTTTCCCATTTCATCGTGTTGGGCTAGAAGAGCACCTAGTCCTACTGATGTAGCTGAGATGTATAGGATTAATGGATTGTTTGGTATTGGTGACATGAGAACTAGAGGTGATAATAAGTAGTCCTTGATTTGCTAAAAGTTTTTATCGCATTTCTCATCCCACTTATATGTTATTCCTTTATGAAGAAGGTGAGATAAGGGATGGATCTTATATGATAGCTACACAATGAATCTCCTAATGGATTGTAACCTTCCTTATAACCCTTGCATTTGTTTCAATGTTTGTGGTGGCTCCATGTCTAAGATTTCTTTCACCTTTGTTGGGTCTATCTTGATCCCTCTTTGTGAAACTATGTAACTGAGAAGCTTGCCTGATGTAACCCCAAAGACACACTTTTTCAGTTTCAATCATACCTTACTCTTCGAGCCTGTCGAAGATTGGTCCCAATACCTCTATGTGATCATTCCTTGTCTTTGATTTGGCCAAAATATTGTCCACATAGTCTTCAATTATTTTATGGATCATATCATGAAATATTAGGATCATCGCCCTTTGATAGGTCACTCCAACATTCTTTAGCCCAAACGACATCATATTCCAGTAGTATGTTCCCCATGGGTGATCCCACAATACTAGTTTACAATTTTTGGCCAAATTGGACATTGAACTAATTTATTTTAACTAAATCTTCACTTGCAAGCACCTATAGCTGCTAAACCATGAGGAATTTGAAGATGATGCAAACTAGTCATTTGTGAAATTTTGTTTGTAGATTCTAAATATATACTTTTTAAAAAAATTGGAATCAGATTGCATTTCTTTTTCTATCTCCTTCAAAAACTAGTTTTTAACAGTAAGCACCATTTTTAAAGAGTGATGTTCACCATATACAACATAATTTTTTTATATGAAGGATAAAATTCTATTTTTTTTAATTTAGTGTTGTAACTAGATATCTAGCACATTCATTTGGTTTAATAGTGTTTTATTGGATTGTTTTATTCTTAATTAAGTTTTTAAGTCAAACCAATTAATATTTAGACATAGGCGAACCTTATACAACATAATTTTTTTCGTATGTATCGAAATTCACTTTTTGTGTTGGATCAAGGGCATCAATACCTAGCATGAACATATTTTTCAGAATTTTTTTTATAATCTACTATTTTTCCACATGTGCAAAACAAAGAGCTTGATTTTTAGTGAAAAACATATGTTTAATTAAACTTAAAAAAAATAATAAAACCAAAATATATTAAAATTATATTCGATGGATAGCTCGTTTTGAGGACTATCATCATCTAGTTGGATCTGTGAATTTTCCTCCATTTTCATCCTCAACCCAAGCTTATTTTGCAAAAAAAATGTAGAATAAGGGGAGAAGGGAAAAAAAGGGGGGTTCTAGCGAACCCCCCTTTGCTAGAGAGGAACCCCCCTTTAAATACAATTAAAAAAGAAAAACCATTAAATGGGGGTTCGCTAGAAGGGGGGTCCCCTTCTAGCAAACCCCCTAAAGTGTTTTCCCTCTAAAAATGCATTTTTCCTTCCTCAAACTAATTGTAAACTAGTTTTGTGGGATCACCCACATGGACATGTGAATGCAGTTTTATGTTGATCGTCCTTAGTGATCATGATTTGGTTATAGCCTAAAAATCCATCCATGAACTTGATAACATTTCATGTCTTGCAGTTAGATCGACAATGATGTTGATGTTGGGAAGAGAGAAATCATCTCTCGAACATGCTTTGTTCAAGTCCCTAAAATTTGTGCATATTTTGATGCCCCTAGTGGGTTTGGAGACTGGTAACAAGTTGGAAACCCACTCAAGATAGTCAATTGGTCAGATGAATCCTATGTCAAGAAGCTTTAGTAGCTTCAATTTAACCAAGAGTGTTATCTGAAGGTGCATCTTTCTTAATTTTTGCTTCACTGGTTTTGCTTTAGGATAGACTACTAAGTGATGTAAAACCACTTCAAGATTGAGTCCACACATATCTATGTAGGACCATGCAAATTTTTCCCTTCTCTCTTTCAGGAACGTTGCTAAGTTTTTATGTTCTTCATCTAATAATGATTCAACATAGAAGGTTATCTTAGGTGCCTCCTCTATTCCCACATTTACTAGAGTTGCTTTCTCTGCAAGGGCCATTGATTTCCCTCATCCTTTGGAACCTCGAAGAATTTATCACCTTCGGATGTGTCCTTTCCTTTTACTATTTTGTGATTTGAAAGTGTCGCAGTGTGGTTTTCATTTAAAGACCTACATGTTATTCCCATGTCATCAATTTTGTGACCAGTGAGGGATTCAATCGTCTACCCATAGTATGCATGTGTGTCTAGCTCTATGTCAAATCCTACTTTATGATCCCCACATGGCAAGTTGTTGTGAAGTCCCATAAATTTTGAGATCGCTTCATCGTTTTCAAATATATCTAGAATTGGTGGTCCTCGTGTGTCCCAATCAATTAGTTGTGGGTATACTAGGTTTAATTTAGTAGTTTGGTTGTTTGGGGTAAAATATGTTGTGGTTATCATAAAGATAGAGGTATCCTCAAAAAAGTCAGCAACATCAAGAGGAAATTCATCTAGGATAGTGTCACATGATGTTGGTAACCAAGAGGAAGCCTCAACCCATTTATTAGGAGTACCCTTTCCAATAAGGGTCACCTTGCTAGTAGTACATCCTAATCCAAGATTCTTTGGATGTCTCTCAACAACGATGGGTTTTAGCAAACCATTGTCATTTTGTCCCAACTTTTCATATTTTTTATACCCCCATCCCATCATTAGCTATAATCCTTTATTATCATCTTTCATTGGAAGAATGGGCATGGGTAGAGTGTCCTGAAAGAGAAATTTAGATACATCTTCCTCATTGGCATCCTCTTTGTTCAAGTCCCCCCATTTGGTGAAGGTGGTAGATGCAACCTTTAATGTTTCAGCTACTTTATTGATAGGTTATGGTTTTCCATGAGATTTGGGAGAACACAAAAGTATCCTTCTTTAGATTATAATCCACAGTACTGTTATCCTTGATTACTACCTTGATGCCGGGTATATTCTACACAATGGGTTTTTTTTATTCTGAGGTAGATGCAAGAGAAGATGGGTCAACAAATGAGGAGGAGGATGTAGGCCCTTCATCATTCTTATATATTTTGGGGATCTTGTAAAATTTAGCCTCAAGGTTCTTGCAATAGTAAAAGGGCTTAGGATCACCATGGATGGTGACCTTTTTATCCTCAAAGGGAAACTTGAAACATTGCTGGTACGTGGAAGCCACAGCTTGCATGGCATGAATCCATGGTCAACCAAGCAGGATGTTGTAGGGGAGTTCAATATTTAGCACTTGGCATGTGGTTCCAGCAATGACAAGTCCCACTTGGATAGGTAGCTTGATGATGCCTTAAGACACCCATTCTTGATCATCGTATGACCTTATAGTTATGCTCTTTGTCTTTTCAATAGAATCCTTTAAGTAACCCAAGTTTTTGACCAACCAAAGGGTGCAAATTTTTAGACTGGAACCTCCATCTACTAAAACTCTTTTAACTTTATTCTTATGAACAATGACCTCAAGGTGCAAAGTGTGATTGTGTGATGGCTGCATTGGGAGATCTTGTTCTAAGAAGGTGAGAAGATGGGAGGTAGTGATATGCCCTAGCATAGCTTGAAACTACAATGTATCAATATTATCAAGTATGGAGGAAGCTGATAAAGCCTTTTCTAGTATATCCCTATGGGCGGGGGATAGCTTCAATAATTCTAGGATGGAGATCTTTACAGGCATTTTCTTTAGCTATTCAAGGAGACTGTAGTTACTAGGGTTTTATGTCAACAATGTAGGTTGTGCCCTAGATTGAGATGAAACTCCTTGGATTGTAACCTTTCCACATCGTGTGGTGACTCCACACTCTACACTAGGTCGTTTGATGGTAACGACTGTTATGACATTGTCACAAGAGGTGACCACATTGGAATACACATGTCCTATCCCCTTGCCATTGTCATTCCCTTTGTTGTGATCTGGCATTGGGTTTTTGTATATCTTGAGGTCCTTATTACCTGTTGGTATATCAATAGTTACATCCCCATTTTTGATGAGATCTTGGATTATGTTCTTTAGCTTCATACAACTAGACGTTTTATGTCCTTTGATTTTGTGAAAATCACAAAGATCCTTTTCATTATACCAAGGTAGTTTAACTTGAGGTTCCTAATAGTTTTGAAAATTGGGGAGTGTAATCAGGTTTGACTGTACCAATTTTTGCATGACGGATTTGATGGGTTCCCCCAATGGTGTGTATTTTCATTTTGGGTAGTTATTTCTATTGAGGGGTCCTCTTTGTTGGGTGTCGGTATTATTGATTTGATTATTTTATGATGGTGTGGTGGTTTGTGGTGTGTTTTGTTGTGTGTTGGCTGGTTGATTGGTGTTTTTCCTCACTTATGACCACTTTAGCATCAATGACACAATCATTTGTCACATTCTTGTAGTTAGCCCATACGTAGGGCTTGTCATTAGAACTAATTGATGGGAATTTGTTTTTATACCCTTGTGTGGTTCCCTGTGACATTAGGGCTCTCTCAATGTTGAGGGCCCTAGGGATAAGCTCATCATAAGTGGTAACACATTGCATCTTTAATTAGAAGGATAAATTTGTGTCAACATTTTCTATGATGATCCCCACTTGTTATTCTTCAGGAATGGGCCACTTGCTCTTACTAGCTATTTGCCTCCACCTTTGTAGGAAATTAGTAAAGGATTATCATTTGTTTTTCTTGAGAGTGTACAACTCTTCTAAGCTTGCATCCATGTCTAGGTTGAAGGAGAAATGGTCGATGAACCTATCGATTATTTCTTGGAAGGTTTTGATACCTGGAGGAAACTATGAGAACCAATCAATTGTTGGGCCCACCAAAATATGTGGAAAGAGGTGCATCAAGTAGGAATCATTGTAGGCGACCTCCATACACATTACGTGGAATTCCCTGATGTGATCCATAGGATTTCCCTTTCCTTTGTATTTATCAAACTTAGGGACCTCAAAACCGAGTGGGAAAGGTACCATTGCGATGTTCCTATCGAAGAGGTATGGACATAAGTTTTGTTGGTCATGTGGCTTCTTCATTTTTCCCATTTGAATGTCTTGGATATGTTGTGTTATCACCTTGACCTGCGATGATGCATCATCTTACAAATTTGGTGGTGCAGTATATGTTGTGTACTATGGGATGGTGGATGATTTGTATGTGGGATTTTGATATGATGGGGTGTTGTATGGTGCGTAGGGTGGAGTTTGATACTATGAAGGTGATGGTGGTAGAGGCGTATATGCTCCTTGCATATTTGGATTGATGATTTTTTATTGGGGATTATAGTACAAACCCTGTTGTTGTTGGGTGTATTATTATGCTAGCAATGCTTGTTGTTGTTGGTATGCGAGCAACACTTGTTGTTGAGCTTTCTATTGTTTTTGCTATTTCCATTGTGTGATCAAGGCTTGTTGTTGAGCTTGTTGTTGTTGCAATGCTTGCGCTTGAGCTTGTTGCTATTTCAACGCTTGTTGATAAGCTTGTTTTTATTGCAAAGCTTGTTGTTGGGCTTGTTGTTGTTGCAATGCTTGAGCTTGAGCTTGAGCTTGTTATGTTTGCAATGATTGTTGATAAGCCTGTTGTGCTTGTTGCAAAGCTAGAGTGTGAGCTTGTTATGCTTGCAACATGGAAGTGTTTTGATGGTGGGATGGATTTTGAGTGATCATGGTATGAGTGGGTTGTGGTTTGATTTGATTGTGATATATTTGTTGTGTGGTGAGTGGTTGTGGGTTGTAATGTGTTATCATTCCTTGTAAATTTGTCAATTGGGATGGAGGAATGTAAGTTTGGGGCCCTATTATATTTTTCATGGCTTGGTGGACCAATGGTAAAGATGATGGTGTCATTTGGTGTTGCGATGTCAATGGCATGTTTTGACCTTGAGTCAATAGGTTGGAAGGGTTCCCTTGACTGATGTGTTGGGGGTTCCCTTTTTATGTTTGATTTGGGGCCAAGGTATTACCTTGGTTGATCAGATTTTTGGTCAATGTGTTGTTTTGATTTGGATTCATGATAGATGGGTTTGATATGGTTTGCGGGGTGGTATGTGGAACCAATTGTTTGGATGTGTCAACTTGGGGATTGGTTGATGAAGGTGGACCTTCTTGTGTTAAAGGTTGATCTTGTATAATTGTGCTCACTTGTCCCTATGTAACATTAGGCACACTTTGGCTACTTGTGGTGATAGAAGAAGATAGGTGTGCTTGAAAAGTCGAGGCCATTGTGGTGTTATGGAATGTAAGTTGTTTGTATGGATGTAGAGGATATTCAAGAACGATGACGGAAGAATGTGATGGGGCACCAAATGTTTTTGTCCAAGGAAGGTTGGTGTTTTGAGTACACAAAAGTGTGTTTCCTTCTACATTGGGAGTGAGACGAACGTTTGTCGTAATCCTAGTTGCAAGACTAGGAGTTGATGTTTGACTTGGCACAAAGGATGGAGTAGGGTGATTTATAGATTGAGTCAATCCTTGTGCCAAGGTTTGTGAAATGAAAGTTGGGGGAATTGAAGCCACATTTTCTAAGGTTTTTTCCCTAATCGAGTCAAAGTCAAATGTATAAGGGAGTTTATCCCCTCCTTTTTCTAAAGCTAGCATGTATTGGGTAGGGTTCTTTTTCATCAAAGTGTTAACAATGTGGTTTTTCTTAGGATCTTGTTGATATTCAAGGAGTTCTTCCTTAGTGAGCTCAAGGGGGTTGTTTGTGACATCTTCTACCTCATACCCTTTGTCTAATGGATTTTATGGTTGTTGTGAGGGGGTAGAATGGTTCCTTGGATTGAATTTTTTTGGGATAGTATCACTTATGGTGGATGTGGTTTTGGTTTGTTCCATGTTTCTCTTGTGTTGTGATCTTGTTGTAACCATAAATTTTGGGTCAACTATGGGAGAGGTGTGTTGAGATTTATAGTGTTGAAACTCTCTAGTTGACTCAAATTTAGACAAAAGGGACCCTCTAAGTTGTTTTGGACCAATGATGTGAGTGGATGATGAAAAGGGTGAATGATATGGGGGATGAACTTTCTAAACTTTTGGACAACACTTTTAGACTTAAAGGTTTGATGCTTTGATGTCTTGGATAAAAGGTGTTTAATGAACTTGTAAATATTTAAGGAAAACTTGTGACCTTTAAGATATACTAGCTCAAAAAGTGTGATAACTAACTCAACTAAGTGTATGGAAAAGGATTCATTTCACACACAAATAGCTAAGTTGTTTGTGAAGTGGAATGTCAAATATGATGAAGGTGGATGAAATTTTTGACCCAAAATGTGTTAACCTAAAAGGGACCTTTGTTTTACAAGACCAAGATGGTGAGAAACATGCTTTACCTCTAAAGTGATAAAAATTAAGAACTCAATGATTTTGATAATAGAACTTGGACCCAATGTTTTGCAATACTTTCCTTGTCTCACTTTGTTTGTTTTGGGGAGTCAATGTGTCTCAACAATAAGACCAATGTGTGGTGTGTTCATTTGTTTTTAATCTTTGATTTAGTGAGATTGCTTCATTACCACATCAAGAAAGTCTTAATTAAATTCAAACTAAAAAATTTATGTGTAAGCAACCTTCATTCCACAAAGTCCATTAATATGTGAAAATCAAGAAGCTAAGGCCATAGTTCCCTAGGTTAACTTTGGAAAGTGTGAATTAAGATATAATTCCAAATATTTAGAAGCCTATAAAGATGAAAATCCTTAGGGACAAGCAACAATATAGGAATTTTCAAAGGTATTCACACTTAATCCAAAGGGTTTGAAATTTTATGAACATGTTGATGTGTGTTTAAGTTGTTTTGAAACCAAGCAATGTGTCAAATTGACTCACAATCAATAACAATCCTATCTCAAGTGGGTATGTTCTTCTTGGTGGGAATACCTCATGCCCTGAAGGGATGATTTTACATACAACTTATGGAGGAGTCAAATAGAGGTATGTTAATAATGAACTCTTAAGCTCTGTGACCCAACCACAAATTGAACTTGGTAAGTAACTTCTTGGAATTAAATTCCAATGTACCACTTTAAAGAACGCTTTGGAAAAGGACTTGGTTGGCTACTACACATAGTTTTTTAGTGACAACAAATTGAGAACACCAAGATGGATAGTACCATCTACCTACAACTTAATGCATTAAACCGTTCTATTTCGCTTTCAAAGATGGATTAGGTGCAGTATGTTATCACCACAAATTGAAGCTACTTTCACTACAATTTTGCAACCTTTATTTAAATCCCGCCAGTAAATGTGCTTGTCAAGAATTGCTTAGGATTTCTCCATTGCGAGATGTATCTCCTTAGTAGGTTCTCTCTTAATAATAAAAATGCTATTTCTCTTCACCCAATATTGCACAAAGCATAAGGGGAGTGGATACCTAGCAAGTTCTTAGTATGACTCAAAACAAGAAAGTACACTTGGGTGTTTCTCTTCATCCAAGATTGCACAAAGCGCAAGGGGAGTGGATACACACTACAAGTGTATACAAACAAAGCAAGCACATCAAACACATACATTTTAATCCATATTGCAAAATGACTTCATTTTAAGCACCAATGGAAGAGTTCGTTTATTTTGTCCAATTTTAACCAATATCGCAAAATGAGGTTGTATGGGTTTTGATGAGGGTTAAAAGAACCTTTAATTTAACTATTTTTTTCCCTCTTTTTACTATCCTTCACCTTTATTTCCTATCACAATTTATCTCAAGAACTTTAGATGTTTGATAAAATGTGAAAGGAAATTAAGACTATTGAAGATGCCAAAATCTATAAATTCGATAATCATTTTGTGGTTTAATGACAGGAATTGATTGAAGGAAAAGATGTAGCCATTAAGGAGATGGAGTCATGAAAGATCAGTGGAGAAATGTTGCTTAGAATTAATTGGGAAGCCGATCATTTTGATAAAAAAAAATTAAGACTCTTTTGTTGTTATAGCGGCCTATGGCCTTTAGTCAAATTTCATAAATAAGTGGTTGAGAGCCAAACAAACTTGAACTTATTATTAGTTTAGATAATCAGTATATATATGTGTTTATGATCAATAACAAGAATGACTTATGTAGTATTTTGACTCTATTAATTCGTCACCTATGTTAATGAATAATTAGTGCTTAGTTTGTGGTTACAATTTGTCATCTGGCAACCAAGGAGGTAGGGCCCACTCTGTAGTTATCTAGTGACTTCTTACATTAGCGTGTGGAATGCATTTGATTTTGTTTCAATTCGCATGTTGGATAGTATATTAAAGTGTGGTATGTGTTTGAGTATTTTCAATCTATTCAAAAATTATAATCGAGATTGAAATTATAATAGTTTGGAACATGGTGATTCTATTCTTATGCAAGAGTATCGATTGATTACTGCTAAATTTAAATCATTCAATGTGTTGATTAAATATTATCGGATGTATTGGTGATTGATATGTTTTTTTTGATATCATGCTATAGGTACATTTGATTTATATAGATTACTTTATAATTAGACTTAATCTATGTATTTTTTATTTTGTGTGCACTTGATATAACGGACAATGTTAATTGTAGTGTTGATTAATAAGTATAGAATTTATTTAGCACTTCACATTCCAGTATTCATTTGTTCCTATTAAGTTTAGTTTTAGGAAGAACCATTACTTATGTTTTATTGTTTACTTTTTAATCTGCTTTTGTTCTAAACTATGGTCTAGGTTCCTATCGCATAGGTGACAGGAAGTTTGAAAACAGAAATTCTGAACAAATACAATTTGTATGTAAGTGCATCCATCCACACTTGACTTCCTAGGTTCAACCCTTAGGAAAACAACCCCAATATCTTTCATAAGTTCATGACCCCCAGATTGACATCTAGGAGTAAACTAAGAAAACTTTGGAACTCTCAAGGATTGGTTTAGACCCATCTACCCAAATTAAGATAGAATTACAAGGATAGTTTTACCCATCATATCAACCATAGTTTAATCCAATTATTTTGGCATTTTTTTCGAGGAAAGATATTAAAGGCCTAAAATCATAGTAAGTTGAGTTAGGACCAGTACATCAAGAGGAAAGCCTAGACAATTGTCGACCTTGTTAAGGTTAATACTCCTTATTTGTGTTGCTATAAATCATTTAGGTGCATGAATCATAGTAGGGATAGTAGAGGAAGATTTATTAGAAAAGAAAAGGGAAGTAGTTCACAACCTGAAAAACTTAAAAACAAATCAAAAACATTCATTGAGGGAACACAACTCGAAGAGTTGCAAAATAGGTCAAAGCCATCTGTTGAAGGAAGTAGTTCAACATAAGAAAATTTGAAAACTAAATTGCAATCTTTAGAGTTACCCAAACCCAATATTGAGAAGTGTGCTATAGAGTTTACTATTGTTGAGACACCTATAGGTACCCATTCAGGGTCTTCCAAAGTATTGTGAAGAAAGGTTGAAAATTTCTTTCAGGAATCTTACGGGTCAAAAGATGGTCCATTCTTAGAAACCCAAGAGCCATTTAAAACCTACTTTACTCCTTGGGCACTAGATGCCATGGCTGATCCCAACAACAATAACAACAGCATTAATAACAAAAACAACAACCATGATGTGAGAGCATTAGCCCACAACGACCCAATCACCTTTGAGTTCCCCATTACACACCCTGAAGAGGATGCTGCTATGAAAATATTCCTCACTCTACTTTACCAATTTTTTGTGGTCTTTCTATTGAGGATTCTAACATGTTTTTATTTGAGTTTGATGTGTTGTGCCATAGCTATGATTATTAGAGTGATGTGTATAATCTCAAATTGTTCCTAGCCACATTAAAGGATGCAGCCTTGCGTTGGTTCATGAACCTCAGGAATATTAGAACATGGGAAGTCATGAAGGAATTATTTTTGACCAAGTACCAAGATTACTGTAAAACAAAAGAGGTGTGGGACGAAATCTTCCACATGGCACAGAAAGAAGATGAGCCCATGGAAGATTACCTCGAATGCTTCATGTTCAATTTTCAATGATCACAACAACAAGGGCTAACTCCCGATGTTGTTAAAATGTTGTTTCTTAAAGGCATAAGAGATGATACTATGGAAGCATTAAATTCAATAGGTAAAGGGAACATTTCTAAAATGGACTTTGACAATATTTGTGACATTTACAGGAATTATTCAAGGTCTCAACATTCGAGAAGGAACTATCCAATTAAGCCTTATGCTCTAGGTAATGCAACAAGTGTAATGAAGTGTGAAATGGCCAATTTACTCAAGTATCTTAAAACTAATTTGTTAAATCATATGGGTAAACAGGTAAACACTCTATATTCTCGTAGGAAGCAGGAGGAAGCTAAAAAGGCCTTGGCTGTATTTTTCTTGACTTGTCATAAGAGACATAGTAGTGAGGATTTCCCTTACAATAGGAAAAATATTTCATCCTTAGAAGAAGTTAGTAGAAGTTCTACCTTAAGGCCTCTTCCTGTAGGTGTGCCTAATATGGAATATTCTAAGGAACATGTCTACTACATAGACCCTAGGTGACCTTTTCCACCTCAAGTAATGCACCCTGGTATGATGAATGATTATCTTACACTGGGACCCAACCAATCAAATTCTTTTTCTAATCAACCTAGATGGTTTGGGGGTTGGAAACAACCCTCACCATACCCTTAATGGATGCCACAATATCAGTATGCTTCACAGTCATGGCAACAGGCATGGAGGCCACAACCACCACAAGCTTCACCATACCAACAACCATACCCATCACAACCACAATTTCCACCTCCTCCCATGATCAACCCATACCAGCAATCACAACAATTTCTTCTGGCCATACCATCATCATCTGCTTAGCCATCCAATCCAACACAGCCACCGAAGCCTACATCAATGCCATCCCAACTGAACCCAAATCCCAACAATAAGGCAATACAACCTATATATAATAATGATGCAACAGGTTACTCCACTTATCTTATAAATATGGTAGAATTAGATGGAGTTCAATTAAGATCATGAAAGGCTCTTCAAGGGCTCACCATCATAGAGATCAATGAAGAACCTGAAGTTGAGCCAGTTAAAGAACCTCCCTTTCCCGATTGATTTTATTCTAAACCAATACAAAGGGAAATCTCTCAACTTGAATTTGATTTTGTTAGTGAGTTATGTAATGTTAACATCAAGATTCCTTTGTTGTAGGCTATTAAAGACATTCTCTTCTATACAAAAATAGTTTGGGATCTATGTACTCAGAAGCAGAAGAAGAAGCAAGACCTGAAGACCATCCAAGTTATTGGACAATTGGCAGACGTTATGCTCAAGAACATAACCATTCCTAAGTACTCGGATCCAGGGAGTCATGTCATCAAGGTATCTATTGGTAAAGTAAGCATTCCTAATACCCTTGTCGATTTGGGCACTACAATTAATGTTATGACAAATGAAAGAAAGGAAAGATTGTCACTAGAGGGACTTAGGCCTACTCCCACAATTCTCCAAATGCAAAATCAATCTTTGTTCAAACTAGAGGGTATGATTGAAGATGCAATTCTTTCTATTGATTTGTGGGAATACCCAACTGACTTTATGGTTTTGTAGCTAAAGATTAAGCTGGGGGGATACCCCTTAATTTTGGGATGACCTTGGTTAGTAGCTATGGATGCATTCATCAATTGTCGGTCAGGAAAAATGGTCATTTCTAATGGAGAGCACAAGAAATATTTGACTTTATACCCGCTAGCGCAACCCCTGTTGGAGACGAAGGATCCAATATGGGTTGATAGTGACTTGGATGAGTCATTGCCCATCTTGACAATTGATCAAGCCTTAGATATGGAAGAACCTACCGAGGATAATATTCTTGTTAATTTTCTTCAAAATAGATATGCATCTAATGAATCTTTTGAAAGCGTGGTTCTTCATTTAGGTATAAATACTCCTTGTCCTTTCAGAAACTTTCCATTGGTAGGTAGCTCATGATTTGTTCAACACTTTGTCACGTTGCATCAGTTGCTACCTCATAATTTTTTTTATAGTTCATTTTTATCTTCTAGAAATCCTAGCGATATGCCATCCACCTCCCAAGTACTAGTAATTAACTCACCTACACAATCAGAAGCCATGGAAATTTTTCCTTATCGCACACTTAATATTAATCCACAATTAACCACTGAACAAATCCAAGATCTAGTTTCCATGCTTAAAGCTAATAAAGATGCATTTTCCTAGGAATACCAAGCTATGCATGGCATTCATCCTAACACATACACACATCATATTTACATTGAAGAAGGTAGTCATCTAGATAGGCAACCATAGTAACGACTCAACCCCGTCTTATGTGAAATAGTTAAAGAGGAGTTACAAAACTGTTAAATGTTAGGTTTATATATCCTATTTCAGATAGTCAACGGGTCTCTCCTCTAGTTGTAGTTCCTAAGAAAAATGGTAAGTGGAGAATTTGTGTTGATTATAGAGCACTAAATAAAGCTACTAAAAAGGATCACTTTCCATTACCATTTATTGATCAAGTGTTGGACACTCTTGTAGGTAAGAAGTTCTTCTCTTTTCTGGATGGGTTTAGTGGCTACAACCAGATTCACATAGCACCAAAGGATTGGGACATTCACTTGTCCTTGGGGCACTTTTTCCTATAGCATTTTTTCATTTGGTTTATGTAATGCCCCAGCCACTTTTCAAAGGGAAATTTTGAGCATTTTTGTGGATCTTGTAAATGATTGTGTTGAGGTGTATATGGACAATTTTCTATCCATGGTAATACTTATGAAGAGGCTAAAGCAAATCTAGAAAAGGTACTTAGACATTGTATAAACACTAATTTATCATTAATTCATAAAAATTTCCATATGCTTATGACTAAAGGGATAGTACTTGGTCATTATATTTCTTCTAAGGGTATTCAAGTTGATCCCAAAAAGATACAAATTATTCATGACTTGCCTACACCTACTAGCCAAAAGGATGTGCATAGTTTTCTAGGCCATGTAGGGTATTATAGGAGGTTTATCCAAAATTTTAGTAAGATTATCTCCCCCTTGTTTTCTTTATTAGCAAAAGATGTAATTTTCTCTTGGACACCAAAATGTCAAGAGGATTTTGAAACCATTAAGAACAAGCTTGTCACCACATCAGTACTCAGAGGTCCAAACTAGGAACTACCTTCTCATATTCACACTGATGCCTCAAATTATTCCATGGAGGTTGTCCTTGGACAGAAAGAAGATAATCTCTTCTACTCCATTTACTACATCAGCAAAAATTTCACAAGGGTTGAGGTAAATTATACGGTAACTGAAAAGGAGTTTTTAGCTATTGTTTATGCAATCAATAAGTTTCATCATTATATTACCAGATATAAAGTGTTTGTTCATACTGATCATTCTAGAATTTGATTTCCAATCAATAAACCTTTTGTAACCGGTAAAGTTATTAGACGGTTACTTTTTCTTCAATAATTTGACATTACTATACTTGATAAGCCTGATTGTGAGAATGTGGTTGCAAACTTTTTGTCTAGGTTACAACAAAAAGATGGTGAACCAATTCCAGTTGACAACGCATTTCTAGATGAACATCTCCTTTTTATATTAGCAAAGAGCCTGTGGTATGCTAACATGGAAAACTACCTGGTTACTTGCAAATTCCCACCTCATTTCTCTCTAACGGAATGTCGAAAGCTGGTCAGACTCAGTGGTGATTATACGTGGATCAATGGATTTCTCTTTCGTCGTGGCTTTGAAAATATCATGTGCTGATGTGTGCCTAAAGATGATGTCTTCAACATACTTCGTGCATTCCACACAAAACCCTACAAAGGACATTTTTCCGCTCAGAGGACTGCTCAGAAGATCTTAACTATAGGCTACTATTGGCCTACACTCCATAAGGATTGTAAATGTTATGTTCAACATTGTGATAAATGTTAGTGTATGAGATGCCCCACGTGCTCAGACGAAATGCCTTTGCACCCTCAGTTGTCCATTGAGCCTTTTGAAAAATGGGCACTTGATTTTGTTGGACCTATCAACCCCTCATCTCAGAACAAAGAATATATCCTTGTGTGTACATATTATGTAACAAAATAGGTTGAATTTGTTGCTTTGAAGCATGCCAAGGACACCAAGGTAGTTGAATTTCTCTATTCTGATATTTTTACCCGATTTGGTGTTTTGCATGAGATAGTTACAGATCAAGGTTGACAATTCACATCTGACCTCATTTCTACTTTGGTTCATGAATATTACATTTGACTTCACAAGTCTTCGCCTTACTATCCCCAGGCTAATGGCTAGGTCGAAGTCACCAACATAGAACTCGAGAACATTCTTACCAAGACCGTTTCCCTCCACAAGAAAGACTAGGTTGCATGAATTTTTGAAGCTATGTGGGCCTACCGCACTACATGGAAAACCACCACTAGTTTGACACCTTACAAGCTTGTCTATGGTAAGAGGGTTGTTCTTCCTATCTAGTTTGAGGTAAAAACTCTTCGCACCGCACTCCAGCTGAGTATGAACTTGTTTGATGCATAGAAAAAAAAAATTGCACAGATTCACTCATTAGATGAACTTCGCCAACAAGCGCTCTTCCATGTAGAGATTATCCAAAACCAGTGTTCTCTCTAGCATGATTGTTTCATTCGACAACGGTCATTTCAACTAGGTGATTGGGCACTCTTGTATGATTCTTATTTCCAGGATTTTAAGGGAAAGTTCCACACCCAGTGACTCGAGCCCTATGAAATTGAGATGGTCTATGATAGCAGGGAAGTCAAGCTTCACACCATGGACTCCGATCACATGGATTTAGCTGTCAACAGTCATTGGTTGAATTTGTACAAGAGGCCTCTCTCAAGGGAAGATTTTTTCCTTGAATTTTCCTAAGGAACTCTATCTACTTGACAAGGCTCTTGAGGCCTCTCCCAATGCCTTTTAGGTACATTTCCAAATGTTTTAAAATGTTACAAATAAAAAAAAAGAGAAAAAATATAATAAAAGATCCAACAATGAAAACCTTCAGGTGTTGTTGGCCAGTTAACATTTGAAAACTATTTTCTGGCGGGTGTTAACTGCTAAATAAGTCTTAGGGGTGAAAACTGGGTTCCCGGCGCTTCTAGGTAGTGGTAGGGTGAAATCCAGGTTATTAGCAGTCTATCATCGAGATTAAAATATTTTTTTTTTTAAAAGACACTTTGTTCCACGCTTCTTGTCATATTTTTGATAGGAACTTAATCTGATGCTTTTATGTGTTTGTTTCTTTCACAAATTTTTATTTGTGGTGAGTTTCCTTCCGCTCGGGCCATGCTCCTCTTCCTCGCCCTTTGTTGTAAAGGCTATGAGATTTCCTTTCATGATCTCCTCTTGGTATTTCTCTCTACCTTACTGGCCTTTTCCTCTTTGTTGTGAAGGTTGCAATTCGAGATATGGACCCTTTTGTAGTTCTTGTCCCTTTCTGGACAGGAATTACTCACTATTGGTGGGTGCTTCTGTCCTTTTTTGTGATCATCCTGATGATGTGCCCCATCCTTGCCATATGATGTTGCTCATGTTTGTTGAGATGGTGGTTCGTGTTTTGATTTAACTTGTCATGTGTGGGGTTCTTCCTACCTAACTATGATCTCTCTTCTGGCTCTTGGCAATCCTGTTTCCAACATCCAACTTTACGACACAACTCATGGTTTTGGTATTCTTTCATTGTTTTAATTTTCTTTCCTTATTTTCTTATGTCTTTAGTTTCTTTCAATAATGGTGTTTTTCCCTATGGACGGGTCACCCTTTAGCTAGGGGAGGGGTGTTGACATTTCTTGCCTTGTCATATCATTGCCATCATCAACTTGAAACTTCTTCTCTTGTCGTAATCCATAATAAACTCTCATGTCCCATCGTCATGCTTATTCATTCCTCCATCATAACCCCCTGTAATAATTTTGTAATAAATATTTCCATAATAAAATTTCATGTCCCATCCATATGCCCATTCATTCCTCCGCCATAACTCCCTGTAATAATTCCTTAATATATATTCTACAAACCATTTTAATACCATCTTTTGAGTCCTTAATATCATTTTTCATCGTAAAATATTCCTGCAACAATGGCGAAAGAATGATGATGATCGCATTATGAACCAATCTCCATGGATGATTTAAGGACTTGCAAGAACAAGGAAGTATATGATGTGTTCAAAGAGGCAGAATGAGATATCTATTTCAAGCAACTGCGGGGGTTTGATACAAAGGTTGCATATGAATTTGTAATGGGTTTTCATGGTGATTAGGTTTCTATCTGAGGACTGGAATTCCCCCTCAATGTCGACATTGTGGTTGAAGTTATTGGATTGTCCACAACAGGCGAGAAATATTTTTCAACCAGTTCAAAGAAAGTTGGGGACTTGTAGCCTATCCAGCAACAATTCTTGAAAAGGGGTCAATCATTTAGTATGGTTCAAGAGCAAGGTATGAAATTAGACTTGCTACTTGGGATATGGAAAGATGTAGCTAGATTTATTATTCAGTATATTATTTGTGATGGGATGTTTAATTATGTGTTTTCCAAGCATTTTAAGTTGTTGATACATTTATAGTATAATGAGTTGGTCAATGTGCCCTATTTTATTTCCCATTCTCTCAAGGGCATGAGTGAAGTTGTCCAAGGAGGCAAGCGTAATTCCTTAGCACAGCATGGTCTAATTAGGTTGATAATCCTCTGCCAATTGAAAATTATTTCTCCCCTGGATGATTGGGATTCATTTGTCAGTTCAGGTGACCTAACTAGCTCAGAAGCCTCTGGAAGTGAATATTCCTCAAAATAATCTTCAGATGGAAAGGAATCCTCTGAAGAAGCTGGTAACCTCTTAAGAAGAATCTAGTCTAGTGTCAAAATGATCTCTTAAACAAACAACTACTAAAACCCCTAGTACAAGCACTCAAATAACTAGGGATTTAGGTATTAAAACCCTTGAATCTCCTCCAGTTGAGAAAACTCCTTCCACACCAACCAAATAGAGGAAACCCCCTGGTTCCAGTAAAAAATCTCCTCCTAACGTTTCCTATGATAGGAAGGGTAAAAAAGTGGCACTAGTCGTTAAATCCCCTGTGTCTAAATTACATGACTTAGCTAAAGCAGCCAATTGTCTAAAATACCAATCAAAGGAAGATGGTGACTCAAAACTACAAATCTTGTTCGAGAACCCAAAGAAGTGAGGTAAAGCTAGCAAGGAGCATAGACATTCCAAATTGAGAAGAGTAAGGTAATTTGAGTTCCTTAGACTAAATGAAGAAAATAAGGATAAGGAAACTCCTAAAGACATTCTAGTGTTGGAAATTCCTATCACTACAACACTCCCTATAAAAAGGCTTGAACATGAAGAAGAAGAGGGAAATACAATTGCCACATAACTTTTTGAAGTTGAAGGAGATATGCCATAGGATAATGTGGAAATTATAGAACCTCTCTTAGACAAGCTTGATTAGGAACTTGAAAGAACTATACTAATAGAAAAGATGGAAATTGCTACTACAAATTCCTTTGATTATTGGCTTGAACATGAAATTGAGGAAATAGTTGTAACAGAGCATGTTTTTCAAAGACAATGTGATGCCTTTTCTTCTGTTAATGTAGGGAAAAATATGATAATTCCATATAAAGGATTAGAAAGAGAGGATACAGAACAAGAGCTTGTGATGCTACCAAATGAAGCAGTTCTACGGAATTTGGTCGATAGATTGAATGAAGAAAATTGTTTCCTCATAGTACAATTAAAGGAGGCCTAAGTTCTTAATCAAAATCAGGCAGAATAAATTAGCAAAATCAAAGCCAACCTTGAGTCTAAAGATGTGGAGCATATGCAGCATGTTCAGGAAAAGAAAGAATTTTGGATGAAGCAGATCACTGGCACACTCAACAGGCTACTTGGTTTGTTATATTTTCCCCTTCTTGCATGAGGACATGCAAATCCTTCAGCTGGGGGGAAATGATGAGGGTTAAAGAGCCTTTAATTTAACTATCTATTTTCCTCTTTTTACTATCATTTACCTTGATTTCTTGTCACCATTTGTCTCCAGAACTTTAGATGTTTGATAAAATGTAAAAGGAAATTAAGATTATTGAAGATGTCGAAACCTATAAAGTTGTTAACTGTTTTGTGGTTTAATGATAAGAATTGATTGAAGGAAAAGATGTAGCCATTGAGGAGATGGAGTCATGAAAGATCAATGGAGCAATGTTGCTTAGAATTAATTAGGCAACCAATCATTTTGATAAAAACAATTTAAGACTGTTTTATTGTTATAGCGGCCTATGGCCTTTAGTCGAATTTCATAGACAAGTGGTCGAGAGCCAAACAAACTTGAACTTATTATGAACTTATTATTAGTTTAGATAATCAATATATAAATGTGTGTATGATCAAGAATAAGAATGACTATTAATATATTTTTGTAGTATTTTGACTCTATGAATTTGTCGCCTCTATCAATAAATAATTAGTGCATATTTTGTGGTTATAATTCATCATCTGGCAACCATGGAGGCAGGGCCCACTCTGCGGTTATCCAGTGACTTCTTATGTTAGTGTGTGGAATGCATTTGATTTTGTTTCAATTCGTGCTAGACAGTATATTAAAGTGTGGTGTGTTTGAGTGTTTTCAGTCTATTCAAAAATTATAATCGAGATTGAAATTATAATAGTTTAGAATAGGGTGATTCTATTCTTATGCAAGAGTATCGATTGATTACTGTTAAAGTTAAATCATTCAATGTGTTGATTAATGATTATCAGATGTATTGATGATTGATATGTTTGTTTTGATATCGTGCTACAGGTACATTTGATTTATATAGATTACTTTATAATCAAACTTAATCTATGTATTCGTTGTTCTATGTGCACTTGATTTAGAAAACGGTGTTAATTGGAGTGTTGATTAATAAGTATAGAATTTATTTAGCACTTTACATTCGTGTATTCATTTGTTCCTGTTAAGTTTAGTTTTAGGAAGAACCATTATGTTTTATTGTTTAGTTTTTAATCTACTTTTGTTATGAACTATGGTCTAGGTTCCTGTCACACAGGTGACAGGAATTTTGAAAACTAGAATTCTAAACAAATGTAATTTGTATGTAAGTGCATCCATCCACACTTGATTTCCTAGGTTCAGCCCTTAGGAAAATAGCCCCAATATCTTTCATAAGTTCACGACCCCCAGATTGACATCTAGGAGTAAATTGAGGAAACTTCAGAACTTTCAAGGATTGATTTAGACCCATCTACCCAAATTAAGATAGAATTACAAGGATAGTTTTACCCATCATATCAACCACAGTTTAATCCAATTAGGTTTAGTTTTAACCAACTTTCAAAATACTTAAATCATTTGTGAATTTTAAGCCCAATGGAAATGTAGTGGTCCTAAAATATAAAGCAAAGCAGAATATGATGAGTTATAATTGTCCCATAAGTGTTAAAAACACTTTTACAATGTATGTTCAAATGATAGTATGCTCCTTCACTTCAAGTTTTTTCAAATCTACAAAACCAATTATCCTAAAAAATCCAAAACCAAATGTCAGTAAAATATCAGAGAGTATATGAAACTAAAAATTTAAAACACACATGAAAATTGACTCTCTATTTTATACCAATAAAAAAGCATCACTATTTTCAAACGCGTCGCTATAGCTATCAAATGTGTCATTGAAGTCAAAGTATGTTGCTCTAGTGAAATCTAGATGTGTCACTCTACACAAAAATAGTGACATTAATAGCATCGATATATGGAACACATCACTATATTCAAAATCATGATAACAATCAATAACATATTAGCATCGCTATATTTAATAGGCATCGCCATAAGTAAAATGTGTCACTATATTTAAATCAAATGCATCACTATATGCTGATGCGTCTCTATAGCGTTGTTGCATCCTTAAAAAGGGTCACCATTTCTCTAGAACCTATAACTCATGGAAACTTAAGAAAAATTCATCAAATAAAGTTAGTCAAGCCCTCCTAGTGCCAAAATGTGATTGTAATCATAGTAATAGCTAAATACACCAAATCCATATGAATTTAAGGAATATTTAACTCCCTAAGCTACGATCCCAATGAGATGTTTAAAATCTTCAAAAATGAGGAACCATTAAACCAAGCATGAAATAAACCATGAAAGCATAAAAGAAACCTAATGTAGAACTCCAAACCTTATCCCATTGGGGGAGTGGTGTCGTATTGATATGGAATGACGACCCTTTCCCAATCTCTTGGATAAAATGAGCATCTAATCAAACTCCATTGATGAAACCTTAATCCAAAATGGATAAAACTATGCTAAGGGTGGATGCAAAAGATGAAAAAGCTAGTAATGGATGCAATTATGAATAAAGATATTATTCAAATGAGCAGCATAACTTTTCTTTGATTGAAGTGGATCCATTTCTCTCCAAATGTGAGGTATTTATAGGAGAGAAAATGAAGAATCAAGGGTCAAGATGAAAAGGATCAATCAATGTTCAAGATGGAATCAAGGGCGAAGACATGGATCAAGGATTTGCATCAATGGATGAGAATCAAAGATCACATGGATCAAAGAAACCATCAATGCATCACACTGATTCAAACAAACACACTTTCAAAGTTTGTTAGAGAGTTTGTTAGGAAAGAATATTCCATTTTTGGAGGCAAATAGAGGAATATTCCTTTGGAATATTCCCTATGCAAATGGATGGGTGAGGAAAATTAGTAATTAGTTAATTAAAACTAAGTTTTAATTGTGCAAGATGAGGAATTTTAGGATTATCATTAAACAATTAGTTTATTTAATGAAAATGGGTTCAAATGACATTTAATTAAATAATTAAGATTATTTAATGAAATGAGAGGACATAAGGTGTTTAAATTAAATAATTTACATTATTCAATTAAAATGGGATGAAAGGTTGAATGTGAAAGGGTTTGCACTAACCTAATTAAATTAATTAGATTAATAGATGAAAGTAATGCATTTAATTAAATAACTAGGCTTATTTAATTAAATAGGAAAAAAGAAGATAAATTAGGATGAAACGATGTTACTGACCAGATTCAAGTGTTTAATATCATTCAGGACAATTTTAAGTGTCTACAGTATACTTTGCATTTACCAATTCCCTATTATGTCCAAACTGCACTATTATCTTTTCTCTTTGCTCTTGTAGTTGGAAGAATTATTCATGCAGGTTCTCAATTGCTAACCTTGTGCTCCCATCTGTATAAACTATTGGATCATAGGAATTGGATGCCTTATCAATTTGGGACTCAATGGATTCCATCTCATCCTTAATACTTTTTGTGGAACCAGTCCATTTCATGCAAAATTGGAATAAAACCTTAGCTTCCACAACATAATTTTGCACATCTTTAAGGTTGTCCTAAAAAATTTTATGTGTAGTAGCGCATTTCTCTATTATGTCCATCAACCTTTTTTCATTCATCAAATTCTTCTCAATCTCCTTCTCTAGTTTCTCTTTCAACCCACTAGAATACTCTTTGAATGAATCAAATAAGAGCTTTAAATTTTTTCCATGTCAGATAATGAATCATCAATGCTAGCACTGGGTATGCTCTCCTGTAGCACCTTCACTACTTCATCAATAAGCTTTGTGCTCTTCCAATGTGTTTGTAGGATTTATTTTTGGGTAGAGGCATGAAATGAATTTCCTAACTACAATTTATGCAAAGGAGATATCTTATCCATTCAACCTTCCCTTGTATTGGAAGTTGAAGTAGTTGGGTAGACACAACCGACTAGAATTGAATCTACATCCTTAACAAATTCTTCAACGAATCTCTGAAGGTACCAAAAGATTCTCCAACCATCTTCACATTCTCTTTCGCATCCTTCTTTTCCAAAGGGGTGATCCCACAATATTGGTTTACAATTTTTGGCCAAATTGGACATTGAACTTAATTTTTTAACTAAATCTTCACTTTCGGGCACCTATAGCTGCTAAACCATGAGGAATTTGAAGATGATGCAAACTAGTGATTTGTGATATTTTGTCTATAGATTCTAAATATATTTAAAAAAAAAATTGAATCAGATTGCATTTCTTTTTCTATCTCCTTCGAAAACTAGTTTTTATCAGTAAACACCATTTTTAAGGAGTGATGCTCACCGTAAACAACATAATTTTTTTTCTATGAAGGATAAAATTCTATTTTTTTTGAATTTAGCTTTGTAACTACGATATCTAACAAGTCCATTTGGTTTCATAGTGTTTTATTAAATATTTTTTTCTTAATCAAGTTTTGAATCCAAACTAATTACAATTCAGACATAGGCGGACTATAAACAACATAACTTTTTTTGTATGTATTGAAATTCAATTTTTTTAATGGATCAAGGATATTAATACTTAGATCAAACATATTTTTCAGATTGTTTTTGATAATATACTATTTTTCCACATGTGCAAAACAAAGAGCTTGATTTTTGATGAAAAACCTATGTTTAATTAAACTAAAAAAAATACATAATAAAACCAAAATATATTAAAATTATATTCGATGGATAGCTCGTTTTGAGGACTACCATCATCTAGTTAGGTTTGTGAAGTTTCCTCCATTTTCATCCTCAACCCAAGCTTCGAAAGGCAATTTTTTGCAAAAAATTGGTGCAAGAAGGGGAGAAGGGAAAAAAGGGGGGGTTCACTTGAACCCCCCTTCAGCGAATCCCCCTTGACCTTTTGAGCGAAGGGGGTTCGAGCGAACCCCCCCTTTTTTCAGATTTTCTCTTTGTTTCCATTTTGTAAAATGTGTAAAATGAGGTTCCCATCATTAAATAGGGTTCACTCAAAGGGGGGTTCGAGTGAACCTCTTTTGGGTTAGAGTGAACCCCCCCCCCCCTTTGTGCAAACCCCCCAAAACCTGAAATTTTCATGGGGGAATTTTTGAAATTTTCCTTCCTAAACGGAATTGTAAACCAATTTTGTGGGATCACCCGAAGCATTTTCTTTGTCACCAATGCTACTCTCTACTTTTTCATTATTCCTCTCAATATTGATAGGCTCTTCCTCATCCTTCTTCTCTTCAGTATTGGATGCATTCATATTCTTTTGCTCATCATCAACAGATTTATCAATGTTATCTAGAGGCATATTTATCTCTGAGTTGTGTACAACCTCTACATTCTTCTCTTGTTCTAGAGGAGGATATTTTTGTTTTTGTAGGTGCATCCTCCTTATGTGCCTCTATAACATTTTCTTTTGCAACATTTTCTTCCACTTCTGAAAAAGTGTCATTTTGCAAATTTTCCTCATCTACTTCATGCTCATTTTGAGCATCTTCCTGTTGTGCTTATTTTGTTACATTAACTTCCAAAGCAAGCATACCATCACATACTTTCTCTTCTCTATCCAAAACCATACCTAAATTCTTTTCCAAATTGGCAACCTTCTCCACAATTTCTTTTTGGATCCTCTCAAGATCATTTTGATCTCTTCTCATGAGGGTAGTTACCTTTTTCTTGGTTTGGAACTCCTTATTGTATATCTAATCCAATGTGGCTTTATTTTCATTCGAGAGGGGTGTACTAACCTCTCAAAAAAAAAAAATCATCAATGGCATCCTATCTTCTAGCATATAATTTATTCTGCAATTCTTAGGTAAGTTATTTTCTATATTCTTCATGCTGACCTCAAATGAAACTATATACTTGACAATTGCTTCTTCTATTGTTTCCTTTTCAATTCCATTTGTGATGGTATACAATGTAGTATTCTCCTCTAACATTTCATGCTCCATAATTCTATTAAACAAAGCAGCTAATCTCATAGGGCTATGCTTACTTACTGAAGTCTTCTTTTTCTTTTTCTTGTCTTCCAATGACTTCTTCTCTTTGTCAGACTATTTTCTTCTCTCATGTGAATCTTATATCCTTCCTTCTCCTTCTCAACTTCATCCTCGTTATCTATGTCCACAATATCAATATTTTGTCTCTTTCCACTTGATTCTTCTTGTGACACATCAGGTTTTCTTTTTCATACCAACTATGGTCCTTCTTCTTCTTCTTCCTCATCATTAACTTTTACTCCCAAGTATGTTTCTCGTGTTGCTTTTGTTTTTACTCTTCTCCTTTGAGGATCTCCTTTTTAATTTTTCAGGGCTTCCTTTTCCTTTATATGCATACTTTGTTGATTTTCCAAAGTAGTCTTTTCTTTGACAAGGGCACTTGTCTATTTTGCAAGAGTACTTGGCTCCTTTCCCTTGGTTCCATTGGTTGATGGCATTGGAACCCTAGTTTTATTGAGATGTAAAAATGAGTGAGCCCAATGAATCCTCTACCGAACCAGAGAGGAAACCTACCTAGAAAAGGGTTAAAAGGCCTAAGCCTCAAGATGATAATCCTAAGCTTGACACACCTGAAAAACCTGCAAAGAAGAGAGTTGTTAAGAAAGATTCCCCTCATTTCATGGAAGAGGCCCCTAAGGACCCAACTGTAGAGGTTAAGCCAGTTGCAAAGAGAAAGACTAGTGAGGGTGCATTGACATCTCATTTTTTCAGGATTTGGCTACTAGGATTGGTGATGTGGTGCTACCACAAAGTGGTTGGGATATGTTTATATATGCTTTCAAGAGGAGGTTTTTCAGTCATCCCACTTGTCACTTATGGACTTGTGACATTGGAAAATTGGTGTACCCCAATGTGTTTATGGAGGTGGACCTAATGCTTGAATTGGATAGGTGTTATGATCCAACTGATAGGACAATCAAAAGGTTTCTCGATTTTCTTCCTATGTTGGAAATTTCAAGAAGTCAAATAATGGAAGTTTTTAACTTGAATCCATCTGCTTCTGAATCCATTAAGTTTTGTGCACTATATAATGAATATGAGAAAAATAGGTTTGGATATAGAAAGAATGTTTTTCCAAGGCATAGGAGCTGGGACCTAAAGAAGAATGGTGTACCATTCAGTCCTTTGGAGTTGGAACCATTTGATTGTGATGATTTTGAGGACTATTTAAAAAATACAGACTATGCATTGTGTTAGGTCTTGCACAAGAATTTTGACATAAAAATGGATGTTGCTTTGATGGTTTTAGCAATTATTATTAAAAATAAGTATCAAAACAAGGTTTGGGATTATGCTTCCTATATTGTTGAACACTTGTATGAGGATTTGATTAAGTTGAAAGATGCAACCCTTCCATTGTCATGTAGACACTATTCTTTGTTGACTCATATGCTACTCTGGAAAGGCAGAAAGGTGTTTAGAAATTTCATGAATTAATTAGAAGAAAGGGATAACATGGATAATGAGTTGCCTATGCAAATGTGGACCCATATCTAGGATGTGCATTGTCCTGGATCGGATTATGCTATATTTTGTAATGTTTTCAAGTTTTTGGTGTTGGAGCAGTTGGGCCTAAAGCCAATTTATAGAATCTCAAAAGGTATGAAAGAAATATTGAGGCCTCTAAAGTATGAGGAGGGCACTACAAAAAAATTCAATTGGGGGGATTGGTACCTCCATTTTGACTATACTATAATCAGAATTTATGGATCCTCGGTGCCACCCCACAAGCTACTAATATATATGTCATACGGACAAGCCTTCATGCAGATAATGTGGCAACTTGATGCCATGAATAAGGCACATTTTATAAAATCAAGGAAGGCATCCCTAGTAAACCCTAACTATGGTTTTTCCTATTTCACTTGCACTTTAAAGGAAGGCATTGAGAGGTTTGGCTCTCTATTTAAAAATTTTAGAATGAAATGAGATATTATAAGGTTTTGTGACCCTGAAGGGGTTATTACTGCTAAGAGAAGAGCTAGAGTATTATTAGGGAGACATCATCAATTCCTATATCAAGAGGATGTGATCAGAAACCTGTCTTCTAATGAAGAAGTTGCAAAAAGGAAAAGTACATGGAAGAAAATTTGTGCAATTAAGGAGAAGATGTTAAGAGAAAATCCTTTCTATGTTAGTCCTTACTCTAAGGTACAAGAAAAATTTGTGCAAGAAAAATTGATACTTGGAGATTTTGAAGACAAAATTTTATTTAAAAAGGTTAAGCAAGATAAAAATAAGGGCCAAGGTGGCCAGAAAAAATCATGATGCACAAGTAAGAAGTCAACTGGCTCAATCTTCTGCTCAAGGCATTGAAGTGCAAGCTAAGGAGACAGGAAAATAGCCTGCAGTCACCCCATTGGTGACATATTTTGAAACAAAGCAAAGAGGTGAAGGATATGCACCAGAGGGATCTGCAAAATACATCCTAGTGGAGGAGGAAGTGGATCAGGTATTCCCATCTCCTATTAAAGAAGATGCTTTGAATATTGATGTTCCTCCTAGCAGAATTGTAAAATGGGAGTATAATGAAGCTGAGGATGACAATGTCAGAATAAAGGCTTGTTAAGATTTCATGTGTGATGATGCTTTTGTTCAAACGAAAGAGCTCAAAGATTTTGTTATCCATTTGAAAGGCTCTGATATAAAAAAGAGAATAGAAGAGGAAAAAGGAAAGGTTGACCCTTCTTTGCAAGATGAAGTTGAGAATAAGGAAGGAAAAATAATGTGGGAAATTGTGGTTATGTCACCACAGGATGCAAGAGCCCTAGTCAAAGGAAGTGGGATTCTACTATTGCCTGGATGGGAATTGTCATCAACCATTGCATTAGATGCAATCAAGAAAGATCTTGATTCCTACATCTCTAAGGAGATTTTTTATAACAAAGTTTTTGGCTTAGGATTTATTCCTAAGTTACATACACTTGATATTTGGTCTATGGCACCAAATACTAGGAATCCTGAAGTGATAAAGTCTGTGTAGAAAGAGACTAGAGTTGTGGTTGTTAAAAGGGCTACTAAAATGGCATCTACTACAATTACACAGTTGACAATGCATGTTGCCATGTTGAGTGTAGAAACAGCCCAGATCACAGAAGCTAATTATAAAAAATTGTTAGATAAGTACAATAAATTGATGGATGGGCACAACAAGGTACTTGCCACTACTGCCAATACATCTAGGGGTTTTCCCTCTTCAACAAGTTCTACTTCAAATTTTTCATCACAGGACAGACAAACTTTGGCACTAAGAATTCAAAGTCTAAAATAGGAAGTGCATACTGAGAAAGAAAACACAAAGAGAGCCAAAGAGGAGACATTCAAGGTAGCTAATGAAATTTTTGATGATGTGTTGAAGCATAGAGTGAAAAAGTCGGTGAATAAAGTTGACACTGTGTGGGATGTTTATAAGAACATCCATGAGGCCGTTATAAATATTTGTAGGTTCAAAAAGCATTCCAAATTGAGAGGAATAAGTGGGGTGCTAGGGCGGGAACATTGGAAGAAATTATGCCTCAAATGCAGGAAGACCTTGAAGCTCTCACCAACATTCCTGATTTATTGAAGGCCATTGATTTAGTAAATAAAATTACAACTTTTCATGGAAAGTTGGGAATGAAAGTCCAAAATAAATTGAGAATGTTCAGAGAAATGGAAAGGCATGGTATGCCCAAGATATTGAATGATAAGGGTGAATGAAAGGATTTTTCCAAATGGAAGGAAGAGTTGGGAATTCTGCTTCCTCATTCTAAGATGATGCTGAGTGTTGTTGATTATTTTATGTTGAATCCTAACATAGATAATATGACAAGAATAGAGATGAGGATGGACACATTTTTCAAAGAGGCTAGGGTGCTAATTGATGTAAGGTACAACTAGCATAACACAAAAGTACAAAATTTGTTGGATATGCAATGGCCAACTGAGGAGGATTACAACACATGGCTTTAAAAATTTATAGATTAAGCCTATGTTGAAGTATTGCAAAAAGTTATATCCTCTCAGTAATGAAAATTGATGATAAGTGCAGTAATGTGGATTGGGAAATACATTTTTGGGTCTTAAGTCTACAAATATGGTGACTAACGGATGGGAGAAATACAATGTATAGCCTAGAAATAGTACATATTAGGCTTTTGCTAAATTATGGATAAAATATTGTTTTCTCCCCAGTTTAAATTTGGTGACAAGGATGCAAATGTGGAAGGTCTTTTTCCTCTTCTTCTTTTTTACACTTTATGCTTTTCTCTCTTTTATATTTTGTGTGCGTGGATACAATTTTGGAACATGTGGATATTGATACATCAACCTGAAGATGCCTTTTGGAAGGCAAAATATGTTCTCCATCGAAAAAAGAAAATAGTTTTTTGTCTTGTGTAACATTTCCCTCCATTTGGAAATGCAAATATAACTGAAAAGGGAATGTATTTTATATCAGTCCAATTGAGAAGGGAAATGTGTACTTTCTAGCCTGAAGCTTGTTTTTCTCCTTCATTTCTATAAGAAGGAATTCAAGGACATAAGTACGGGTTCATTGTTTTGTATTGATCACAGAGAATTTTGTAAAGGAAATATAGAGAACATTTTAGAGTTTTGTCTTAGGTTTTAAGTCAATTAGTCTGCATATGTAATTTTGATAACAATACTAGCAATTGAATACAAAATGGTTCAAATTCAAAACCATTTCTCTCCTATGTACTTGTTTCATGAATTATCAATAATATAATCAAGGATTACCTTATTTGTCTTAATTGATTTCCAATTGATGTGTAGTTTTGTTCTTGTTACCTAATTTTTCTTTCAGCTCAATCAGGTAGAGCTAGAACAACATTTACAACTAAAGGAAAAAGGTACACATTAATTTTTACTAAAGTTCCATTTATATGCACAAAATTATTATCAAATGAATTATAATTTATTGTGCAAGTGTTTACAAGATAAAAGATTGCACAAGTTTTGCATAAAATGTTGTCTTTTATTCATAATTACAAATGTATGGTGTTCCACACAAGCTATGGGAATGATTGATTCAATGCAATACAAAATTAAACTATACATTTGAAGAAAGGAAAAAGCATATGAAATGAATAGGGATTTGTCATTTCCTGAATGACAAACCCCAAAGTTGAACTGCTGCATCTTCAGCTCCTTTCGCTTGGTTGCTCCAGAAGTTGTTGTAATGCTCTATAAGTTACCTGCAAGGGATTGAAAAGTTGGTGTTAGAGCTCAAGATACATATTCTCTTCATATACAACATCAAAAAACATATAATTTACTCTAATAAGGCATTGAAATCAGTTTTGCAGATTTAATAAATATCAAGGAAAAGCAAAAGGTCATCATTAATATCCATCAAATTTTGAACTTCATTGTTTTATCTAACATGTTTGTTCACTATGCAGGTATAGGTGCATTTTTCATTGTTGGATTATCTTCACATTAAAATCACCGCATGTGGAGTAAAATGGGCTCCCACAAGGGTTGAGCCTAGCATGTTTCCTCAATGGAACCATCATGAGTAGAGGCAATCAAGATTTTCATTGCATAAGAAAACCCTCAAGTGGCAGGCTTCTAGAAGTCAGAGAAGACTAAATGATAATCATATACCAATCCTAGGTGTATGCATACATCAACAAAGCATGATAGTTTTGTAATGCATGATGCCTTAAAAATGTAAAATAGAGAGTCGTATAGTTAGAATGGTCGAGCCAGAAGTAAGGATCCTCACTGTAGAGCATAGGGTTTGGGAGAAATTAAACCTTCAGGTGCTAACAAATAAAGGGAACCCTCAAACTTTTGGTAAGTAAAAGTGAAGCAGATCAAGTAAACCCTTTGGGTTCTTCGCATGTATATGGAGAAGGGAAAAACCAGAGCATAGAGGAGGGTGTTCCCTTCATTTTCTCAGAAAGTATAAAATCAAACCCTCGGCCTATATACACAATTGAAGTTGTGGCCACAAGTAATATAAAAGAAAATGGCTACAGAGAATGGAACCCTTGAGGGTTTTTCATTTCTTCTTGTAGAGTAATTACAAGAGAAACCCTAGACACATGTTTGCAAAATGAAAATCGAGAAAATAGAGCTATATAGTTCAAGCATAAAAATAGAAACTTTGTCATTTATTCCACCAAAATAGAGTGTGAAAAAAATACACAAAAACCAAAATATGTTCATCTTTTTTCTGCATAATAGAGCTCAAAACAAGTTTTCATTCATAGATAATGAAAGAATAGCATTTGTTTGCACAAACAGAGGCTTAACCAACTCAACCTTGATATGTTTTGCAAAGTATCTATAGGAAAGAAACTCCATCAAGCTCCAGATGCATGAAAACCATGGTGGCACCCTCAATAGGTAGAGTGAAGTTTCCAGAAGGATGAAAATGCAAAAATGAATTGAATGCAAAGTGAATAGCCACACTTTTGTGATTAGGGTTTTGTTTTTCCCTAAAGTGGCCAACTATCACTTAGGTATTTTTTCCTTTATTTTAAAACATTTTCTTCATAACTAATACCCCTTGTTCAAATGTTAAGTTCTTTATGCCTTCCTTGCATATTTTACAAGATTTAATCAAATTTCACTTTTGTATATGTAACCAAAGCATGGTCAAATTGAGGAGTCTTTATTTTTGCAACAAATTTAAAATGTAAAACTTTATTTAAGTGATGATTTATAAATAACTTTAAATAATGTTATAATTACAAAATAAAGATAATGTAGCGTGTTTTTTCAAGATTGAGTTAAAAGGGAGGGAAGTGGTTTGAGATTAATGTGCAAGTGCCAATCATATAGGGGAGGTTGGAGAGGTTGACAAACAAGTGGAGAGAATATAGGAGTGGTTTTGAATCAGTTTTGAAGGTCTTGGAAAGCATCTAGGAGTGATTTTAGGTGTCTTCATGGTAGGAGAGGTCAAGGCTTGACCTTTTCTTCATTCATAGGCCTTTTTGGAGTTGTTTTAGGGGTTAAAATTTAGGATTTTCTATTGTACACGAACAAGGGAGGTTGAAGTCCCTATCTTTGTGGAGCTACTTGGAAAAGAATAAAGTAACTTCAAACATCATTTTTGAAGTTAGTTCTTTCTTCTTCCAGCATGTATGGTAACTCATTTTGGAGTTCTTTCAACAGGAGACAACATTGTAACTCTTTTATAGGCATGTATAGCAGTATTACACCTTTTTCATATCAATAAAGTTAAGCAATTTTTTCCTTTTCAAATTATGTTTCACTGTGTGTGTTTGAATGATTAATGCAATTTCATGTGAAGTATCTCATCCTTGTTGTTGTGTCTCATTATTAGAACCTTTAGGCAAAAGAAATATGTATGTTTCAGGTTGTAGGTTGTGTTGGTGATACAAACAAATTCAAAGTTGTGAAGAGAGTATATCTTCCTTCTAAGACTGTGAGTATCATAGCCTTCTTATGAATCATTGATGTAGGAGCATGTGAACCCCTGAGTTGTGTATGTGAAATCTTTATTGTTGATTAAACTGTGTGTAAAATCAGTTGTGCAAGTTCTAGATAATCAATTTGGTGCATCACCTTAGGAGATAGTTTCCTTTTTATGTTTCCTTCTTCCCATTTTCCCAGTAAATGCACTAGTTTAGTTAGTTTTTAGGTGAACACCATAAGAGCCAACTTACTCTGGAGGTTAGCTTCCATTATCTAAGCCCAAAATCAGGGAGGCTTTCCAATGTTTCACCAATAGGCTAAATTTTTGGCACTCTTGGTGGGACTAATCGAATTAAGATAGTTCAAGAAATATATGTTTATTGTTGGTTTTGATATGCAACCAATAATTTTCAGACCTTTAATAGGTTTAAATTTGCATATATGGTGACTCTAAGTGTAGAAATTAGCAAAAACCAGTGTTGTAACAGCTTATGAGAAGGATTCAAACAAGAAGTGCAAGTTCATTTAAGTACTTACAGTTTTCTCCAACAAAAATGCAAGGTAGAACTACAAGAAGAGATCCTCCTTCATTAAGAAAAACACATTCAACTCCACCTTCTATGAGAGTTTTTCCTCATTCTATAAAAAGTCAAGTTTTTGTTGCACCAATGGCGAGAAATCAGCCTTTTCTGCTATTTAATCAAGTCATTCCATTGAACTTGGCTCAACATGATGATATCCCAATCGCTACTCTCAAAAGTATTCCATTCTTCATAGGAGAAGACCAAACTACACTCGTTGAACACATTAAAGATATGGAGAATTTGTGTTCAGTACATCATATAACTGTTGAAAATGTAGCACTTAGACTACTGGCAACATCTTTTAAGGGAAAGGCTCTTCAATGGTTTAGGAGTTTGGATATTAATTCAATCACTACATGGGATGAGATTGGAGAGGCATTTTGTAAGCACATCGAAAACAAATCTGATAACTTTTCATTGGTGGAGCAGCTCACCACCATCAAGAGGGCTCCTCACGAACATATGGCAGATTTTAATTTCCGTTTTCAAAAATCTTGGGATAGGATCCCACTTTTGGTAAGGCCTCCACATAAATATGCTTTTTCTATATTATTTGAGGTCTTTGAATAGTAAGATAATAGTCATGATACAGTCCATGGGTGGAACATCATTACCACAAGCCTATGAGATAGTCATTAGAGATGAAAACACTCTTATACAAGCTGGAAAGATAGCTCCAAGACCTCCAATGCCATTATTCCCTAATATACAGCCGCTAATGTCTATGCAAGTGCCTCAAATAGCTCCTTTACCAGCTGCTCCTAGTCAAGAAAAAGTTGTCCCAACCCAATCTCTTGTGTTGCAAGACATAAAAGGGTTACTTCAGTCATTTGGAAATGAGTTAGTGAACATTAAAAAAGTAGCAGTTTCAAAGTTTCGGGCCATACCAACCCCAAAACCAAGCACAAGGTCAACCTTATCAAGAAAATAGGCTACCATATCAAGCAAATAACCAAGGTCTAAAGAAAGCACTAAACCCAAGTCCTTTTCAAGCATACAACCCAAATGTACCCAACTCATCTAAGGAGTTAGTTCTTGTCTAAAACAATCTTGCACAAGACTATGAATGATGTTTCCCTTGTAATCAACCCCACAACCAGTCCACTTGCTCAAATGGGGTGATTAACCAAGCCTTGATGGTGGGTGAAGCCACAATAGTGGTTTACAATTGCAGTGAGGAAGGAAAACTCACAAAAAATGAATGCATAGCAAAAAAATTGATTTTAGGGGTTTGTACGAACCTATTGGTTTGACCAAACCCATTAGGGGTTCACTAGAACCTAGGTTTGGGTGAACCCTCCTAATACTTTCCCGCCAAAAAATCCATCAAAACCCCTTATAGAAGGGGGGTTCAAATGAACTAGGGTTCGAATGAACCCCGGTTCGAACAAACCCCCTTTATTCCTCATCCCCTCCTTAAGACAAAAAAAACCCTAAATTTTGGCACTTCGGAGGTCGATTTGAGGATGAAAATGGAGGAATCTTCACAAACCCAACTTGAATTAGGTATTCCTCAAAGCGAGCTATCCAACGAATATAATTTTAATATTTTTTGGTTTTATTATGTATTTGTTTTTTTAGTTTTATTAAACATAGGTTTTTCATCGAAAATGAAGGTCTATGTTCTGCACATGTGGAAAAATAGCATATTATCAAAAGAAAAAATTGAAAAATATGAGTGCACCAAATATTGAAGTCCTTGATCCAACAAAAAAAAAATTGATATATACAAAAAAAGTTATGCATTATACAGTCGCACTATGTCTAAATTGTAATTGGTTTGACTTTGAAACTTGATTAAATAAAAAAGTATTCAATAAAAAATTGTCTAACCAAGTGGAAGCACTAGATATCAGAGTTATGAATCTAAATTCAAAATAATTAGAATTTTATGGAAAAAAATTTATGCATTATACGGTGTGCATCACTTTTCAAAAATGTTGTTTTTTGAAAAAAACCAATTTTCGTGGGAGATGGAAAAAGAAATGCAATTTGATTCCAAAAATTTTGAAAAAAATATTTTTAGAATCTTCAGACAAAATGTGACGAGACTCTAATTTTCATCATCTTCAAATTCTTCACAGTTTAGCCGCTATAGGTGTCTGAATGTGAAGATTTAGTTTAAGAAAATAATTTCAATGTCCAATTTGGCCAAAAATTGTAAACCACTATTGTGGGATCACCCTGGTGCAAAATGTGTCTAGTATGCAGCCAAATTTACCAAATGATGAGTCCTCACAATAGAAAGATCCTTCTCCAAGTGATACCACTCTCCTAAATTGGAAAGGAGAGGAGTTTTATGGGGTTAATCGAGATTATTCACCTATAGCAACTAATACAAGATCCAAGAAGAGAGCTTTTGAGATTGGACAATCAGCAAATAAAGAGCCTTATCAAGCTCCTAGAGAAAAAAAAAGAGGTTGTTGGTTCATCTACCTCTCATGTACCACATGTACTTCAAATAAATCTACAAGGAATTATTAAAGAGCATCTTGGGAATCAGCCCCAACCAGCACACTTGCAAGTAGACCATGTTGTCATAAAAACTCATCAAAAGGTAACTGTTGCACCTTTTAATATTCTTGAGCATATGAAGAAAGAAAATGTTACTATGCCTATGTGGGATTCTTTGTCTATACTAGGGCAAAGGGATTTGTTACAATCAGCATTATCATATTTGAGTGTGTCAAGTGAAGTTCCAATCAGGCAAGATAAAGTTGTATTTACTAATGCACCCCAAAAAGGTAGTGGACAACCAAGTACAGAGGTCATGCCAGAGATTAAACCACCACCTTTCTATGTGCATTTGATCATAGGAGATAAACTAGTCCATAATTGCATGATTGATTTAGGGGCTAGTAGTTCTATTATGCCCAAGAACATTTTTGATAGGTTAGGTTTGAAATTTCAACCTCTTGAAAAAGGTGTAGTTCAACTGGATGGTACATCCATCGATATTGTAGGGGTTATTAAATATTTGAGTCTTACTTTGCATGCATGCCCCAATTTTTTTATTCCACAAGATATATTTTTATTGACTTGCCACCATATTTTGCTCTTTGTCTCTCAAGAGATTTTACTGCTAAAATAGGTGGTTATCTATCTTCAGATTGGTCACATATACTGTTTAGGACAAGGTATGGAACTAAAGTGACCATTAAATTTGAATCAATATAAAAATAACACATAGATCCATATGCACCTAGTGCCACTAATGAAAATTGTGTTGTCTTTGATCATGATGAACATACTACTTCCCAAGACCCAAATACCCAAACTGAGAGTATTCCAAACATCCTTTTGGATGAGTGGGTAGTAGAAAGTCTTGAAGATGATCCAAGTAAAAACCTTGAAGAGGTAGGCTTAAGTGTTTATATGATGCATGAGCTAGATTCTATTATTCCTAACCTTGAAAAGAAGGATGAATGGCAGCAAAATGAAGTTTGGAAGATGTTTTTTGATGGCTCAAGAAGCAAAAATGGAGCTAGTGGGGGTTCTATTTTGGTATCCCCACAAGGTGAACAATATTATTCAGTTTTTCATTTTGCATTTATATTTTCTAACAACACAGCTGAATATGAGGGTCTTATACAAGGTTTGGAATGGGCAAGGAAAAGAAAGATAAGATTCCTACAAGTTTTTGGTGATAGTGAACTGATTGTAAATCACGTAAGAGGCTTACATACGACTAAAACTGGTGTTCTTAATTCCTATAAGCATAGGGTATGGGATATGATAGACGAGTTTAAATCTTTTAATCTATTGTTTGTACCTATAGGTCAAAACAAGCATGTTGATAGGTTGGATGCTATAGGTGCTCAATTTGACATTCTAAATGATATTAAAAAGGATAGGTATAGTAGTATGTTAAGGTAGTAGTGAGGCCATCCATTCTTGATAATAATGTTCATTGGCAAGTTTTTGAAAGTGATGAGTAGGTGCTTAGTTTTCTACTTGAAGAAGATGAGCTTTCAATGGGAAATCAAGAAAAACTAAAATAGTAGTATGGTGATCAAATTATACAGCTAAGGACAAATAAGTTACCAAAAGGTTTGGTCACTTTGGAATCTATTTTCAGTTCTGATGATCAACTTAAAAAGGGAAAAACTAGCATGCATATTAAAGAAGAGCACTATAAAGAGCTTGAAATTTTAAAAGGTAAGCTTCTCAAAATTGGTAAGCTTTTTTCTTAATAAGATAGGGAAGCTTTTGTTTTACTTTTTCAATAATTTTATGATATCTTTTCATGGGAAAATTCTGATTTGAAAAGCTTTGACCCCAAAATTTCCCAACATACTATTGAACTTGAGCCAAATGTAAAACCAATTAGGCAGAAACAAAGGCCTTTGAATCCCAAGCTTGAGCCTCTTATGATAAAAGAGTTGACTAAGTTGATTGAGGGTAACATCATTTTCCCAATCAAACATACCTCATGGGTTTCTAACCATGTCCCGGTTAGAAAGTAAAATGGAGATGTTAGCTTCCCAAATCTGCACCCTATTTACTAAGCTTTCAATGAACTCAGCAGATTTGGACTAACATGGGACTACTTTCAGGTTGTGGGTAACCTATTTGAAAGAAAACCTCTAGGTTATGGGTCGGCTTCCCTGTTTGATGTCACCTAACTACTTAATCTCTGAGACAAGGGTAAGAATCTTCATAAAATAAACCTAATGCTGGAAAGAAACTAAGGTGATGCACCAAAACAACATAGACTTGTTAATAGCCTTACACATTCAAATTAATATCTCAAAGCTTGACTCATACAACTCACTTTCTAATACAGTTCACATCAATAATTTATAAGGAGGTTTGTAACAGTGCTTTCAAAAGGAAAACAAATTTTCACAGTCAATAACACCACTAAGCAACACAGCTTATAACCTGTAAACATACATTTTTTGTAAAATGGATGCAGGAACATGAGACAAGTTTGCAAGGAAAGATGAATTTTCACAAACAAACTGATCAACCATTAATGGCATACCATAAAACATGAAGAGAGAAGATAAAAATGCTCCAATTTATTAATTCAAAGTGCTTACTGTATAATAGGTTTGTCTAAGTTACAATACAGCTCCAAGAAAAATAACTCCAAGAAAGTAAGCTATCATTCTACTGGAAAAAGAAAGAACTCCTTCCAATGTTCAAAATGAACATACTTAAGCCAAAACCATCAAAACCCCTCACACAAGTGTTTCTAGAAGATTCTGGTCAGATAAAATAGAAAAGGCCCCAAAAGAACCTTCTAGAACTCTCCAAAATGTCCTCCAAATGAAGAAAAGATAGGCCAAGTCAATACTCACCCCAAAAATTTGACAAAAATGCCTCCAATTGGCCTCTCCTCACCAAAATAAGTCAAAATAGAATCCCACACATCTCACACTTCCGCAAGTCATCATTTGGTCCTCATACAATACTTGATCACATTCTCCCTCATGCAATATGTGTGTTTTTTGAAAACACGTGGCTTTTAAAACATTAAAGATAGTGATCATGTTAAGTGATTCATAAAGCATCACTTAACAAATCACTTTACAATTAAGCACAAATCAAAGGGCCCCACCATTAATATGTATTACATTTGCATTTGAAGCAACTAAAAGTGATTTTCAAATCACTTATATGATATTTCAAAAATTGAAAACCAATGCAACATATAATATCATATCTTAAAGCCCTCATAAGTTTCCAAGGCATTGACCATCAACTCACCATATTCTACATTTTACTCACACACGTCATACACATTGTTTTGCAAAGGCATTATAGTCTTCAACAACACTTGGCCAATATGGCCGACCTCCAAGTCCCTTGGAAAGCATATTCCAAGTTGCATGACGTTGGGAAAACACAAGGCATCACACAAAGGTCACATGGCATACTCCATTTTATTGCACACTTAGCATAAGTCAAAATAAGGGAAGAAATCCCTAAGGCATAAAATGCTTAAGTGATAACATATGATGTAAAATGGAGACTTAGCAAAGTTTAAAAAGTGGGAAAGTTCTTTAAGCCATAAAATGCCTAAGGGAGAACACATGTTTCGGCCCCATCACATTTACCATGTGTTTTATTTTTTAAACAAGGGATAAAAAATCCCATTGAAATGCAAAGGAGGTCAAACCCTATATGACAAAACACTGAAATGATGAAGAAAACATCATCACTTGGTCATTGAAGAATCTAGAGCAAAGCTCTGCCACCATGAGGGTTTAGAAAAAACATAGGAAAATGCTTTGTTGACTGGTTTTTTGGTGATTCTGTGAGGAAAACGCGATGGAAACTCAGGTAACGACATTCATTTGGTATAAATCTACATTTTTGTTAACTTGGAGGTCATTTTTGGACTTACAGGCCGCGGCCTGTAGCATTTTGATGGACTTTTTTTGACCCATATTGTGTCATTCATTCTCCTGTTTGTTGTTTTACTTGCTAACAGCCACCAATGAGAAATCAATGAACCTTTATTAGAAGCATAAGCTTGAAATTTTGTAAGAAAATTGTGAGAAAAAAGCTCAGGTGCATTGAATCAACTCCATTCTTGTTGATTCTGTGCAAAACGACCCAGATTCTTGTTTCTTCTTTAAGAATAAAGCATAAAATACTTGCTTCTTTTCTATATTTATTAACAAGGACATTCCCTTATGTTGTTTTTGTTGATTTCCTAAAGAAAAAGACTCACTGGTCGCGGCCATGAATAGAAAAAGTGTGTTTTGTGTTCATTTCCTGAAAAACCCTCATGTATTCTTTTGATTTCCCTCTTTGAATTTCACAAATATAACAACCCAAATGGGTTTCTTGGAATGTAGAAAAAGAAAAGAACCAACTGTGGGTTCGGCCTCCATTATGCAAACTAGGTCTTCTTGTATTCATGATTTTCTTCTTCATTTTGCATTCTTGTGAAAAACCCATGTTTGGGTTTCCTGTAGCATGAATTTTTTGTTGAATCTTCAACTGTTATATGTTTCATGAGAATAGAAATTTGCAATTCTTCAAAAAAATAGCATTTTTTGTAGATATGATGGAAAAGACCTCTTTTATAATCTCTACATTCGCCTATTTCAAACAAACCCAAATGGGTTTCTGTGATTTTTGTGAATAAAAATCTCTCTTATGCCACGACTATGAACATTACATTTGGGTTTCTTGTATTTCATTGTCTTAGCGTTCTTCATAATTTATTAAGGTTGTTGTAAGTATCATTCTTGGGAACTCTGAAATTCTATAATTTTTTAACATTCTTTCAAAACCTTGGAGATAATGAGACTTGTTCCTCTACCCCAAGCTTCTTTATCAACAAGCATGATGTTTATGTTTCTTGTTGCACTGGATCTGACACCACCATTTTTCCTTCCATTCACTACCACAATTGATGACTCATGTTCAGTTATTGTAGCTATTCTTGTTGTTGTTGTAATAACTTTATCATTAATGTATTGTGGTATAGATTCAGACCTACATTGTTATCTCCCCCACAAACTCTTACTTGGTTGTGATCCTCTAAAAACCCTGTGTTTTTTTGGCCTTCTAGTTCATACCAAAGCTAAGACCTCTTTCTTCAAGCCAAAAATCCAATAACTTGAAATTTTTCTTTGCATTTTATTACTACAGTCACCTTTTGCTAGCTTTGTCATCTTCTTCCATTCTCGAACATATATCCCTTGAAATAGAAGGATCACATTCTGTGATGGATGCTTGCTCTCAGCTACAACTAATAATTTCTCATAGCACTCCAAAAGACACCTAGCCACATGGAAATCAGCTTCCATGTCTATGTCATCATTTCTATATGTGACTCGATTGACAATGATCTTTGCTTGCTCACATATGTTCTTCATAAGACTCAATTTACAACGCTTTTTTCCACCACATTTGCAGTGTTGGAAAGTTCAATCTCAGAAATGGGACTGGTACTAGCCTCATCATTGTGAGTCAACAGTAGTAGGATCCCCATCTTTCTATATGTGAATATTCTTTGCATCTGAACTATCACTATCTTTCTCATTAAACAAAATGCTTTCCCTAAGCTTCTCCATCTTTATTTCACAGACTCCATTAGAAATGGATTTCCTAAAGCTCCTTTCCTATGATCCACATTTTGTGTCAAATTCTCAAAATTCATTTTGTCCATCATCTACCTCATTGTTGCTTTCAGAATATGTGGATTCCTCATCATTTCTTTCTGACACTTCTCCATGGGATAGTTGTTCTAATGCACCTCTATCTAGTCACCACTCAACTTTTAGCAATTTTAGAATAAGTGCCACCTAATCCCTCACAATAGTCTAGTGTTGTTTCATCATCTATATCATATATCTTTGACATTGATTCCATAGCACTATCTCTTGAAACACTTTAGTAGCATTATCTTTTAATTAGGAACTCCTTCATAACTACAATGCCATGCCACTCCCTCACTGTATCTTGGTATATTGTTGTTGACAGAGAGAGGATCCAGATCTGTCATAGGATTGTCCTCTAACTATGGTGATATTATCATTATATCCCAATTTTAATGTTTGGAAAGTCCAGACATTGTTAATTTCTTCTTGCTAATGTAACTATCACTTACTCATGAATGTCTCGGAGCTTTCTCATTGTTGGCTATTTTCTAGGTGATATATGACTAGATCACTTATGTTCAACAGTTTCTCATCAGCTTTTAGAGATTACAAAGATCTCCCTCAAAGCCCTCTCACAACATTGTTCTCTGCATGATACCCATTTTTCATTCCTTTACCATGAGAAATAGTTATGCTTTGTCATGAATACCCTCCCATACTTGTCAACTTGTGATTTCATTAATGTATATGCAGTTGATGTTTGTTGTTAGTTGGTTGTACTCCTCATTGCATAGCTCATTTTATCCATTTTTTAATATAGTAGCTACCTCTACTGTCATGTAGTATACATTTATAGTTGTTTTCCTTCATGAGACCATTGTAACATGCATTGTTTACTTTTGTCCTTATCAATGACAATGACCCTTACCTATTGCATTCATTTTCAAAAGTACACCCATGAATGAATAATTTCAATCCCCTTTTCCTCCTGTAGCTCTTGCAAACTTGTATCATGACCTTGATTTAACCATTTCTCTTCTTCTATTATGTGTAATAAATACATAGTCTCCTCATTTTAACTTTATTCGACAGCCACCTGTCACATATGTGGGTAACCTAACAGCTCACCTTCCTATGTGATGTGTGACTACCCAAGAGGGTTATGGTGAGAGGGGCTTGACAACGACTTGAAATTATTCCTCATTGTTTAAAAGATGCATAATTGAACTTGATGCATCTATGAAGTCACTTCCTTTATAAATGGATCATGGTTCTTCTTAAGAAGATTGAAGGACATATCAGCATAGTATGTTGCATCTTTTGAATCTAATAATGAAAGTTGATCAAGTGATGTGATTCCATATTGATTTAATGCATTGATAATAGATAAATCTTTGTTCAAGTTGCTCAATTTCCTTTTTCTTTCAAAGCATGTTGAGCTCTACCCTTGTGGGAGCCACATTTACCCCACATGCTATATTTGATACGAATCAGAATAGTAATCAGACTTCTCCTAAATTTGCACATGAAGCAAACAGTTAGAAAAGAAATGCATATGTTGGATGTGTTTGATGACTTCATTGTTTTCCAAGACATCCAAGGTTTTCATGCTTATTTATTGCGCTTATGGATCAGTTTATACATACATAGGTAGGTGTGTATGTAAGGATTGAATATTTCATTGCTTAGAGCCTCACTCTAACATCATGCTTTTTTTAGATGCAGGGGCGAGGGGCACTACGAAGCTAGGGAGGACACAAGCAGCTCGGGGTAGCTGCAGAGAACAGTCAGGCAACCCGTAACCAGTCATTCTCAGGCACTGACTAGTTCCATTCTTATATGGACATTATTTCTTTCCTTTACTTATTCATGTATGAATTGCTTCATATGTTCATTGAATAAGAGAGTTAGTCCCTTGGCTTGTGAGGGACATGTACATTTCAAGATTATCAATAAAAGACTACATTTGTATATCTATGATTCTCTTTCTCATTTTTTGTAATACAACATTGAAATGACAAAATGTAATCTAATTTATCTGAAAATCACTCCATGCATATTGAAACTGGCAGTTTTATGGTTTATCTTTAAATGTTTAAACAACATGAAAAGAACAAACACTAGATTACTTGATTTTAGCTGAAATCTAAAAATCAGCTAATAGGAGAGATAAGGCTTTTTGTGGACTTTAGAGAATTGAATAGGGCCTCACTCAAAGACCACTACCCATTTCCCTCTATGGATTAGATCCTAAAAATTTTTGCTCTTGGATGTTGTGATTGTGTTGCTGATATGTGGTTGTCATTGATGTCAACACTATTAGCATTAGTGAATTTGAAGTTGTGTATGTCGAGGATACTGAGAAAATTGTAATAAATGAGTTGCAAGTTGTCAATGGTGAAGTGATGTTCTATCTATTGGTGAGTTTTTTATGTTGTTGATCAGAGGTTGTGGACTAAAGGGTTTTTTGTTGAGTCTATCTAGTTTATCCACATTGTGTTTCAGAGATTCGCATGAAGATTTGATCAAGCTATGAAGATTTGTATTTTGACAGTTTTTTCTGTTACTTCAGCTTGTGTTCCTGAATAAAGACTATGTGATTGCAGTTAGTTCAGTTGTTTTGGATGCTTCTCTGGTTATTCATGATGCTTATGGATGTTTATAGATCATACTCTATTTATGTTGCATGTCTGCATTGATCGTTGTGCTCATGATCCGATATTTTCTCTTGCATGTTCATGTTTTTCATGTTCTTGGCTGACAAGGTGTTGAAGCGTGTTGTGGATCTTTGAGGAGAAATTAATTGAAGTGTTTTTGTGTTGGAAACGTTGATTTGGGTCTTCACTATGTTTTGGCTAACCTTGGTTGATTTGCATTGAAAATTATCTATTGTTTTGGGCCGACAATTTGTATTCATTTCATTATTTCTTTGTGGTCGACTTATAGCAAATGTAATTTCATGTTGTGGATATATAAGAGTGATTGTTTATTCAAATTGAAGTGTGCAAGTGTGTGCTTCTGTGTGTGTGTGAATATTGTTCAAATCATTCAAAGGAAAAGCAGAAACTAAAGATAAGTGAAGAAGAGTGAAGAAGTGTTCATGTGCTTAATCAGAACTATAATCAGGCATTAGCAGATGCTATTTTCTCAGTTCAAAATCCAAATGGTTGTAATCCAAATATTTCTATAAGACAGTGTGTCTTCCTTTATAATTGAGTAGTGAGCTCTAAGCAGTGTGCCTAAATGCATGTGCATTCCCCATTTATTCTTCGTATACTTCTAACAGGGTATAATCTTGTGGACTGACCTCCACCGTGGTTTTTCCCCTAACAAGGTTTCCACGTAAAAAATATTGATGTTATGTGTGCTTCTAATGTGTTGTTGATTCATTCTTTCATTAACATTGATTAGATTTGAGAATAAGGATTAATAAGTTTAATCATTTTGAAATTTGGTGACAACTGATTTACCCCCCCTCTCAGTTGCCTTCCCTTTTGTTGCCAACAATTGGTATTAGAGCAAGTTCCTTGGAAGAAGTTTAACAGCTTAAGGAAAATTTGGGATGGTGACATACAAGAAGGATAATCTAAGATTTGATGGAACAAATTATTCTTTGTGGAAGACTCGAATGGAGTGCCATCTGGGATGCATTGGTGAACCCTATTGGAGCATTACAAGTAATATGTATGTTATTCCACTAAATGGTCCTACTACTTTTGTTGAGATCAGGGATGCTAAGTATAATATTAGGGCTAAGGAAGCATTTTTGAGTGCTTTAATTGATACTGAGATGACAAATTTTATGGATTTGAAGATTGCTTATGAGATTTTGGAAAAAGTTGGAAACTTTGTATGAAGGTGATGCTAATGTGAAGATTGCTAAGTTGCAGAGTCTAAAAGGGAAATATGAAATGTTCAGAATGGGTGATGATGAAAATGTTACTACTTTCATGCAAAGAGTGAATGAACTTGTGTGTGGTATCAGATGTGCTGGTGGAAAGTTGGAAGAATTAGAGATTGTTGCTAAAGTGCTTAGATCCTTGCATGTTGCCTATAAAGTCAAAGCTAGTGCTACTAAAGAACTCCAGACTGTAACAAATGTAACTAGAGATATGTTGGTTGGTAAGTTGACTACTTTTGAGTTGAGCAAATTTGGTGATGCCCTTCCTAAGGTTGAATCTGCATTTTAAGGCTACTACTTCTGGAAGAGATAGATAAAGGTATGATCTAGGTGAGAGTTCATCTAAAAATACATTCAAGTATGAGGATGAAATCAAACATATTGAAGAAGAAGAAAGAGAGCTAGAAGAGTTGGAAGCACTTATTGTCAAAAGAGTACCAAGAGGAAAAGGTTAGTATGAAGTAAAATTTCCTCTTAAATGTTTTTCTTGTAATAAGATAGGTCATTTTGCATCAAGGTGTCTAGAAAGAGATTCCAAACCAAGACATAACAAGAATAAATTTCAAAAGAAGTGTTACTATATTGTTGATGAAGGTGTGATAGATGATGAATCTGATAAAGGTGAAGATGAATGGGTATTTATTGCTATGAAGGAAAATAATCCTATATCTATTGAATCTGCTAGTTGTACAAATGTGGAGAAAGCCCTAGCTACTTGAGTTGAAGAGAAAGATGAATGGGTGATTGATAGTGGATGTTCACATCATATGACAGGAGATAAAAGTAAGTTTGTGAGCTTGGAAAAGTATGATGGTGGTGTTGTGAGATTTGGTGATAACATAGCTGGTGTGATCTGTGGTAGAGGATGCATTTATCTTTATGGTAAGAATAATATTGATGATGTCCTGTATGTGGAAGGATTGAAGCATAATCTTTTAAGTGTCAGACAGATGGTTGATAAGGGTTACAATCTTCAATTCAAGGATGGAAAGTGTAGAATATTGGGATGTTCTGGGAATGTGATTGCATCAGGTACAAAAACAAGAGGTAATATCTTTCATTTGAATGCTGCTAGTAAAATTTATTTGATTGCTCAAGTTGATGAAAGTTGGTTGTGGCATATGAGAATGTGTCATGTTAACCTTAATAATATTGTCAAGATAAGTTCTACTAAGGCTGTGAGAGATCTACCTAAGTTGGTAAAACCTAATAATTCCATTTGCAAGGAATGTCAGTTGGGAAAGCAAACTAGAATTTTATTTTGGAGCAAATAGCATTGTTCAAATGAATTTTTGGAACTTGTGCATACTGACTTGTGTGGTCCCTCTAGAATCAGAAGTTCACAAGGTTACAAGTATTTCATGTTGCTTATTGATGATTATTCAAGAATGATGTAGGCTACTTTCTTAAGGGAGAAATCTGAAGCGCTGGAAAATTTCAAGATCTTTAAAGCTATGGTTGAGATAGACACTGGTCTGAAGATTAAATGTCTGAGATCGGATAGAGGTGGTGAATTCACTTTTGGTGAGTTTAATTCTTTTTATGAAGAACATGGAATAAAGAGACAATTATCTACACCACGTACCCCTCAGCAAAATGGAGTTGTGGAAAGGAAGAACAGAACAGTTCAAGATGCTGCTAGAACCATGTTGCTGGAAGGAAATGCCCCTCATATCTATTGGAGAGAAGTTGTGAATACTGCTATGTATATCCTCAACTGGTTACAAATCAAAGGCAATATTGGTAAGACTCCTTTTGAGCTATGGACTGGTCATAAGTTTACTGTTAGATATTTCAAAATCTTTGGGAGGATATGCTATCTCAAAAGAGATGAAGATATAGGAAAGTTTGATGCTAGGAGTGATGAAGGAATTTTTTTGGGTTATTCTACTAAAAGCAAGGCCTACCAGTGTTACAACAAGATATTAAAGAAAATGGTTGAAAGTACAAATGTTAAGGTTGATGAAGACATTGCTAGACCATCCAGAACCTGTGGATATGATTTTGATTATCAGAATGATAGTACAAACAAAGTTTGGACTTCAAATCAAGTGAAAATCATTCTGGTGAATCAAGAAGATCAAGAGGAAGAAGAAACCAATGAAGTTTCAAAAGAGAGAACATAAGAACCTGAAGTTCAAGAACATTCTAAGAAGACTCCAAGGTATGTAAGATTGAATCATTTAGAAGATCAAATTATCAGTGATAAGAGTAAAGGTGTCCAGACTAGGAGAAAAATTGTAGAAGAATATTGCTTGATTTCAAAGACTGAGCCTACTAGTGTGAATGAATCATGCAAAGATGAACATTAGGTTGAAGCAACAAAAGAAGAGCTACAACAAATTGAGAAAAATGATACATGGATTCTTGTTCCTAGACCTAAGGGTAAAAATGTAATTGGAATTAAATGGGTCTTTAGAAACAAATTGAATGAGCAAGGTGAAGTGGTTAGAAACAAAGCAAGATCGGTATGCAAAGGATATTCACAAATGGAAGGAATTGATTTTGAAGAGACGTTCTCCCCTATTGCTAGAATTGAAGTTGTGAGACAGTTTCTTGCTTATGCTACTTACAAAGATTACAAGGTTTATCAAATGGATGTCAAGTCTTCTTTTCTAAATGGAAAATTGGAAGAAGTTGTGTATAATGAGCCTATTGCTATATTCTGTGATAATTCAAGTGCCATTAATATTTCTAATAATCTAGTGTTGCATTCAAAAACCAAGCATATATCTATCAAGTTTCACTGTTTGAGAGAAAAGATAAGTGAAAAGGAAGTCAGATTGGAGTATGTTCCTACTGAGGAGCAGATTGTAGATATCTTTACAAAGTCGTTGCCTAAGGATAATTTTGAGTATCCCAGAGGGAAGTTAGGGGTGACTACACCTAATCAAAACTAAGGATGCATTGCATTGTATCATTCAATGCATTTCATAATCATATCTTGTTTCGGATTGATGTTGTGGTGGCTGCTACTCAGGGGGAGTAGTCAGATGGTTCAAAAATTTAGATATGTGGTTTAGAGCTTAGAGATCTTTGTCATTGATGTCAAAGGGGTAGAAGAGTAATGTGAAAAATTGGTGATTATCTAGGTAAAAGAGCCTTGTGGGGAGAAGATCATGTGAAAGAGTTGAGGAGAAAAAGAGTCAGAACCTAAGGGGGAGTAATTGTTAAGAGATAGTTGCATTGATGGTGTTTTTCACATCATGTGTTGCCATCAATGCCAAAGGGGGAGATTTTTGGATGCTATGATTTTTTTGCTAATATGCGGTTGTCATTGTTGTCAACACTATTAGCATTAGTGCATTTGAAGTTGTATATGTCAAGGATGTTGAGAAAATTGTAATAAATGAGTTGTAGGTTGTTAGTAATGAAGTGATGTTCTGTCTGTCGGTGAGTTCTGTACGTTGTTGATTAGAGGTTGTGGACTAAATGGTTTGTTTCTAAGTGTATCTAGTTTATCCACATTGAGTTTCAGAGATCCGCGTGAAGATTTGATTGAGCTATGAAGATTTGTATTTTGACATTTTTTTCTGTTACTTCAGTTTGTGTTCTTGAATAAAGATTATGTGATTCCAGTTAGTTCAATTGTTGTGGATGCTTCTTTTGTGGTTCATGATGCTTGTGGATGTTTCTATATCATGCTCTATATGTGTTGCACATCCATGTTGATCTTTGTGCTCGTGATCCGATATTTTCTCTTGTGTGTTCATGTTTTTCATGTTCTTGGCCGATAAGGTGTTGAAGCATGTTTTGGATCTTTGAGGAGAAATTAATTGAAGTGTTTTTGTGTTGGAAACATTGATTTGGGTCTTCACTATGTTGTGGCTGACCTTGGTTGATTCGCATTGAAAATTATCTATTGTTTTGGGCCGACAGTTTGTATTCATTTTATTATTTATTTGTGGCCGACTTATAGCAGATGTAATTTCATGTTGCAGATATATAAGAGCGATTTTTTATTTGAATTGAAGTGTGAAACGGTGTCCTTCTATGTGTTTGTGTGAATATTGTTCAAATCATTCGAAGGCAAAGCAGAATGTGAAGATAAGTGAAGAAGTTTTCATGTGCTTAACCAGAACTATAATCAAGCATTAGCAGATTCTATTTTCTCAGTTCAAAATTCAAAAGGTTGTAATCTGAATCTTTCTGTAAGACAGTGTGTCTTCCTTTGTAATTGAGTAGTGAGCTCTAGGCAGTGTGCTTGAATGCATGTGCATTCCCCATTTATTATTCTTATACTTCTAATAGGGTATAATCTTGTGGACTGACCTCCACCATGGTTTTTCCCCTAATAAGGTTTCCACATAAAAAATATTGGTGTTATGTGTGCTTCCGATGTGTTGTTGATTCATGCCTTCATTGACATTGATCAAATATGAGAAAAAATATTAATAAGTTTAATAAGTTTGAAATTCAGTGACAACTGATTCACCCCCCTCTCAGTTGTCTTCCCTTGTGTTGCCAACAGTTGCAAGTTCAGAGAGATTTTCCCTACTTGGAAGGAGGATCAATATAAAACATCATTTACCATAAAATGGGGAACAATGGATTACAAGAGAATTTTCTTTGGTCTTTCCAATATTGGTGCCACCTTTCAAAGGGTAATGGACATGGAATTTTAATGTTTAATTTACAAATTAGTGCTCATTTACCTTGATGATATAATAGTTTTTTCTAAAATGTATGATGAGCATCTTTCTCATTTGAGACAAGTGTTTGAAAGGTGTAGGGAATATGGCATATCCCTTAACCCCAAAAAATGTATCTTTTTTTTCCATGAAGGCAAGCTCCTTGAACATGTAGTTTCAAAACAAGGAATTACCATTGTTCCAAAAAGAGTAAGTGTCATTCTTGCTTTACCTTTTCCTAGCCATAAAAAGGGGCTGCAAAGTTTCCTTGGTAGAATTAATTTTGTAAGGAGGTTTATACCAGATGTGGCAAATCTTTTGAAACCTCTAACTGCAATGTTGAAAAAGAATGTAAGTTTCAACTGGACAAGAGAGGGAAAACACAGTTTTGAGGCTATCAAAAAAGCATTAACAATAACTCCTACATTGGTAAATCCTAACTTTTCCAAGGATTTCATCCTTTATGATTTTGGTAGAATAGATACTATTTCCACTATGTCAGTACAATAGAATGATGATAATTTGGAACAACCAATAGCATTTTTTAGTTAGGGCCTAGAATATTATGAGCAAAGATATAATTTTGTTGAAAAACATATACTTTTTATTAGAATTTTGAAGAAGTTTAGGCATTTAATTTCTAACAAGGTTCATCTAATGGTTGCTAATCCTAGTGTCAAGGAGTTTCTTTTAAGTAAGGATTTGAATGAGAAAAGAGCAGATTGGATTTCTAAGGTCATGGAGTATGACATAGATATCAAAGTCACAAATTTGGTTAGAGGTAAAGGGTTGTGTGAACAGCTAGTTGTTGGGTCAGAAAGTGATCAAGAAACTCAAAAGGAAGTTGTCCTTGTGACCAATGATGAACCTCAAATTGTTGCACTAGCATTGGGTACTAGTCGGATGTAAGAAATGGTTCATTTTCTACAAACTGGTGAGTGTCCACTTGGTTTGGACAAATCAAAGAGGAGATACTTTACATTGCTGTCTATTCCTTATGTTCTTGTCAATGGTATACTGTTTAGGAAAGATCATAATGTATTTTTACTAAGGTGCATAGATATTGATTAGATTGACAAAATACTCCACAAGTTTCATGATGGAAAAACGGGTGGACATTTTTCTCCAAGGACCATAGCTTGGAAGATTATGAGGGTTGGATACTATTGGCCAAGCCTCTTCAAAGATTCCCATGCATGGGCAATAAAATTTGTTAAGTGTGAAATGTTTGCAAGTAAGGAAAGGTTTCCAGATCTTCCTTTGTAGCCCATACAAGTTGAACAACCTTTTATGAGGTGGGGCATCAATTTTATCAAAGCTATTAATCCACCTTCAAGTGCAGGTCATAAGTGGGTTCTCATTTCCTTAAATTATTTTACTAGATGGACTAAGGATATGGCATTAAAAGAAGCCAATGAAAGTGTTGTTCTAAATTTCTATGATGATTTGATAACAAGGTTTGGTGTACCTAAGTCTATTATTTCTGATAATTCCTTAGCTTTTGTTGGAATAAGGTTGAGTGAATGGGTTGTCAAGAATGGTGTCCACTTGAATACCTCGTCAAACTATTACCCCCAAGGTAATGGTTTGGAAGAGTCAACAAATAGGAACTTGATAAAGATCATTAAGAGGATTATGAAAGATAACAAAAGAACTTGGCATACCAAGTTGAAATATTCCTTATGGGTAGATAGAAAAACACCAAAGAGGTCCATTGGAAACTCCCCTTATATGTTGGTATATGGAAAGGAGGCAAGGTTTCCCTTGTCTATTGAGCTTCCAACACTTGACATTGTAAACCAGCTTGAAATGTTTGAAGAAGAGGATCCAATGGCAATTAGATATGCACAGCTCATGGAGCTTGTAGAAGCAAGAGATAAAGCTATGAAAACCATGGATTTTCACCAACTCCAAGTGAAGAGAGTTTTTGACAAGAAAGCAACACCAAGGGTGTTTAAGGAAGGAGATGTAGTTCTCAAATGGGATGAGCTAAAGAGCAGGCCTGGAAAACACACTAAGTTTTATAGTATGTGGAGTGGCACGTTCATCATTGTAGATTGCAAATAGCACAATTTCTTCCAGCTGTCAAAAATGGATGGTGAAATACTTCCTATCCTAGTCAATGGGATACACCTCAAACTCTGTTTTGAGGTATGATCATCTTGTGTACATATTAGTTTAGGATTTTTTATTCAATAAGTGTTGTTGCACATTACTTTTAGGTGTATTTTCATTTCCTCTAAGTGTCGTTTTGCACAATTAGTCAGTTTTTTCTAAGTCTTTTGGTAGGTTGAATAACATTTCAAGGTGTTATGCATTGTTTTGCATGAGTTACGACAGTACGCAATACTATTTCTTAAGTCTTTAGAAGTTCCTTTTGACTCTATTCCCAATTGATAAGTTCAAACAACTGGTCTAGGATGCTTAGCAGGCAAGCATTTAGCAGATGTCGCCAAAAATGTTACCTAATTTTTTCTTTAAGCTCAATTAGGTAGAGCTAGAATGGCATTTGCAACTAAAGGTAAAAGGTACACATTAATTTCTACTAAAGTTCCATTTATATGCACAAACGTATTATAAAATGAATTATAGTTTATTGTGCAAGTGTTTACAAGAGAAAATATTGCACAATTTTTGCATAAAATGTTGTCTTTTATTCATAATTGCAAATGTATGGTGTCCCACACAAGCCATGGGAATGACTAATTCAATGCAATACAAAAGTTAAACTATACATTTGAAGAAAGGAAAAAGCATATGAAAGGAATAGGGATCCTTCATTGCCTAAATGATGAACCCCAAAGTTGAACTACTGCATCTTCAACTACTTTCACTTGGTTGCTCCAGAAGTTGCTCCGATGCTCTAGAAGTTACTTGCAAGGGATTGAAAAGTTGGTGTTAGAGCTCAAGATACATATTCTCTTCATATACAACATCAATAAAAATATAATTTAATCTCATAAGGCATTGAAATCAATTTCACAGTTATCATCAAGGAAAAGTAGAAGATCATCATCAATATCCATTAAATTATAAACTTCATTGTTTTATCTAACATGTTTGTTCACTATGCAGGTATAGGTGAATTTTTCATTGTTGTACTATCTTCACATTAACATCACAGCATGTTGAGTAAAATAGGCTCCCACAACAATTGAGCCTAGCGTGTTGTCATCTTGTATTTTGAGAGGGATAGGAGTGTAAACTCATCATACTTATCTACTCAATGGAACCATCATGAGTAGGGGTAGTCAAGTTTTTCAATGCATAAGACAACCCTCAAGTGACAGGATTCTAGAAGTCAGAGAAGACTAAATGATAGTCATATACCAATCCTAGGTGTATGCATACATCAACAAAGCAGGATAGTTTTGTAAGGCATGATGCTTGAAAAATGCACAATGGAGAGTCATATAGTTACAATGGTTGAGCCAAAAGTAGGGATCCTTATCACAGAGCATAGGGTTTGGGAGGAATTAAACCTTCATATGCTAACAAATAAAGGGAACCCTAAAAATTTTGGCAAGAAAAGTGAAGCAGATCAAGTAAACCCTTTGGGTTCTTCACATGTATATGGAGAAGGGAAAAACCAAAGCAGAGAGGAGGGTTTTCCCTTCATTTTCTATGAAAGTATAAAATCAAACCATAAGCCTATATACACAATTGAAGCCATGGCCACAACTAATATAAAAGCAAATGGATACAGAGAATGGAACCCTTGAGGGTTTTTCATTTCTTCTTGCAGAGTAATTACAAGAGAAACCCCAAACACATGTTTGCAAAATGAAAATCAAGAAAACAAAGCTATATAGGCTAAGTATAAAAATAGAAACTTTGTCATTTCTTCCACCAACATAGAGCATGAAAAAAATACATAGAAACCAAAATGTGTTCATCTTTTTTTTTGCATAATAGAGCTCAAAACAAGTTTACATTCATAGATAATGAAAGAATAACATTTGTTTGCACAGACAGAGACTTACCCAACTCGGCCTTGATATGTTTTGCAAAGACTCTACAGGAAATGCATGAAAACCATGGTGATACCCTATATGGGCAAAGTGAAGTTTCCAGAAGAATGAAAATGTAAAAAAGAATTGAATGCAAAGTGAATAGCTGCAGTTTTGTGATTAGAGTTTTGTTTTGCCCTAAAGTGGTCGAGTGTCACTTATGCATTTTTTCCTTTATTTTAAAACATTTTCTTCATAACTAATACCCCTTGTGCAAATGTTAAGTGATTTATGCCTTCCTTGCATACTTTACAAGGTTTAATCAAATGTCCCTTTTGTATATCCAACCAAAGCATGGTCGAATTGAGGAGTCTTTATTTTTGCATTAAAGTTAAAATGTAAGACTTTATTTAAGTGATGATTTATAAATCACTTTAAATAATGTTAGAATTGCAAAATAAAGATAATGTAGCATGTTTTTTTAAGATTGAGTTAAAAGGGAGGGAAGAGGTTTGAGATTGATTTTAAAGTGCCAAGCATATAGGGGAGGTTGGAGAGCTTGAAAAAAAAGTGGAGAGAATATAGGAGTGGTTTTGAATTAGATTTGAAGGTCTTGGAAAGAATTTAGGAGCGATTTTAGATGTCTTCATGGTAGGAGAGGTCAAGGATTGATCTTTTCTTCATTCATAGGCCTTTTTAGAGTTGTTTTAGGGGCTAAAATTTAGGCTTTTCTATTGTACACGACTAAGGGAGGTTGAAGTCCCTATCTTTGTGGAGCTACTTGGAAAAGCATAAAGTAACTTCAAACAACATTTTTGAAGTTAGTTCTTTCTTCGTCCAGCATGTATGGTAACTCATTTTGGAGTTCTTTCAGCAGGAGACAACATTGTAACTCTTTTATAGGCATGTATAGCAGTATTACACCTTTTTCAAATCAATAAAGTTAAGTGAATTTTTCATTCTTAGATTTTGTTTCATTGTGTGTGTTTGAATGATTAATGCAATTTCATGTGAAGTATCTCATCCTTTTTGTTGAGGTAGAAGAAATATGTGTGTTGCAGGTTGTAGGTTGTGTTGGTGATACAAACAAATTCAAAGTTGTGAAGAGAGTATAACATCCTTCTAGGATTGTGAGTATCATAGCCTTCTTATGAATCATTGATGCAAGAGAATATGAACCCCTGAGTTGTGTATGTGAAAGCTTTGTTGTTGATTAAATTGTGTGTAAAATCAGTTGTGCGAGTTTTAGATAATCATTTTGGTGCATCACCATAGGAGATAGTTTCATTTTTATGTTTCCTTCAACCCCTTTTCCCAGCAAATGCACTAGTTTAGTTATTTTTTAGGTGAACATCATAAGAGCTAGCTTACTTTGGAGGTTAGCATCCATTATCTAAGCCCACAATCAGGGAGGCTTTCCAATGTTTCACCAATAGGTTGAGTTTACTCAACAAGGGTGCACTATTAGGAGACAACAGTTATTGCTTTTAATTCAAAGAATTAATGAAAGTACTTGAATGAGGTTGTAGATTCATGTGAATTGAGTACTAGGATATTAGTAAGAAGTTATGGTTGAGAGTATAATGAATGTGATACTATAATGTAGTATTATCAAAGCTTAATGATGTTATGTGTTAAATTTTTGTCAAATTGTATAGGTTTTGAGATTAACTTTGTTCCTAGGTTAAGGCACTGATCTAAGTGAGTGTTCATGATACATTTTGTTTATCAATGCAATAGCAAATCAATTTTATAAACAAACCTTTAAATGGATTATGATTGTTGTTATTTTATGTTGAATGTTTCTTCATTCAACATATCTTGCTCTCCTATATTGTATTCACTATCTTCTTACTCAAAATAATCAATGGTTATTTATAATTTGTCATATCACATCATTTGTTTATGTTATGGATGTTGAACTATTAGATTCTATTCAAGGAATCGATTAATATTCCTTTTAGTTATTTATCAAAGATTGTGTGAATGGAAATGCAATATGAATTTATAAGCAGTGGGATAAGTGTTGTTCTTTAAAAATGATGCAAAATCACATATCAAATTCAATACCATGGAATACAATATAAAATATTAAATATCACAATTTCATGGAATACAATATAAAATATCATCAACTATAGTTTGGAATATGATTCATGAAGTGTAATCTAAAATAAAATATCATGAAGTGAAATGATTCACAATTTCATGGAATACAATATAAAATATCATAAACTACAGTTTGGAAAATGATTCATGAAGTGCAATATAAATACCTAAAAGCTACTAATTCACTTCCATTTCCTAAATGAAGTCAGGGTCTTGAAACTGACGTTCAACTTGAGATAAAGTAAGAGTTGTCTTGATTTTGAGTTTGGTCTTCATTTTCTTCAACATGTGTCTCAAATTCAACATTCATTGTGTCACTGTCATTTGTCCCACTACCACTACACGTGCCACCAATACCAGCATTTGGAATTGGAGTGTTGCACAACCCTCTTCTTTTGCATATGGACCTTCAGATTGTGAGTGCCCTTTCAAAAGGAATTTTTTTGAAATTATATGCAGTTCCTTTCATCCTCAATAAATTTTCCAAATTCTTGTCTAGTTTGTTTCTTAACTTTGATTTCAAAAATGCCAATGAACTGAAAACTCTCTCATCCTCCACCAACCCCAATATCATTGTTTGACATAAATCAACAAGTTTAAAATATTCTGATATCAAACCACACAATATTTCACTCTGACCTAAGTTTGTCCAAACCTTTGTTATTGATCCCAGTTCAAAGGACTTCTCCATTCCCATGGAATCAAACTGGTCCATCATACTTCTTGCAAAATTCTTACATTTTTTTCTAAGATTATTTGCATTTATAGTTTCTTCTATTGTCTTCTCATTGTATGTTACACTTTTCAAAAAAAAATCGATCAAGATATTTACTTTATCATGAAAATATTTTGGGCTACCTTAATTTACCCAAAATTGAGGATACACAATACCCATGGCTTCAAGTATTTCATGTCAAGGGAATCTATTATAAATCTCTAAGGAAAGACATTTTACAATTTCCTTCAAATTATCACTAACAGATTTAACAATGTTGTTAAAATATTCCTTTCTAATAGGTACTTCTCTAATAGAGCACCTGGTTGTCGTTTAATGGTACATTGGTATATCAAATCCATGTACACAGATACATAAGTTACCACTTGCATTAAACTATAAATAATTATCAGGATTATTCAAATCAGTAATTTTATGCCAGATGAAATAATTTGGGGTTTCTTTTGTTAGATCTAGATATAGATGATTGAGAGCCATGCATGTATGTCTACGTAGTTTGGAATATTCATAAATATACATAGTTCTATCTTGGGATTTCTTCACAAGATTGTTCATTTTATCCACCATGGGGAGAAGACTAGCTAAAGTCAAGAGTGTCTTTATATCACTTAACCTATGTAAGAGGTCAGGAGCTTTGTCTACTGTGTTGCAATTCTTGTACATTACTCCAATCAAGGATTGATATTCTGAAAGAACTCATTGTGCTAATCCATACAAGGAGATCCATCTAGTATCAACATCCTTAAGAAGTGTGTTTCCTATTGTTATTCCCTCAGCAAAATTTTGAAATTTCTTGAAATGTTTGGGACTTCGGCAGAAGTATGCGTAGAGCTCACGGAATAGATTTTCAACCTTAATACTATAGGAAACTTGCTTACAATTTTGAGTGCTAAATTCATTATATGGGTCATGCAATGAATGCCAAGCATGTATGGTGCACAAGTAGCTTGTAACTTTGTGCAAACACAGCTCTGGTGACCTTGCATCACTGCAGCTCCATCAACTCCTACACACACCAACTTTTTGGCAATTGTCAAGTCATCCATACCTACAATTTCATTCAAATATTTCTTGAATAGTTCAAATAGATTTTGCGATGTTGAACTGTTCTTCATTTTATGAACACAAAGAAGATGAGCTAAGGGCTTGGCGGACATGATTTTTTATAGTATACACATGCATACAGACCCAAGAATTATTATCTATTGTAGTAACTTCATCTATAGATAATGCAATGAAGTTTGACTCTTTTACTTTCTCCTTTAAATCTTGCTTTTCCACTACAGCAAGATAGTTTTCCCATTCCCATCCAATGTTTACTGACCAATGTGAGGTAGGAAAGTGAGGAACACCCAAAAAAGATAATAAATTAAAATATTATAGGTAGTCTATCCTAGGACACCCTTTGGACAAAATATGAAAAACAATACTCATCTAAACAGTTTTTGACAGATGTGCTCCTTCTATTGCTTTTCCAAATTGAGCCTCAATTGTACCTCGACATGCAACAAGCTTCAACATTCTTTGCTTATGCTCTTCATACTCTACGACATACTTAACATGAAGACATTCTTCCTTTGATTTCCATCATACGACTAATTGTTCCTTTCCATCTATGATTTGTTTTTCATAAACTTTACCGATATGCTTTTCTATAGTTTCAAGCTTTAGCTGCAACTTCTTGTCTCTTTTAAATTTCCAACTGCAAATTGTACACATACATTTTGTTGTAGTTTCATCATTGTTTGCTTTCTCCAATGGTACAATGAATGGGTACTTTGACAACCAACCAAGTTGGAAATTCCTTGTCATTTCCCACTCGCACCCCACTTTTTATTTTCCTTTTCTTTTCTTGCTACCATCATCATCCAAGTCAATTATCTCATTTTGGCTAACCAAGGTATCCCTTGGAACATCTTCTACAATATTGTCATCCTCATTTGACTCATTTAACTCAATGACAATCTCACCTTGACCTTCCGATGGCGGTGAGGTATTGTGTATGATTTCTTCATTAATATTTGGTGGAAGAGTTGATGATGTAGCTCCATCTTGATCTGATGGATCAAAAGCATTTCCAATTCCAAAGTAAGACTGTATGGTAACTCTATGTTTTGTGAATTTTGATGGCCTCCCAATCCCTTCACCACTCTAAGGAGTCTTACCCTTGTTGCACTTGATGCTTGACATATTGATCTCTCATTTTCAATAAAATTTAAAAAAAAATGTCTTCTTGTTTAAGAAGGATAGAGAATATAGATCCCATTCCCTACTCAATATTATCTTTAATATTGAAGTAAGAATCAAAAAGAGATAAATAAATCTTATAACACTATGAAGAAATGTCCACTCACCTTTAAGTTTAGGTTTTCATTGACTTGTTATTTGTTAATGCAGGAATGCCTATGTTGTAAGTTTGTAACTTTCCTATGATCAAGTTCAAGGTTCCAAGTCCAACTTCCAAATCGAGAGCTCACAATTTCATAACTAAACAAAATGTGTAAGAATAAATGATAGTTTTGATTGTATTTATATCAATCCATATTTGGAAAATTTTGCAGGATTTTTAAATGGTATATTAAAAATTTGGTGAATCCCACATGATTATACAATGATACGTTGTAATTTTCAAGGTGATTATGGCCCTACGATTAGCAGGGAGGTTTCACGACAATTAGTGAAATGTGTCCTCAAATGTAAATTTTTTTAATGTTATTAGCAAAATGGGTCCTCATAAGCAACTATTTGTAAATTTTAAATGGTGAAATGGGTCCTCATAAATATGCCTCATAAAAAAAATCAATGGCGAATGGACATGCATTGGACTGATAATTCATAAAATTTGGGTAATTTGGCCACCCTATTGGGAGCAATTAATTCACCAATTTCAACTTGGTCGATATCTAAAATTTTCCAATTGGCAAAGATTCGTGACTAAAGTTTTCTTTTTTCCATAATGATAAGAGTTGTTATATGCAAACTCAACCAATGGTAGGTATTCTTCCCACTTGTATTATTGATCCATGCAATACATACTTAGTAGATCTTCAAGTACCTAGTTAGCCCTATCAGTTTGACCATTTGTTTCTAGATGATATGTTGAACTTATATTCAACTGGGTACCAAGTGAAGAAAACAAGGTTTTCAAAAACCTAGACATCACACGAGCATCCCTATTTGAGATAATCTTCTCAGGAATCCCATGCAACCTAAACACCTCTTGAATAATTTTTTGTGCTATGACAGGAGCTCCATCGGTTAAATTCCCTGGAATAAAATGTGCTACCTTGGTAAGCTTATCCACTACCACAAGAATGGCATTATGCTTGTTCCTAGACATAGGTAGACCTTGCACAAAGTCCATGCTTATTACTTGCCACTTACTTTCAGGAACATCATGAGGATACAAAAGTCCTATAGGGTGATGATGTTTTGCCTTCACCCTTTGACACTCTAATAATTTTTCTACAAACCTAGCAACATATCCTTTCATTCCCTTCCAAAAATATAATGGCTTCATATCAGCCAACATCTTGGTCACACCAGGATGTCCAAAGTATGGTGCATTGTGAACTTCTTTCTACACCAAGTTTCTTAATTCTTCTAAATTAGGCACATATATTCTTCCTTTAAATCTTAATAACCCACTAGGTTCAAAGTGAAATCCTTCATACCTTATGTCTTACAGATTACCCAAGAGTTCTTTCTTGACTTGCTCATAGTATTCATCACACTTGGATTTCAACAACACTTGGCCCTTGAATTCAGTTTGAATTGATACTATTGAAGTGATATGCCTCCTACGAATTAGGGCATTGGAAACTTGATTCTCTTTTCCCTTGATGTAGTTAATGTTGAATTCATAATAAATTATCAACTCCAACCATCTCCTTTTACATGCATTAAGGTTGGGTTGGGTGAATAAATACTTTAGATCATGATGATCAATCTTTAGTTCAAAAGGTTTACCCATCAAATAGTGTCTCCACATCTGCAATGCATGGACTATTGTTGCTAACTCCAAATCATGGGATGCATAATTTTTCTCATAGGGCTTTAGCTTCCTTGATTTATAATCTATGACTTGCCGACCCTATATTAAGACTCTGCCTAATCCTTTAGCTGATGCATCTATGATGATAGTAAAGTCGCCATCTAGATTAGGCACCTTCAAGATCAATGTCATAGTCAACTTCTCCTTGAGTGGGTCAAATGTTTCTTGACATTTCTTAAACCACTCAAACTTCTTCCCTTTCCTCTACAATGAAGTAATAGGAAAAGCTATCTTGGAAAAGTGTGCAATAAACTTTCGATAGTAACCTGCCAAACCCATAAAACTTCTAACCTTACGTACATTCTTTGGCACTGGCCACTCAAGTACCACTTTTTTTTTAGGTGGATCCACTACAATCCCATCAACTAAATCATGTGACCTAGATACTATACTTCTTTCTAAAAGAAGGTGAACTTAGGCAGTTTTTCATAAATCCTATGCTCTCTTAACCATTGGAGAACAATCTCTAAATATCTACAATGCTCTTCTTCATTCTTAGAATAGATTAAGATATCATCTGGGAAAACCAATACAAACCTATCTAAGCAGTCACTAAATACAATGTTCATCAGGTTCATGAATGTTACAGATGCATTCATAAGTCTAAAAGGTAGGTTTGTGAACTTGTAATGATCATATCTAGTCCTGAAAGCAGTTTTGAAATCGTCTTCATCTTTGATCCTCAGTTGATGGTAACCTGATTGTAGATCAATCTTCGAAAACACTACTTCTCCTCACATCTAATCAAAAATATCATCAATGTGTGGCAATGGGTACTTATTCTTTATCATAGCTTTGTTAAGCATTCAATAATTAGTACACAAGCACAGTGTACCATATTTCTTCTTCACAAAGGTCACTGGCACTCCCTAGGGGAAAACACTAGGTTTTATTAGCCCTTTGGATAACAACTCTTCCAGATGTGCTTTAATCTCCATTAGTTTCATTGTGGTCATCCTATAAGGTGCTTTGGATATAGGTTCTATCCCTAGCACTAGGTTGATGGATAAATCAAACACTCTCTTGGGAGGCATTCTAGGTAGTTCTTCTAGAAAGACATCCACAAATTTTTGAAGGATGGGATATTTCTCCAGATTCCACCACTTCTCCTTCTTCAACACCTAGGGAGTCTTGTGCTCCATAATAAACAACATCATCTTGAGAAATTAATTCCTTGTATTCCTCAAGTTTTTCCATTTTAATTGTGAAGAGTTGACATCCTTTCTTCTTTTCCCTATGCATCTACATAGTTGATATCTAACGCAATTTCATTTCCCTAGGTGTTCCTTGCAATGACACTTGATTACCTAGGATGTTTAAGCATTCTACAATTTTAGCATGGTAATCCACTTTATCCCTATGCTTACATAGCCAATTCATCCCTAAGATGACATCATAAGATTCTAAGGGGACTACATACAAATTTACCTTCTTAGAGAAACTTGGAATTTTTACCCTTGCTTCAAAAAGATATTGCCTCACCTCAACTCTTGTCTAGTTTTCATATTCAACAACCCAAGACTTTTCCATAAAACTAGCCTTTCTAGAAATTTGACTAGCTACTTTAGGTGAAGCAAAAAAATTCGTGGCTCCAGTATCAATAAGAATGGAAATAGTTATACCAAACAAAGTACCTGGAGTTTCTATTGAAGTGATTTGGTACTCAACTTATTGATTGTCCAAAGTTGTATGGATCTTCTATTGGAATGTAGCTTGTTGTGGAGGAAAAGAATTTCCTTGAGGTTGTGATCTCAATGGGTTTTTTGGGAAAATTGATGTAAAAATGATCCCCACCACATATGAAGCATTCTTTCACTAGTCCCCTCTTTCTTGCAGGCCTTTTAGTATTACTAGCATTCCCTCTAGTGTTGTTGAAGTTATTACTATTGTTGAAATTATTTCCTCTATGATCCCTTCTTGGTTCATTCCAATTGTTACGAGGTCCTCCATCCCTTTGACTTTGATAATTCGGCCCTCCACTAGACTTCTTTGGAGTTTGATTAACTAGAGGCCCACCAAACTTTCAATTCCTCTCGGTAGATTGAGATAGCTTTAATCTTTTGCTTCTACTTAATTTCCTTCTCATATACTAATTCTATAGTTGTTAGACTGTATGCATTGAAACCTCACCACCCATTTGGTTATTTAGACCCATGATGAACTTCCTAATTTGAAATCGCTCATCTTTTTGGTACATAGGTACATACCTCAAGAGACGAGTGAATTTATCCTAGTGCTCATTCACTGATGAGTCTCCTTTCTTCAAATTTTGGAAATCAGTGAGCTTTTGGTCATAGAAAAATTGGGGCAACCACCTTTTTCAAAAAATATCAACAAACTCACTCCATGTTAGCCTTAAATAACTAAGTCCAAGTTCCATCTTCTTGTTCATCCACCAGTTAGAATCTTCTCCTGCCAACTGGAAAGCTCCCCAAATGACTTTTGTGACCTTTGCATAGTTCCTAATCTCAAAGTACTTTTCCATTTGTATCAACCAAGCCTCAGCCTCATCTCTATTGGTGCTTCCTTCAAATTTAGGATGGGTAATTTTTCTCATATCCCTAGATAATTCAATTGTCACATGTTTCCTCTTACTACTTTTCAACTTGGACTGAGATTATGACTTATCATTATCATGTTCACTAGTATGGGTGTGATCATGAGAATTCTCTCCCTCTTCTTCTTCATTGTTAGGAACTTCCTCTTCATCATTTGGTATTTCTTGTTCCTCTCCCTCTTTTCCCCTTACCTCCTATTCAAGGTTTCCTATTAATTCCCTAGTTTCATCCATTATTGCCAGAATGTGATCCAACTTAGCTCCAACATTCTTGACCCTCTGACCTACTTCCTAACTTTCCCCAAGGTTAGTGTGTATTCTAACCATTTTCCAATGTCAAAATATACCTGGAGGTTTTTATGTAATTAGATCTAATAAATTTTACTTATTGTTTTGAAAACATCATAAAGAGCATAATTTCACACATAAGAAATTCATTGAAAAAGTTATACACAGTTTTGATAAGAACATGATTTTCATTTATTCAAAAGGATTTCAATATCCTTCTTTTACATCGAATGACTATTCAAATAGTCAAGAAGAGATTATCCCTCATATTCACTCTTAGATACATAATTGTGTGGGGTGTACCCCTCAGATGTTTGCTCAAGTTTATCATCGAAAGGATAATATCCCTCTGATTTATCCTCTAACACATAGTTTCAAGGTACATAACCCTCTGATTCACAAATTGTGACTATTACAATAAATTTTGCTAAGGGAAGAACTTGAGGATCCCTAAATATCATGACTGGACTAATAATACATTCTGAGGGCATATCCCTAGAAAGTGATAAAGAGTCTAACCTTGCTAGAGAGACAGGAAGTAAGTAGTTGAAGTTGGTATCATCTTTCATTCTTCTCTTCTCTTGACTAATTCACAAAATGGCATGACTGAATATCTCAATATCACTTAGCCAAATGGTGTTGTCATAATTAGTTCCCTCAATGGTACGAACAAGGGATTCTCTTTCCTTCTTGGCTTGTAGGTAGCACTCATTTTCGATCACTGACTTTCTTGCAGTCATCCTAAGATGCACTATCCTAGCACAATAATTCCAAATATTAGACTCGTATAATGTTGGAGGGAAAACATAGCAAGCACATAGGTTCCAGAGTTAAACTTGGTGGCTCTAATACCACGTGTAACATGCCCATTGTCCTACTCAATTTTTTTTCTAATTTTTTAACCACAAGTGAAATAATTCATGATACCATCAAATAGAAATAATTTTTTTCTTTTCAAAAGAAAAGATAACATGCACATTTTAAATAAACACTATTCCAAAATTCCATTGCATTATAATATAATTTCACAATCTTTCCAAAGAATTGATTTCATAATAAATAATCTTAAGTTTAACTTTTCATGTTTACAATCTTCCATATAAATGGACTCAAGAATACATACATAGCTCCTTTGAGCTTCTGGTAGTAGAAATACATATGGTCCAGGTAGTCCCCCTTAAAATTTTGGCCACCAACTGATGAGGAGAAGCATCACTCAAGTGCTTTTCCACCAACCACAAACTTACTGAGGTCCCCCACACATCTACCTAATGGTAAGATGGCCCTACCCTTCAACGAAGAGATTGGTTTGGTAACCTCATAATACTAGCCTTTCCTGAGCTTTGTGTTGTGTCCTACAAACTAGAACTTTCCCATACAATGGATACAACCTACGTATATTACAATCCTGAACTAGCATGTACAACTAGATCAGAGTGAATTGACAATGTATATAGTGGAAACTTACACTACTTTGGCCAAAGAATTCAATGCTCAATTACTTCGAGTGAGAGTCATCCTATTCACACACCTTCATAGCTCAATTTGTAATGACCACACATATTTTATACATAGGCTCTCCCCTTCATTGGATTATCCTAACCCCAAGAATAACCTATATTCTCTTACTAAGACATTTCAACTATAGTTTAATTCAAACTAATTCATAATCCAAACTTTCACAAACTTATTCATAATTCAAACTATAACTATATAAGCTATAACTTATCATAGCTTATAGTAAACATTCAAACACTCATTCCTACATATATAATATACTAGTATAAACTAATTATGGGATTTACAAACAACTAAGCTCTTCAAGCATCTTTCGTACTTTTCAAGAAGAATATAAACACATTCATAAGAAAGCATCTAAATTTCCTCTTTTCATTCAATTCTAACAAATAATATAAATTAATGCAATCTTCTTAACTTAAAATATAAAACAAAGTAGAAAATTAGCATGCCTGTAATTAGAAAGCTCCAATTGAAAAATATGGTTTCCTAGCATAGTGTTCACCAAAATCGGCTTGCAACTCCTTCTAAACTCAGCTTTTCACTAACTTCTATCTTCCCTTGAAAAAATCTCACAATGCAACTCACTCTATCCTCACTAAACCCACTCTCAAAATCCTCACAAACTCTCAACTCATAAAAGCAACAAAGTAACTCTTAAAAAAATTAGAAAATAAGATTGCAATTATGTGTCCCATAAGATGAAGAATGCTCCTCCATTTATACAAAAACGTGAGCACTTCAAGGCTACAAAAAAGCTCTCATTCTTGCCACTTCTCACATTCAAAGGTTCAACTCAGCTAGCAAGATCCAAGGTGGCAGATTTAAAATGGTGACTAAATGTGCTTGCTCAACTAGTCACTATATCCATATGACAACAAATTGATTTACTAAAAAATGCAAGGTTAATGTTTCTACAGGTCGACCTTTCTCAACTAGCTTCATACTTGACTATTTCTCACATTCCATTTTCCTCATACGTTGGAAACAAAATGCAAAACATACTTCTAAAAGGTGTGCACAATTCATAATTGGGCTCCACATAATATATCATGTGCCCTATTTACTTGGCTACAGTTTCGAAAAGACTAGGTCAAAGCTATTTTTATGTTTGATATTCATTTGGCCTTCATAAAATTTGACTAAGTCTTGCCAGATTATTCTCATACTATGGTTTTCTTTATTCCCATGTGCCATGTTTTAGCATTTCCTATGTTTACATTACTCAACATTTAAATTCTTTTTGTAATGTTTATTGTTTATGCACTACCACGAAATGATGTGCAATTATCTTTTATTGTTGCGCTATACATTATGTGTATGTTGTGCTATATATGTTATGCACTCAATAAACATTTCAACACTATTTGAAATGATTAACATATATTTAATATATATACATAATATGATATATATATATATATAAACTTATAAGTTTATAAAATGCCTTATTCAATATTTGAATACACATACACGTATTTACATATTTCACATAATAACACATGTGTATATATGCATATATATATGTATCATGTATATATATATTCATATACTATATTTATCATACCTTGATATTTAAACACATATATTCATAATTCCCATTGATTGACATATATATACTCATCTGTATGAGTTTATCATAAACACATACATATATACATATATATACATTTTATGTATATATCTCATCAATTAATATAAACGCATAATGAAGAAATAATGCATGACTAAGAGAAATAACCCAAATCAAAACATTCATAGACAAGATCATAACGTCTTCTAAACCATACTCAAACAAGGCGAAGGATAACTTACCATTTCCCAAACTATTGACTTGACTTCACTAAACTAGAGGTGAGTGTGTGAAAGGTTAGTTAGGCTCATTAAGGGTTACTAGACCAAGTCTTGAGTGATACTTCCCCTCTCTTCTAGAGGATTGAATTTGTCCCTACATCCAACTTAGTACATTGCAAAAGTAGTTAGCTAAATCAATTACAACCATTTGCATCATATATTTTATAGACAGAATCATTAGAAGACATCAAATTGAATCAAACATTTATTTATTATATTTCCAAGATACATAAAGCATAAACATATACATTTAAAGCATTTTCACTTAACTAAGTAAAAGTAAATAAGTAATAACACAATGGGGTGTAACATGATTATAGGTTATTATGATATTTGGCCCTAGCACTATGGTATAAGATTTCAAAAACTATTCTAAATCAAAGATGTAAGAAAAAGAGCCCATTCGGACTCTACATAAAAATAGAGGATCAATACCTCAAATACATAGGTTTACCATCAAGATTCATTCATGATTTTTACATTACTCAAGGGAGAAAAGATTTTCCAAGAAAGAGTAGGGATGATCGACCCATGTATTCTACAATCATTCTTAAATCTATTGAAAGAAATAACTCTTTACTAAGCAGTATTGTATCCAATATCAAATGCATAATAATTCACAAAGGAAAGTTACATGTCACATACCAATTTCTTGTAGACAAGGCAAAATACTCAATAATTTTCCTTTCTTTCTCACCCTCCTTCCTTATCTTCTTCCATTCTCCATGTATTTTGTTTCTCTTTCTTTGCATGTCTTTTTTCCTCTGTATCACCAATTACCCCCATTGAGCATATCCCCATTAACTTTTCAAATCACCCCAACAACATGGAAGGTGTTTTATTTTTTTGAATCTACATATTGTATTCACTTCAAAATATTCTAACGCCTCCTCTAGGAATAAACAACAATTCTGCATGCAAAAATATTGCCCCCTTCCACTACTTTTACTAACATTTAAAGATTGACTACATATGTTACTTTAACGCCCCACTATTAATTTCATGCATGCAAATGTCACCCCAATCAAATAATTTTTTACTAATTTTTATTTAGTTTTTTTTCAACTAATTTTATTTAAGTTTTTATTTGATAATATTCCTTCTATTAAATAAAAATCATTTATTTATTTATTTAATCTCATTAACAATTCAAGCACTTTATAGTTTTGATAACTATATATTTATAGTAATACTATATTATTGTTATCTCTATTTAAATAAAAACTCTCAAAGCTTATAAAAATGTGTTCTATTTAATTTTTCTTAATAAAATTAATTTTTGAAAATAAATAATCATAATTCACAATAAATAAATTTTATCAATACAGAGTGAAAAATAAATTAGTTTCGATTTAATAATAATCTTGCAATTTGGCTTTTAAACTATTTGTATAATTATTTAATAGTTAAGTTATCCAAGAAAATGGAGCAGGGGCCCTAGCTCAATTGGCTAAACCATCCTATTGCGGGCAAGAGGTCACAACGTATAGTCTCCCCCCAAACCCATTGTATCGAAGGGTGTGTCATGCCAGCACCACCGATCATGTGAAATTTTTTTACTAGGCACACTACAATTTATAGGGGGATGGATACCCAATCAATTCCTGCAGTCTAAAAGAAAAAAAGTTATCCAAGAAAATGGGACATGCCACAATATAATCTCTTAGAACATCTTGAAAAAACTCCAACACAAATATCCATCTTGGAACTTCTCAAATCATCCCCCATCCATAGAAATATTGGATCAAGCCTTACAAGAATTGTGAATTCCCAATGACATTGATCATGAACAATTCTGAGCACTTGTAGGCCACCTCTCCACCACATACCAACTTAATTTAGATAAAATTGCATGCATCCAATCAACCCATACCATAATAAATATTTACACATTAAAGTCCTCATAGAAAAACATAGCAAAATGAGTCTTGCTTGATAATGGATCTGCCTCAAAATTTGTACCTTGAAGTTCATTAAACAATTGGGATATTTAGTTAAAGTAGCTTTAAAGCCTCAAGTTATCACCATCAAATCATATGATAATGTGGAGCAAGAATCAAAAAGGTACTATATGTTTTCTTATACAAGTGGGCTCAACATTGCAACATACTACGTGTCATATCATTGATCTTGATCTCGTTTACAATCTTATCATCAACCTCCCATGGCTTCATTCAATGCAAGTCATTCCATCCACTTATCATGAATGCATTAAATTTCCCCACAAAAACATTTAAAGTCACATTTTATGTCAATCCACATCCCTTTGAATAGTATGATCCTTGGAAGCGTCTTATCAATAATATCATCATTGTCCAAGTACTAATGTTTTGACTTCTAGTGCAAATCAGAATCATCTTACATTGACCTCAATACTCTAACCTCATCCATTTCATCCACCATTCTTGATCCTAAGGTAAATATCACTGGTAAAAGTTTATCAAGGATTTGAGTTGCATGATGCCTTTCATATTGGTATAATGCCACTTTCTCCTTATTCATTTGATTGACCCTCTCAATGAAAATATCAACATGTACCAAGTATTAAGGAGTATGGATCCATCACATTTCAGTCACTAGATACATGGATATAAACCAACGATTATGCAAAACTAATAAGTTATAGAAGAGGCTCTTCTTAAGTACTTGTGAGAAAAATTTCATATTCCTCTTCATATAATTCAAAGCATGAATTAACAAGGAAAATTCCTAGGCCTAAATGATAAAGGAATCAAGAAACCCATTAGTCCTCTAACCAATCCTAATGAAAGAGGACTTGGATACATACCTCCAAGTAAAAGCACAATCATGTGTCACACTTTATAAATGAATCAACCAACAGCAAAAAAAAAATTGAACTTCGACCACATAAAAGTGGTCTTTATGTTTTGAATTTCAAAATGATGTAGACTAATGAAATGTAGAACTTTTGATGAAGTTTATTCCTATAATTTTTCAAATTTTTAAAAAATTGTTTTCATTACTTTTTTATCAATTTAAGAACAGATTTTGGAATGCTAAAATTTTTAGAAAAAAGTGACTTCACAGGTCATCAAGAAATAAATTGAAAAAAAATTCATTTCTCCTTAATTTTCTTTTCTCCAAATAGGTAACTTCAATATCTTGTGAATGGAAAAAAAAAATCAAATTTTGATGTATATTTTTCTCGTAATAATGTTTTAAAGTCAAACTTGTTAGAATTCAACAGTTTTCACGGGCCGTCAACTATTGTCTATTTTTTTAATCATTTTCAAAATACAAATTATACCCTTTTGAAGAAGATTCTCTCTTCTTGTGCCCCATATATATATATATATATATATATATAAAACTATTTTTTAAATTTCTAATCAGCGTCTTTTTTAACTTTAACAACCTACTTGCATTATTTTAAAAATAAAATATATTAAAACTAATTAAAATATTTAAAAAATTACATATTCTGATTCACCACTCCAAACTCTACAAAAGGGTATTTTTTTTTTTTTAAACATCATTTTGACTAAAGAAATACTTATCTAAAGTTGAAAGTTTCAAAAAATTCTAAAAAAAGTTGAGTTGGTTGCCAACTAGGATGCCACATAGACAATTTTAGTAGAAACAGTTTCTATAAAAAGGGTTTTGCCCGAAACCCTTTCTATAGAAACCTCGCACAATAAAATAAGCCAATTTGAAAGAGGAAAAGGGGAAAAAATATTTTTTGGATTCGGCCAAAACCCTATGTGCCACGTACAAACCATGTGGTTTCAGTTGAAACCTATGCGGCCGAAACATTTTCGATTGAAATTTTTTCACTCGGAACTATTTATTTGGCTGAAATTGTAACACAACTTTGTACTTTTACCCCTCCACAAGCACATCCTATTAAACTATTAAATATCTTTGAAGATGATGAGGTAACTTCCAATGATATGGATAATTTTTCTAATAACATTATCATAGCCTCTTTTCATGATTTAGATATCTCTCCACTATTCACCAACCACACTACCCTTACCATCAACCTACCACTCCACTACCCGAAGCTAATAAATGGGGACCAATAAGTCTCCACAACCCTTGACATATTTTATAATGATGAGGCCTTCCTTTAATTTATGGGGCTTGTGATGACATCCCTCTTTGCTAACATAAATTAGGATTTGTCTACAAATTAAATCATGATGGATAATTTTGGGAAGATGAGTTTCTTAGTCACAAAAAAAAAATTAAAAAAAAAATCATAGATCTCCTAGTGAAAATCTCTCTAGTCACTATCCAAACTAGAAAAAGTAAAAATAAAGGACATTTCTCTAAGTGAAAACCTCCTCAAGGCAATAGAAGCTGAGGAACTCAATATTCCTCTTATAGATTCCCAAAGGACATAAAGATAAATAATTTTGATCGAATATACCCAAGAGATCAATTTGAGCACAACTTAGGTAGAACCAAAAATCATATATATAACAACCACGCTCTCATTCAAAGAATGATATATTATCTTAGATATCTTGCATAAGGGTTATAATAATTTTGCAATATTATGCTAACATGCCTAGATTAAATCAATCATTTGTGGGCCATCATCTAGTGATGCAAAACCCATCAAGAAAAAATTAAGAAATATGTACTCTCAAATTATTCTCTTAGTTAAAGAAAAGCTACAAAAACTTCTTGATGTGGATTTTGTTCTTCCAATTAATTATGTTGAATGTTTATCTATTGTTGTATTGGTTCTAAGATAACTAGGGGCATCCATGGTTACATAGAACTCAAAGACATTAGAAAATATTTCCCCAAGGATGACTTTCCTTTGCTTAATATCAATATTATTGTGGATCTTAGATTTGAGCATGCAATGTTATCCCTCATGGATGGATTCTTAATATATAATCAAATCCACATAGTTGTAAAAAAAAAACACAAAACAAGTTTTTTCACACCATGGGGAACTTTCTACTAGTAGAAATCTTAAATAGATGGAATAACCAAATTGTATGAAAGAGATAAGTTATAAAACTGTAAATGAAATAACACAATTACAAACCTAAAATTCCAAGAGATGTGCAAATGTCAAGATGGAAAGATTGTATTAGGAGCTCAAAGAAAATTTGTAGAATAATGACTACATGCATCAAGGTGCATGTATGTCAGTATGCAACAATGTAAGAGAATGAATGAATAAAAATACAAGCTAGGTAGTGAGTTTATATAGAACTAAGGAGATGATGGAGGTGGAAAATCCAACCAATAGGAATTAACCACCAAAAGTGGAAAGTGTTCCACCCTTTAAGGAAGGGGACACCACATCACTTATCTCCTAGTTATTAAATGATAAACTCACTTTATTATCCGAAGAAAGCTTAATAAAAGTGTAGCAAAAATTAGGACTAAGGGAAAATAAATTAACCCACTAAGAAAATAAAAACCCACACCAACACCCCCTTAAGCATAGCTTAGGAGGATGCAAAAGATGATGGGTCCTGGCTAAAGAAGTCATGTTAGGTACCCATGTACATATAAAATCCCCCTCAAAAGAAGAAGAATCCCCATCCCACAAAAAGGAAGTATATCCCCCCATAACAGAGAGAGAAATGAAATGGAAGGAAAAAGAAGCCCCCCCAAAGATATCCAATGGTAGATAGTTGAAACTGAATGTAGAAGATGGTCCACGATCATCGAACAACATTCCTCCCTTTAGGAAGAAACAAAACCAAAGGTGTATATGAGCTATCTCCCAACTCCTTAAAGGAATATGTAGGAAGAAAACTCAAGATGTATGGAGTCTCTGAACTATGCTCAATTGTCCCTATGTCGATACTGAAAGTTGTCACAATCAATTCAGGCGTTCTATCCCACACTGCTAACAATGAAAACTTAGAATCTCCTAGAGATTTATGTAGAACACCGTCCAAATAATTAAGTATCTCCTCTAAATATGTATCCTCCAAATGATGATCCAAAGTATTCACACTCATGTCAAACTATGATGTGATCATGTAGAGAATGAACAAGAGGGTCAAAGTGTTCCCTCACAACAACTGAAGAAGAATCAACTTCGTCAAAGAGAATATGAATACATTCAAAAGTGTCTCCCAAATCTACAATATGTGTCTCCATTAATATGTCTAAAATACCTATCAAGAGATCATCCCACAAAGTTAAATTTGAAAGACAATGTATGTCCTACTACAAAGAATCATTGGAAGCTTTCGAAGAAGCAACACTAAAATCTAAAGTAAATATTATGTGGAAGAGATGGAATGCAAGGTTCAAGAACTAGATCACTTGTGAGAATACCTAAGTTCAAGTAACCAAAATTATCCTTAAAATTAAAATCCACACTACATGTGTGATCATCATCCAAAGGATCAAATCCACCATCAAGAACAAAATCTGAAAAGGAATACAACCAAGATGCATGATCACCCACCCCAATAGCAATTATCTATCTACTCTCCAAATCTCTAATGAGAACTAAAGCAGGAGCGAATTCCACAACCTTCCCTACTCCATTATGAGTAATTTGATAGATGAAAAGAAGATTATTGGATAAATGAGGTATACACAATACATCATTGAAAGTGACATCCCCTATATCAATAGATCCCTTCCCAATTACATTCATATATGTATTGTTACCCATCAAAATAGGTGTCATAACACAAGGCTCAAAAGAAGAGAAAATCAACTATGAAGAAGCCATATGATGAGAAGATCCTAAATCTAGAAGTCATCCCTTGATCCAGCACTCATAAAAGCATAAAGAGATTTTCCTTTATCTACATAGTCTTTTTCCTTTTTCTTAATACATTCTTGGTTTGATGAAGATGGAGATTTGTGACCCCTTTATTACTCCTATCAAGAAGATGTGTGAGGTGATCAATCTATTTCTTCATACATTTGTGTTCATCATGACCAAGTTTCTTACAATAAGCACATTTAACCTTCTCCTTCTTGGATTTTTCTTGATTTGAATAAGGTCTACTATCTATAGTAGAAGTAGAAAAAGATACATCTCAAGCATTCTCTCCTTGATTATTTTGTTTCTTACTTTTTTTGCCATTATCTTTTTGATCTTTAAGTTTCCTTGACTTGCAACCAAAGCATGAGACTTGGAAGATTTTATAGTGGCATTTGAACCAACTTGTCATGTTCTTTTGTGAGTTCATTAGAAATAACATCAAGAGAAGGAAATTTATAGGAAGCTCCTAAGAAACTTTTAGTGGCATAGAATGTAGAAACAAAGGCTGAATAATCTGGACCAATTTTAGAGAGAATACTTAAGATCAATTGTTTATCATCTTTCTTAATTCCACACTATTCCAATTGCAATCTTATGGCCTTTAGTTTGGTGAAGAAGTCTTGTATTAAACTTCAAGTAATTAACCCTATTTGTTCATTCTCCAATTGATGACCTCTTAATTCATCTTGTGCACCCAATAATTTTTCCAATGTCATCCAAAATTCATTTGGTGTAGAAAAAGATTCAACATGAAAAAGAAAATCTAGAGATACAAACATATATAAGGTTCCAAATGCTTCATCACACTTATTAAACCATTTTGGATTTTTTGTATCAATTCTTGGTTTAGTTTCTAGTCCCATTGTTACCCTATGCAATCCATACTTTTTCAAGTAGAGTGACATTTTACTTTTCCAATCAAAATAGTTGTATGGTGTTAATATAAGAATTGTTGATTGATCCATTTTAGGCAGCATGAAAAGAGAATGCAAACTATAAAAGAGAGACCCCCCCCTTTCCACTAGTCTTAGAAATCACCCCCCTAAGATATTACATTGTTGGCACTTTATGATTAGTGCATTTACAAAGCCTTTTCCAAGATACAATGCTCAATAGGCTCACAATGATAAAAATTACAAATTATGATACAAAATGAAGTAGACACAAAACCTAAAAGAAATTATCCCTATAGTTGTGTATTTCTCTTCAATACCTTTCCATCGCCTATTTGTTTCCAAAAAATGGAGCTCTGAGGCAAAAGTTATGACATGTTGAAGAAAAAATACAACTACTTCAACCTACAATATTTGGTAGAAAATGGAAAAAAATATTTTCAATACCTCTATGGATAGAAAGTTCTCGTCTTTATCTTTCTAACAATATCTTGTTTTCCAAAAATAGACACTGTCGTGAAAAGTTATGATTTTTTAAAAAATGGCTAAATTTAGCCTATAGTGACGACCCCCTTGGCAAAATAATTTTTTTCCAAAAATCAAATTCATCTGAAATAGATAAATTTTATATGAGAATAGGGCTTTTTGGGACATCTAAGCACAATGGAAAGGTCTGTTTGGGTCGAAAATGCTCTAGCAAAAAGTTGAACATTAGATCTAAGCTTCAAACCCATGTTTGCTACTGTGTCATATGGTGTCCAAATTGAGTGAAACAAAAACCAAATCTGACTTCCTCAAGCCTCACGAATGCAATGGGATAGTAAAAAATACTGCCACTATAGCTAAAATAGTTGCAATCAGTAGATCTCACTAAAAACACATGCAAATATAGGATTAATAGATCTTCATAATTCCTTTTTGATTCTTTAGATCATATTGAAATGCAAGAGAAGAGCATACGGGAATTTACAAGGTCATACAAGAACTCCAATCTCTTAATCATGAATCCAAGTACTCAAAACTCTCAAACCATAAGCTCTCATACCATGTTAGAAATATAAAATAGATTGAATAACCAAGATCTTCTATGAGAGAGATAAACTATAAAAATTGAATGAAATAACACAATTACAGACTCGAGATTCCAAGAGATGTGCAAATTCCAAGATGAAAATATTGCATTAGGAGATCAATTAAAATCTATAGAATAATGACTGCATGCATCAAGGTGCATGTATGTCAAAGTATGCAACAATGCAAGAAATGAATGAATAAAAATACAAGCTAGGTAGTGAATTTATATAGAACTAAGGAGATGATGGAGGCGGAAAATCCAACCAATATGAATTAACCACCAAAAGTGAATATGGACCACCAAAAGTGGAAAGTGTTTCACCCTTTAAGGAAGGGAACACCACATCACTTATCTCCTAGTTATTAAATGATAAACTCACTTTATTATCCTAAGAAAGCTTAATAAAAGTGTAGGAAAAACCTAGGACTAAGGGAAAATAAATTAACCCACTAGGAAAGTAAAAACCTATGCCAACTACTATCAAGTCATGTTATTTGGTATCAAAAATGTAAGAGCTACACACAAATGAGCTATGACAGTCATATTTCATTATCTCTTTAATGACATCATGGAAGATTATGTGTATGATCTCTTAAGGAAATCAAAGAAAAGAGAAGGACATCCACATATTCTTGAGCATATTTTTTATCACCTCAAGCAATTTCAACTTCAACTTGATCCCAAGAAGTGTCTTTGTTGTCACCTTTGAAAATTATTAGGCTTCATCATCTCACGTAGAGGGATTGAGGTAGATCTGACAAAGTTCAAAGTTGTCAGGGAAATGCATCCAACAAAGACACTCAAGCAACTACATAGCCTCAAAGTTAAGTTTCAAGCCATTTAGTGGTTCATTGCAACACTTGTAGATAAGTGCCAAACTTTTTCTCATATACTCCACTAGAATTTTGTATTTCAATGGAATAGTTCTTGTCAATGGTCTTTCAACCAAATCAAGAAATATCTAGCATCACCACTTGTACTTATGCTTCTGATTCTAAGAAAGCCCCTTTTGTTATATATTTCTATGATATTAGTAGCACTAATGACACTTCTAGTACAACATGTTGACAGTGGAAAGGAAATAGCCATATACTACAATAGTCACACTTTGGTGGGTTATGAGCTTAACTACACTCTTATGGAAAAATCATGTTTAATTATAGTTTTAGCTCTTAAAATATTCATCATTACATGATTAGTGATAAAAAAATATCATTTCCAAAGTAGATCTACTCAAATATCTTCTCTCAAAAAATTATCTCACATGGAAAATGGTTAAGTGGGTTATGTTTCTCAGTGAGTTTGACAATGAATATGTGGGGAAAAAATCCATTAAGGACCAAGTGCATGATCAAAAAATTCAAAAATTACTTTACATATATCATGTTTGAGTAGGTTCCTTGCCTCAACAATAAATATTTCAATTATATGGCCACTATTGGATCTTTACTATACATGACACAAGATTTTTAGAGGTGTGAATTTCTAGTGGAATAACTCCTAATTTCAATGTATGATGTACTTGATCCTAAGATGGTGTGTGATATTGTTGGTTTATGATTCCCCTTGGTACCATTACATATACACCTATTTTCATGATTGAAACATTTCACTCAATCTTACACACAACAAACAAAAATATTTCATCCAATGTATATTTTGTTACACCCTCCTAGGAGATACACTTTATCGTTGGGGCTATCATGGAATTTTATTACAATGTTTAAATAGATTGAAATATCACCTCACATTACAAGAGTTTCATGATAGTATTTTTGGGGTACTTACTAGTGGAATGGTATTTTCTAAAAATCTTCTCAAGATAGGATAGTATTGGCCTAATATGGGGCATGATGCATGTCAATATGTCAAGCAGTTCTTTACATGCCAACAACATAAAGATATTATTCATGTACCATCACAAGTGTTGCAACCTATTACCTCCCCTTGGCCTTTTTCTCAATGGGGCCTTAACTTAGCTAGTAATATTAATCCCTCTTCCTCCAATGGACATACATTCATCATCATTTCCATATAGTATTTTACAAAGTGGGTAGAAGCCATTCCCCTCACCTTCATCACAGGAACCCAAATACCCAAATTCATCCTCTACTATATTTTTTTTTTTTATTTTATTACCTCCACCATCATTTAAAGTCTTCTCTAGAAGCATGTTCACATCAGGTTCATTGTTGATAATGGTATTGTTAAGTTTACTCCTTAGCATATCCATGTGCATGGTTGTAGGTTATTAGGTTGGGTTCATTGTTAGGAGCATGGGGTAAATTTCTTGATTACCTAGTAGGGGAGGCTCCACTATCAACTACTTATTTTTATTCATAAGCTCTCCTTCACCTGATGTTTCATCAAACAATAGGTGTATGTACATTAGTAGTTGTAGCATCCTTTAGTTATAGAATACTATATAATTATTTTATGAAGTTAAAAAAAACCCATGAAGCTTGCACTCTTTGCAAATTGTTCCATATTTAATACCATTGGTTTACCCCTTATTACCCCCAAGTTAATGACTAAGCTAAGGTAACTAATAAAACCTTATTAAAAATCCTTAATAAATTTGGTAATGATATTGGTCATGACTGAAACCTTTTCCTTAATCCTACCTTATGGGAATATTTTGCAAGCATTCACACACCTACTCGAGCCACTCCATATTCTCTCATCTTCATAACAAAATCTATCTTACTGATTGAAGTTAAACTCCCATCATTTCATATCTCCTTAAAGAACCTTATCAAAGATTAATAGTAATGAGTTGCATGCTTGTATCAATTAGAGCTCTTAGATGAATGACACCTCAATGCCTTCAATCATCTTTAGGAATATCAAAATCAACTTTATAGGAGCTAAAAAAAGAAGATCAATCCTATAGAATTCTAAGTTGGTGACCTTGTTCTTAAGGAGAATCAAAATAATCTATATGACAAAGAAAAGAAAGGGAAATTTAAGCCTAATTGGTTGTGTCCCTATGTTATTACAACCAATTATGTATTTGGTGCATATCACTTGGCTACTCTAGAAGGAAAACCCATAGAAAGAACCACTCAACATCATCCATCTCAAGTGGTTCTATGCCTAAACCCACCCTATATCTCACATTCAAAAATAAGAAAAATAACAAAAAAAATAAAAAAAAATTAGAATAGTAAAAATAAATATTACATCTTATGGTGAAAACCACCTTTTGTGGTACCTTGAACAAGTACCACAATGAAAACCTAGAAAATAGGTGTCATGTGTAGTAGACATATCTATTATCTTGCTAGTCTTTATATTAATTATATGTCATCCATTAGCTTCACATTACCCTATTTCCGTCATCTCCTATCCTACTACCATTTTTCTTCCTTCCCATCCACCCCATCATATTCCTAGTTGATCACTTTGTGATTTGGATAATATCCCATATTTGAGCTTCATACATAAATTTATGGACATATCCTACTAATTCCTACATGTGGTTACAATATTCATACACAACATGCCAAGATAAAAACATAATCAACATCTCTTGTATATATTGTGTATATTGTAAAGGTGTCGTCCCATCCATCATCATCTAGGTTTATCATTGTTTATAGGAATCAATAGATATCACACTTGTGTTGTCAATACCATGAAGAAATATCCACAAGTTGGTGATTCCAACATTATTTGATGGTCCCTTTTGGTTTCATATAACTTGGTCATATTTTTCATCCTAAGTTCTACCCATCCATCATTTATCTTCATAGGATATATCATTCCTCAAATCAAGCAACATTTATCCATCCATCATCTTTTTGAAAAAAATAATCAAAGCATATGCCAATTTCTTGTCACTTTGTATTTTTTATCTTTCTTTTGGCTTCCTATTTTACCTACTCAATGTTGCCATGATCCTTTATATCATGGTGTTCTTTGATTGGTGAAACTAGGGGCAAGTTCTTGACTTTTATGTGTCATGTTTTTATGGTTGTCTCACATTGTACATGTTGAGTCCTATTGAGACCTTGTATTACATTAGGACATTCCTTTTGTTTTAGGTTTTATAGCATTGTATCTACCAAGGTCCCTTGTGACCTTGTGAGATGTTGGATTAACCTTTTTGTTTGTTGAGTTAGTCCTACACACATGATACAAAGTCACCCTAGTTTTGTATACCCTTGTTCATAGTATTTCATGTTGTATCAAATTAAGTGCTCACTATATTTTAATTTAATTGTTGCATTCAAAATCCCCCACCTTATCTTATCACCCATTTGCTTATCCTATTTATTGTTTCATCCTTGCTAAATTGTTGATATCATGTGCATTTGATTTTCCTCACTCATATTTCTTCTTCTATCTTCCCATTTTATTCTTACCCTACTCTTACATATGATATACCTTGGAATGACACCTACATCCACATATTGTCATATGTAATCCCATCTATCATTAATCATTGTATTATCCATTAGGCTCATATATATTTGTTATTCTAAGCATTTCTTCATAAATCATTACATTATCCATTAGGTTCGTTTTAGGTTCATATAAATTTTTTATTCTAATATTTTTTCATAAATTGTTGTATTATCCATTAGGTTCATTTTAGGTTCATATAATTTTTTAGATTAAGTTTCTTTTCATAAATCATTGTATTATCCATTAGGTTTATTTTAGGATCATATAGATTTGTTAGTCTAAGCATATTTTATCATCATCATTGCATTATCCATTAGATTTATTTTAGGTTAATTTTAAATAAATCCACACATATACATAATAATCATAATAAAATAATATCCTAGACATCATGAATCCATAAATATCTTCATAATCATTACATTATTTATCCATCAACATACATAAACTCGTACATAATCATCATAAATATACATCTATAAAGGCATCAACATCATGTATTATCATCATTATAATAATAGACATAAGAATAAGTATACACTATCACATGTATAATAAATATATTAGAAAAATAATTTTCATACCATTGTACAAAGTATCCTCAAATGCATGCTAATGTTTCATCATAAATATATTGGATTCATAGAGAATAACCAAAAAAAGTGACCTTGGGCATATTTGAAATGTCTCCATCTTTTGGATAGCTAATATTGCCTCCCTCTGGCTATCCTAGATATCTCGGCACTCCCCTTCCCCTAATGGTGGTGGAAATAGTGGCCCCATAGCTGATAACCCTGATCTCATTGAGCTTGATCTCATCAATTTGATCTTCCTGAGTGGCTACTCTTTGTGAAGCTCAACACCCTTTATCCCACTAGAACTACACTCTCATGTAAAGTGAGATAATATTGGGCCTCCCATAAATCCTACAACCTCAACTCCCATTTGTGATACACCATGAACACCTACCATCCCTTGGTTGTATCTCTCTATTCCCTCAACATCACCACATCCATCTTTTCCCTCTATACTTGCATAAATAGGTAATCTCTCTCCAATTTCCAAGCATCTCATGCCAAAATGAGGTTATCCCTCTCTTCCTATAAGGTGTCCTTAGCTTGTAAAGTGTCTCTATTTTCTCTCAAGGCATCTACCTCACTCAAGGCTCTTGCTAACTACTCTAAATCCACCTATCACCTCTTAATGTTCTTCCCTATGTTGGTGCTTGTGACTACACCTATACCTATGTCTATACTTGTGCCTCTATGCCTCCCTCTCCTCCCTCCTCCTATAGCTAACTTGAAGACCCTACTTCCTATAATAATATTTTTATGATTTCTCTCACTGCTCTCCTCTACCTCTACCTCCAACACCACCTCATCATCTCCTTTTCCTCTCCCTCTCCCTCTCTCTCTAAATCCAACCCTCTCAACATCCTACCATCACATTATCCTCCTTCTCTCCCATCTTGACCTCCTATCACTCCTCTTCCATGTGCTTTGCCTCATCTCATCACTTCCTGTACAACCACCTAAATCCTCCTTACCATGCCTCCTCACCATGGTGACATGAATCACCTTGGTTGTTGTCCCCTCCACTATGCCCTATATGCAACAGTGCTACCTACATCACCAAACCCTACATTGGAATTCCATATCACCTTTGCTAGCTCTCTCCAAGCCTACACCACCTCATTTTTGTCCACCTATAGACCCCAATCCCTCACCTACATCACCACATGTGTAGATATGTGTAGGCATTGACCACATCTTGCACTATCTCAAATTAGCTCATCACACAATTGAGAATGTATCTCTTGATCACGTAGTCATACCAATTGATTGAGTAGCATGATGTCAACATATATGGTTACATATATGTGTCATAATACAAGCCTCCTATCTCCCTATATGGTTGTTAAGTAATGTCACTTGGCTATAACTCATCCAAAAACCTCCACAAATACTCCATGTTGGGTACCTTTAGGTATTACAATACCCTACCCCAACTATACACATAAGGCTCTTCTACATCTCACTCCATCCAATCCCCCATCAATCGACACACCACAATATGCTCCCATACTCACACTTGTAATAGGGCCACATGCCCTATAGTTTCTATGAACTTATAACACATGTGCAAGTATTTGTACAAATGTGCTAGCATGCAAGCCTCCCCTGTAAATCTCCTTCAATGCTCCAACATATTTTCCCTACAATTAACTAACCCTAGTGAGAAGTGTCTCTTTCTCTTATCAAGTAATAAAATGTTACCGACAAGATTAACCATTACTAATTCCATATATAGCACCAATAATTTGTTTACATATATGTCCAAATGTCATCTTGTATGTTGAATATATACTCTCTCAAATAGCCAAGTCAACAATGCATAGGTATCCCTACCTATGGTGTATACTAATCATGTCCTGATGGGTAACCTTATGATACTCTACACATCCTCCAAGGTCATTGTACTCTCCCCAAAATGGAGATGAAACATGATCAACATTGACCTCTATCTCTTGGCAAGAGTAGTTAACATAGTCATATGTACCCAAATGGTCAGCATTTGAGCCACATAATATAGCCTACAAGCTTGCAATAGATCCCAGTTAACATCCTGGAACCCATCCATTAGTTGTATCACCATCAATATCCTCTATCATGTAACAACTAGCCTCAATATCACCTACACATCACAACCATTCATCGGCCTAGCCTTAGCCAAAGATCTAAAAGAAATCCTATCCCTCCCCTATTTTCCCAATTTTCTTCCTCAATAGATTCCTCGAAACACTAAGCACATCCATTATTCCTTAGGCAGAACCACCGCTAAAATGGATCTACTGATTTCCCCAACCATCAACCAGTTTTTGATGTATTTGGTGAAACATGATATATTTTCCTTTTTTCTAACCGAATCGCTAATGTTTGATGTATTCACCAAAAATCTAGTGGATTTTCCAAAGCACTTTGTATTCACCTTTCTTTTGGTGGATTCATCAATCCTTGAATGCATCTATCGAATAATAATTGAGAGTTGTGTTCCATGTGATTTTATACCCCCATTAATAACCCTAAACTACCCCTAAAGAAAGGCTTTGAAGTATGAACCCATCTACCTACTCCTTGTGGTCACCCCCACCTCCTCACTCAATTTTTGTAATGCTCCACAACTAATACATTTTTTTCCTTCACCATGTCACTCTTAGCTTCTCTCCTCCAATTAACTATTTCTTAGGATAAAAATGAATAGTTTTTACCCCCTAAGCCTATTTATTTTTCTTCCATCCCCATTTTTTCTCCTCTTTTCAAATTTTCAATCATTTTTTTCTTTCAAGAGGCCATCTAGACCCCTTTTCACCGGCCTACCCTCTCGAGGGGGTATCACCATCCTAATAGTTTTTCTTTTATCTCTTCCACATTGAGGCATCCATTCCACTTTATTTTCTTCTTGTGACCTATATTTTATTTTTCTATAAAATAAAACTATTTTAATGTCATTTCAAAGAGGACAAAATTTAGACACCTAAAATTGATCATTCACATTTGATCAATTTATCTCAATTCTTCCCATTCTCAACTTATATATTAGCTAAATGAAACTCTTGTTATTTAATTAATATTCTCATAATAATTATTTCATAATTATTTATCTACCCCAATGTCCCCCTTCTTTCAAAAATTAAATAAATAATTTATTTATTTATTTTTCCTTTCTAGACATTATCCTAATCTTTCCCTAATCCATCGTTGCTCCCTAATCTCCATCTAATCAAGTGCACATGATTAAATCAATAATTAAGTGAGGATTTGAATACCCTAAATCCCCATAAAATTTAATTTTCCTTCCAAGTACCCTCAAGGTATGGGTCAACCTTAAATTCCTCAAATTTTAATTCTTCCATGTACCTTGGAAGCATGGGTATATCTTCTTCTTTTTCATAAAAGGAAATTTTAAATTCTCCTTTCTACCCAAAAGCATGGGTGGTGATGAAATCCACATTTATTGGGAACCTTTGATGGTACTTTATCCAAATCCCATCCATCCACTACATCCCATGCTTAATATCATCCATTGATCCTCCACTAATCTTGGAGCCTCCACTCTCATCCAACCATCTCTTGCTAGTCACCCTCTACTTATCTCAATCAATCTTAGCCCTTAATCTCTCAAGTTAATCCTAGCCCTCCAATTACACCAAAAATATACGAATTCAACCTCATCCAAGCCATTTCATCAACAACTTTGAATGAAATGTTATGCTGCAAAAATTATGAGCACACATCCAAACAACAATTGGGAAAAACCACTTAATATGTAACTAAGGAATCTTAACCTAGATTATATTGCATACTCTAGGATTTAATAGATTTATTAATGCCTAATCCAAGTATTTTTTAGCTAGTTGTGTTGATCAATTTAGGTATTTAAGTTGTTCACTCATAGCATAATTTTCTTACACGCATGTAGTACAACTCCATGAACAATGAAAGTACAAGCCACATGTGTAAATGCAACCTACTTGAGTAGATACCCATCTAATCAAGATTATCCTATCACAAGCACAAATATATGTAATAAAGTAATACCTAAATTCAAGAAAATATATGGGAACAAATATCACACACAAGGTTGCATGCATCAGAATATAAAGTGCAAGATTTAATTGAGAACAACATGATTTATTTATTTGAGTTAATGATGGGGGAACCATTTGGTTTCTCCCCCTAATAAAAACTTTAATATTTACACCAATCCATTCACAAATCATTCTAATAGCATTAATGCATCTAATGAGCATGACTCTATGGATCATACAGACATTGATAGAGAGAGTATGGAATATTATCATGTTGATTCTCAAGTTCAATTATATGTTGATGTTTTTGTGGGTATAATTTGCATTCTAGAGACACACCACCCATGATAATCTATTTATCATATTTTAGATGAGGGGATTCAACATAAAAATCATCATTGACTATCATACATGATGGTTGAGATATAAGATAAGGTTATCGGGGACATTCTTATAGATGTTACAATCAATATAATGCATATTATGAGGAGTTCTTAGTCACTGAACATTGGAAGCCAAAATCCTATGTTGATTTACAAGTGTCATTAAAGATGGCTAATGTAATATTAATTCACACTTATGCTACTTCTTAAGGTAGGTTCTAAGGATATAAATATATTATGTCATGCTATTCCTACTTTTGATAGATTTTGTATATTAATTGAAAGACATTGACTAGGACACCTAGGATATGTAGTGTTATTGTACATCAATGTGTTAAATTTGTTCATGTAGATAGAGCTATAAATATTACATGAGATCCATACGAGCCTCTTGTAGAATTAAGTCATTTTACTTTTGATATTTACATTCCCATTCCCAAGGTACTTTTATATGAAAGTGAGAAAGCTTGTCATGACGTGTATCAAAGGGTGATGATATAAAAGCATGTTCCACTTTTTGGCCTTATTGGGACACTCAAAATCATTATTATTTAGTATTTTTGTGTCAATTATACTAATCAAAAGGTCAATAATTTAAAGATGATGCAAACTAATGCATTGTGGAGTTTTCTATGTAGATTCAAGTTGTAATTTTTTAAATTTTCATTGAAAATTTTCTATATTTTTTAATTAATTTTTATTAAGTGATATTTTAATATGTTGCTAGCTTTATTTATAGATTTTTTCCACTATTTCTTGGAATTATATCATTAACTCCAATGTCTAGAGAGCATATATTTTTTGGTAACATTTTTTAATCAAAAATTTCATTTATTAATTTTTGAATTAGTACTAATAAAGCTTTCAAACCTATATTTTCCATAATACATTTGTCTTAGCACATATGCCAATTTTTTATTATCTTTCATTGAAACAAGGACATCAATGTGGAGGGTAGTGCATTTTTTAATATTTTCTAACATCATTTGTTATTTTTTCTAATGTCTTGAATCAAGGTCATTATTTTTATGATGGAATTGCATTTATTATAAGAATATTAAAAAAATATTATAATATTATTAAAAAAAATATAACATATTATAATTTTTTAGAAAGATAACACCAACCTAGCTATATTTTTATAAAACAAAAATTTTAAATTCCTTCATTTGGTCCCCTAAAAAGTGAAGTAAAAATACTTTTTTCTCAATATTTTGAGAGGGAAGGAGAGTATATTAGGGGATTTATTTTAGCATAGGGGTTCTAGAACAAGGGGGCATAATATAAGGGGATCAATATAAACTCCTTCAATTGAACCTTCTTAGATATAACCCATCTAGGCTCAAATCATGTCTTTGTCTCAAGAATATGCAATTTTAGGAAAAAACTAGGATATTTCACAAGAGGAATAGAGAGTTATACTTCAACCTCAGAGAAAATTACAAAAACAAAGAAAGAGAAGGATATAACTAAGGTGGGGATAAATTTAAGCATACTTCACTATCTATATCATCTAAGAAGGATTTAAGGGACATATACTATAAAAACTAGTATTTCATTCTAGCTTGTGGAACATCTTTCTTATTCTTTCTTATATGCTTCTAGCACTTGTATTTGTGTGGGTGTCATATATAGACCCTATGCTAGCCTATGTTTTTCTCCATGTATTTATTCATATTTTATTTCACTCTTATGTTTGGTTATGTTTAATATTCACCACTTGGTTTCATTCATGTAATGCCCACCCATCTATTTCCTTGTGATGTCTTTGATTAATATTGTTTTCCTATGTATTAGGGGATATGTGGTTCATGCGTGTTCTTGTTTCTTTGAGAGTTTTCTAATGTTTCAAATTCACCATTTTCATTAAATAGTCCTTGTTGTGATTGTTATTTTCTTGCATTGAGATGCATGTATGGCAATGTGTCAAGTTCCTTGTGATAACTCAAAGTATTTTAGTACATGTATCTTGAGATGCTTATTTTGTATTTTTTGTGATATAATCATATATGTGGTGATTTAATGATCCTTTTATCTAGTATTTTAATTGATTTTTATAGTTTCACGATTATATAATATGTGTGATATTGAACCTCGTTGGATGATTTTCATTTTCTTTGGCTATAATGTGTGTGTGTGGAGTAGGTAGGCTTGACATGTGAATCAAGTGTGAAAGTATAAGTATAGGGTTATTTCTCCCCCTGATTTTGTATGTCTAAGTTATTTCTCTAATGATGTTTAATCAAATATGTCACTTCAAGCTAATAAGTTATTAGTCATGCTATTGCAATTGATTTGAGTGCAAGATGGTCCTTATGTTTTCCTTGGTAGTTTTGAATATGTATAGATGCCGATTCTAGACTTTGTGTCTTATGAAAAACTAATGAATGTGTGTTTTTTAATATGGTTTACTTACTTAATTGTATGCAATTATATTTCAAAGGTTGAATATTGCATGTTAATGATATGCTTTATGATTTAAGAATTAGAAAATCATGAATAAAAGAAAAAGGGAAAATGCAAATTAATATGCATTAGAAATGATATTTAACTATTGTAATTAGATTAATTTTGATAGAAAAAAATATTTATTTATGTGAAAAGTTAAATCGAATTATCTAAGCTCCAAAAAGGGAATTAAATTATATTATTTCAATTGCTAAAAAGGATTAAATAGGATTATTTATTTTTTCTTTGGAAAAGAAATAAATTATACATTTTAATTTTGGTAAATTAGAAAGAAAATAAGAAAATAGAAATAAAAGTGAAATGACAAATAGAAAAGAAAAAAATCATAAAGGAAAAAAGGGCTTAGTATTTTGTTTCATTCTTCAATTTTGAAAAAATTTCTCCCTCTCTCTCAAAAAAAAACCCTCTTCTCAAAATTGGGTGAATGTAATTGCTTGGGATTTATATAGGAAAGGAAAATATTGCTCATGTGAGTGGACTGCTTCCCTAGATTGGATTGAATTGGATGCATTTAACATTGTTTGAGCTCCAAAAAGGAAGATACTTTTCTTATTGATTGAGATTGTTTTATATTATGCCTTGCCATGCCCACTCTAGTAGTTGCATATGGCTTAGATTTTAGATTAATTCAAGCATTTTAATTAGATTAAAATTATTGTTTAAAATTTTAAAATGCTCATTTTGTGCCTTTATTATGATTTTTTTAAGATTGATGAAAGATGAAATCAATCTCAAAGAGTGATGTTGTTCACCATTGGATCAAAAGGGTATCTTTTGTTTTTTTAAATTTTAATTTTGAAATTTGAAGCATTCATCAGTGGAATTTTTGAGAATTTAATGTGAATTTTAAGATCTTTCGTATGTAAAATGAATTTCAAAATATTGAGATTGTGGACAAATTCATATAAATTTTAATGTGGGGAAAGAAGTCTCATTAATTTTTTATTTAGAAATTGTTGAGACCATGTTTATTTTTCTACTCCAAAATTGTGCATTGAAATTTGTACCATACACAAACAATGTTTTTATGCGATGAACATATGATCTAAGGTATAGGGTGTGGGAAGGGAGTAGGTTTTGATGTTTTTTGAGTTACAAAGGGATTCTAGGATAGAACAAGTGAAGAGTTACTAATTAAGTGATAACCAAATAAATTAATTAGGTAATAAAAAGAACTAAGATGTTAATTCCACAACATATTTGGAGTGCCTATAAAGGCTTAGTGTGAGTGTGAAGGATATGCCACACTCCATATATCACTAGAGATTATCAAGTACATATTTCTCTCTAAGAGTCACTAGATATTGTTGATTGTGTAGCCTTGCAAGGTGATTGGGATGCATACTCAATCCCACTTGGCCGTCACCTTGAGCTATTGCAATGAAACTCCTTCCCTAGCCCATAGGGTCATTTCCATTTTTACCATTAGATTTGGTATCTAATATGAGACTCTTCTCTAGCCGTGTTTATGATTGGAGGAGACCATGATCATAGTGCTCATTTCTATATTGTATGTTATATTATTAGCATGTGGTATGCTATGTCATCTGGATGATATCTTATGATTATTACAAGTGATGGATTCCCCTTGAGAAAGTTATTCTATGATTGGTTGATTACACTTGTTGTCATATATTCCTTTATATTTATCATGCTTGTTTTTGTGTATATGATATGATGTATGTTTTTCTTTGATTGGTGTGTTTATGAGACGTGTTCCCTTATTTTACACTAGTGTTGTTCTTGTTTCGAAGTGACTATCTCCTAGCATGATGAGGTGGACCTAAGGGTACCACATGATTGGTTACATGGAACTATTGTTGGGGTTAAAATATCTTGGAGGATTTGTATCAAAGGATCTTGGGTTAGTGTGCAAGTGGAGGTTCTATAATCCTTGCCTCAATTTCTCATTTTTATAATATGATACAAAATGTATAAATTTAGGACTTTGAGTCCTCTGCTACTATTATAATATGTTATATTGGAACCTTGTATTGGATGTAATATAAAAATAACACATAAGTGGTGATGGTTATAGTTATGTTATCTCGATGTTGGTGTCAATTATTCATATCATTTCATATGCTCTTTATCATTTTGGTTATGTGGTAAATAAACTTAAAAAACATTTTTTGAGTTTAAAATGAATTTAATCTATTAGAATTCATTCAATTGTAGAATTTTATCTTTTGTGGTTTATCTCCCAAGTTTGAGGTTGTGTTGGTAAGAACCTACCACAAGGTAGTGTCGTTTTAGTTTTTCCCTTGGTTGAAGGACTAGAAGGGTGTGTTGGCAATGTTTCATTTTGTACCTTGTGTCCTTGGTCTCATGTTGTAGTACCTTATAGGCCCCCCATCTAATGGGGAGTGTCTCCTTTATTGGTTATAGTGTTGGTGATTAGATAGGGTTGTCTCTCTTAGTCTCCTAGTCATTTTCAATCATTTTGGAGTTCTTTTATGTTGCATTCTTTCTTTTGTCTATCCCAAGTTTTTCCCCTAGGTATGAGACCTAGAAATAATCATTTGTTTAATCTCTAGCCAATACTACAGTGTAAGAACAAGACTACAACACAGATTCAAGATTCCAAGGGATTTTTTTGGACACCTACATAGTTCTAGGACACCAACACATTTATAGGACACCTATGGAATTATGTGCTAGTTTCCTTACTTGATGCTAGTGACCTCCTAGTGCATTAGTGTCCTTTTTGGGTATTGTAGTCCTTTGAAATGTTGTTGTCCCTTATTTCATTAGACAATGAGTTCTAACCATTTCTTAGGGAAACTTTGTATATAAAATGTGTTCCCCTTGGCTAGGTGAGTTTCCCCATGTTAGTCAATAAGTATCATTCCCTATTATTTATGAAACATTTTAGATTAGGGAAGGTTTCATTGCTTGAAAATGATTCATCATCATTCTAGTTGGTGGAGGGATTGCACCTCCTAACAAGGCAACCTCTTGTGAAGGTTTTACCTTGTATTTGAGTATCATTTAGTCATTGTTGAGTGGATTGGAATTGGTTGTTACCTCATCCCATTCCTCATTTAGGAAACAAATGTTTGTGTTTTCTAGTTGAGATGTGATATCCCAAGTTATTTTACCACTTATATAGGTTTCCTTTAGTGTTGCTAGTGTCTTAAAGTGTGTTTTGGTGTAGATTCAAGGTTTATGATTCCCTCATCCTACCTTTGTGTTATGTTCACAAGAGAGAATAATCGTGGTTTAATACCCAATTATCATTTGGGTGTCACTCCACTCTCTCCTAAGTTTAGTGTGGTGATTGTTGGTATGAATTCAATTGTACATGTTGTATGGGTGAATTTATTTGGCACATAATATTTAAATTTCCATGTGAGATATGTACAAGTAATTATATGACTCACACTTTATTTTTGGAAAGTTTTCTTTGAAGAGGAATCAACAACTTAGATGTTTTTGGTTTAATTATTCATGTTTTTCTAGATGAATTGTAGATTGTTGTGACAAAAAATTGAGTCATGAGATAATAAAAAATTGTAAGACTTTTGCTTATGGTTTTTTCTTAGTACATTACTAGGTTTCCACATAAATATTGTTGAATGAACAATACAATTGAGAGGGGGGGTGAATCAGTTGTAGCAAATTAAAACATCGAAACCCTTAATAGTAGTCAGATCCACAAACATTCATTAAGCCCTTATTATTTTAAAGTGATTAATCATGAAATGCAGATAACAAAAACTAAAATAACAACACCATACATAAGAGAACACCAGATTTATGTGGAAAACCCAATGAGGGAAAAACCATGGTGAGGATTAGCTCACAATATAAGTAATTGCAAAACTGGTATAAGGAGAAGAGAAATGTTACATACAGAACAACTTCTCAATGCAATAGGGAATCCACCACAAATGCTCCAACACCTTCAGCTCACTACATTCAAAAGTCCAACACTTTGAAGTTCGCACTGGCCTGCTCAAACTCGCACTCTACTCTTCAGAAATTTGCATCACTTGCATCACACACCTCTTTTATTTCTATCTTTTCTATCTTGACAACATTCAACATCTCGACTCATACTTATACCATCCTCAACCTTGAAAACTTTCTCCAAGGTCGGAAATTCATGCTTCATACTTTTTAATTTCAAATTAGGTCGGCATTAAACATTCCCACAGTGGATGGGAATGAAAGTGGACCAAAACAACACTTAGTTGGGACCCAAATTAAATCTCACATGCCACGTTATGCCTTCATTAATACTAGAACATCTTTGAATGTAGTGTAAACAATAGGTTAGTCGTTAACCATGAAAACACATTAAACATTAATTATACACTTCCTTAAATCAATCTGAAACTTCCAGACAACAAAATTCACTTGAACAGGATCCAAGAACATCATGAAAACCAAAAACTTCCTTCGCAACAAATCTCACCTAAATATTATAATCATATTAATTATCTAGACAACACTACCAAACATTGCAATACTCTGTAACTCAAAAGACCTTCTCTCAATATGCCTAACCATGAATCCTCTTGATAGAAACAAGAAGTCAACACCATTAACTCTCCTTCAGAACCAAAAGTCCTAAAAAGCAATTGCAAAGAAATGTGGAGCAAATACATTTCTCCTAGACACCTCTGTACAACACTGCAAAACTATTTCACATACTGGTGAACACAATTTTCTCTGACTAGCGATCCAAAAGCCCAAATTGTGGATATAGAAACTTTGAAAAACTCTAACCAACAAATTCAAACAAAAAAGCAGATCTTCAATCTAGAAGAAATGTGAAGCAAAACCAGAACACCTCTACAACAACATGTTTCCTTATTTTATCAATTTTTTCAGTATCCTCAACATCTTCATCATGCAACAAACTTCCTAAACACATAGTTGACATCAATGAAAACACCAATTTGTTGACATCAATGACAATACCTTCATACTTGCAACAATATCCCCCTTTGTCATTGATGAAAACACATGATGTGAAAAACCATCAAAGACAACACAATAGTTCTAAACACACTTTCTTATAATTTCCTTTCTTTTCTCCCCCTGAATAGATAAAAATTTTCACATGATTCTCTCTCCCCCTTTGACATCAATGGCAAAGGATAAATTTTTTTGCATTGTTCTTACCCTTTGAAACTGAACCAAGGTACTTGCTCTGAATACTCCACCTTAGGAGTACAGCCAACCAAATCAACAACTCTGCAATAATGACACTACATGAAACTACCTACTCCTCTTGAGAGGTAGACACGAACATTAGTCCTAAAAAGATATGAATCCATAAATCCACTGGACTGATGCATATCCATATGCATCTAGTTTAAAGGAGGGGCAATAAGCCCCAACTTCTCCTAAAGATATTCAAAAATATCCTTAGGAAGAGACTTAGTAAATATGTCAGTAATCTAATCCTTTGTAGGTACATATTCAAGCTTTACCTCATTCTCCATAACCTTCTCTCTCAGAAAGTGATACCTAATTGATATATGCTTTGTCCTTGAATGCATCACTATATTCTTTGAAATGTTAATTGCACTTTTATTATCACAAAAGATAGAAATAGACACATCATACATTACTATGATATCCTTCAATGTCTATCTCATCCACAAAAATTATGTATAACAAGATGTTGTTGTAATAGACTTAGCCTCTATAGTGGATAAAGAAACTGAATCTTGCTTCTTACTTAGCCATGACACCAATCTACATCCAAGAAAGAATGCACCACCACTTGTACTTTTTCTGTCATCAACACAACTAGCCCAATCTACATTTGTATAAGCACTTAATGTGAAATCAATATCTTTAGGATACCACAAGCCATAATCTAGAGTTCCTCTTAAGTATTTGAATATTTTCTTCACTATTGCAACATGTGCCTCTTTAGGATCTTCTTGAAATCTAGCCACAAGACAAATTGCATGCATGATATATGTTCTAGTAGTAGTTAGATATAGTAGTCCACCAATCATAGATCTATATCCGCTCTTATTAGTCTTAGGTGAATCATCATCTTTGCTCAATTTACAACTATTCACCATAGGAGTACATACCAGTTTGGAATCTTCCATTCAAAACTTCTTCAACATCTCTTTAACATACTTTGACTATGAAATGAAAATCCCTTTATATGTTTGATTGATTTGTAACCCAAGGAAGAAATTCATCTCCCTAAACATCGACATCTAAAACTCTTTCTACATTTCTTACAAAAATATCTTACACATAGCTTCATTACCTCTAGCTATAATATCATCCACATACACAACCACTATCAAGATTTTGTCTTTCTCAATTTTGAAGTAAATATTACTATCTGTGGTTCCTTTACTAAATCCTTGTCGTATCAAATATTTGTCCAATATTGCATGCCAATCTCTAAGAGCTTGCTTCAATACATATAATGACTTATTCAATTTGCACACCATATTTGGTTGTTTTGACAACTGAAATCCTTATGGTTGTTCCATGTAAACCTCTTTGTCTAGTTCACCATTCAGAAAAGAAAATTTCACATCCATCTGATAAACTTTAAAGTCCTTGTATGCTACAAATGCCAAAAACATTCTACTAGCTTCCATCCTAGCCATAGGGGAAAATCTCTCCTCAAATTTTATTCCTTCCACTTGTGAGTAACCCTTACACATAAGTATTGCCTTGTTTATCACCACTTCTCCATTTTCATTCAACTTGTTTCTGAAAACCTGCTTAGTTCCAATTATGTTCTTTTTTTCCAATCTAGGAACCAATTCCCAAGTCTGATTTTTCTCAATCCATATAAGTTCTTCCATTTCTTTCATCCAATGTTCATCTTTGCATGCATCACTCACTATTTTAGGTTCAACTTTAGGAATTAAACATAGATTTACTTCAACTTCAACAACTCTGCTTCTTGTCAATACTCCTTTCCTCTTGTCTCCAATGATCTACTCTTTGGAATGATTCTTTTGCACATACTTAGGGGTTTTAGGGGTCTTCTCTAGAGCTTCTTCCTCTTTATTTTTCACTTCTTTTTCTTTAAATTTTTCTTCTTCTTCTTATTCTTCCCTACAATCAGGTTCATTTGACACATACCCATCTACAACAATTGAATTCTGCAAATTTTCATCAACCTTAACATTTGCACTTTCAACAATCTTTCTTAGCCTTTTGTTGTAACATCTTTAAGCTTTTCTTTTAGTAGAATATCCAAGGAAGATACCTTCATTAGACCTTGCATCAAAATTTTCTAAGTTTTCTTCATCTCTCTTGATATAACATTTTCTTCCAAATACTCTAAAGTACTTCACAGTAGGAATCCTTCCATACCATAACTCATAGGGAGTCTTTGTGTTGTTAGCTTTGGCTTGAACTTTGTTAAGTATGCAAACAACAATATGAATTTCTTCTCTCTAGTAGAATTTCGGTACATTTACTTCTTTCATCATAGTTCTAGCAACTTCTTGAACCGTCTGATTTTTCCTTTCAACCACTCCATTATGTTGAGGAATTCTAGGGGTAGACAAGTGCCTCTTTATTCCATGAACTTCACTTAAAACATGTTAAACTCATTAGAGGTGAATTCTACACCTCTATCAGACCTCAAAAATTTTATTTTCAGATCCATTTCATTCTCAACCATAGCTTTAAATGATTTAAATATATCTAGTGCATCAAATTTCTCTCTAAGAAAAGTAACCCATGTCATTCTAGAGTAATCATCAATCAAAAGCATAAAATACCTATCACCTTGAATACTTCTCACCCTTGTAGGACCACAAAGATCTATATGTATTAATTCCAGTAGTCTGGTAGTATATTGTTCCTTTCCTTTGAAACTACTCCTTGGTTTTCAAACTACCAATTCTTACAAACAACATTGATAGGCTTTGTGATTCTTGGTAGATCTCTCACTGCATGAACTGAACCAATTCTCACCAGATTATCAAAATTCATATGACACATTCTCTAGTGCCATAACCAAATGTCATTAATCTAAGACATAAAACAATGACCATCAATACCCTTAATCTAATAGATATTTCCATTTGTACTCTTACCAGCATCTATCACAGTTCTAGCCCCTTTTTTGATCTCACATCTTTCATCCTTAAACATAAGATTATATCCTTTGCTACACATTTTTCCAATGTACTCAAAATATTATGCCTTAAACCCTTAACATAGTAAACATATTCAGTATTATGCTTGCCATCAAAACTAATTGAACCTATTCCACAAATCTTATCTCTCAAATCATCTCCAAATTTAACTAATCCTCCATCATACTTTTCAAGTTTAACAGACTTAATTTTGTCTCCAGTCATGTGATTAGAGCAACCACTATCAAAAACCCAGTAATTCTTATCATCTTTAACATAGAAAGTAAATACCAAAGTACCTTCAACCTTATACTTCATCTTTGGAACACTTTCCTTCACACAAAATTCAGGCTTAGAAAAATGAGATTATTCTTTTATAGCCAAAAACAAGCATTCATTATCATCAAATCTCCATAATTAGATTCATCATCATAAATACCAACATCTTCTCTAACATGGTAAGCTATTTTAATCATCTTTCATTTGTTCTCCTCATTCTTATTGTTTATAGCTCTTTTTGGACATCTTGAAGCATAATGACCTATATCATCACAGTTAAAATATTTGAAAGGTAATTTAGCTTTGTACTTACCGATGCCCTTTTTCATCTTTCTCACAAAGGTAGCTTCCAAATCATCAAGATCTTCTCCATCTGAATTTTTAACCTTCTCTGATTTACCAACCTTGAAATCAATCTCTACTTTTGTACCATTCTTCAAAACAAGTTTTCTCATTTCAAATGCAGTTAGTGTACCAATCAACTGATCTCTGGAATAATTTTCAAAATCTATAGTTTCCTCAATAGCAGATACCTTTTCACTGTAACAATTAGGAAGAGGTCTGATAAATTTCTTTACTACTTTAGATTCTTTAACTATTGCACCAAGGCCTCTCATAGCACTTACCAGCTCATCAACTCTTGAATCTAGGGCATTCCAAATAAACCTTGTTCACCATCCCAGATCTACCTCAAGCGATTAAGCTCTTTTCCAAGGAACCTTGATATGATACCAATTGTTGAAATGAACAAGACAACTAAGAGGGGGGTGAGTCAATTGTAGCAAATTTAACCTTCAAAACCCTCTATAATAAACAGATCCACATGCATTCATTAAACCCTTATTTTTTTAGCATGATTAAACATGAAATACAAATAACATAAATTGAAATCAAAACACCATACAAAAGAGAATGCTAGATTTATGTGGAAAAACCAATGAGGCAAAAACCACAATGAGGATTAGCTCACAATATAAGTAATTGCAAAACCGGTACAAGGGCTCACTACTAGAATAAGAAACACTGTCCAAAAAGGCTCATAACTAGGGTTCACTTTCACAAAAAGAATACAAGAATATAGAAGAGAAATGTTACATAGAGAGTTCTTCTCAATGCAACAAGGAATCCACCACAATTGCTCGCACACTTTCATAGTCTTGCATGAAAGATTTTGAATGCCTTCAACTCACTACCTTCAGGAACCCTAACACTGAAATTCACACTAATCTGCTCAAATTTGTATCACACACATCACTTGCATCAATCTCACATCTATCTTTCTTCTCTCTTGCATCTCACAAAACCATTGCACTTATTTATATCAACCTCATCCTTAAAAACCTTCTCCAATGTCGGAAACTAACTTTTATACATACAAATTCAAAATAGGTTAGCACCTAAACATTCCCACAGTGGATAGGTATGAAGGAAACTTACATAAATCCTTAATTAGGACCCAAATAGATCCAAACACACCTCAACACACTTTCACAAGCCTCGCATGTAGTGTTAACACAAGGTTAACCAATACCTATGCTAAAACACCATAATCATTTAGTACACACTTCCTTATATCAATCTAAAACTTTCAGACAACAAAATTCACTTGAGCATGATCTATAATCATCCATGAACTACTTAAGATTCATCAAACACTTCATCCAAGCTCGCATCATACAAATAATTCAACTCTAAACCACTAGTAACCCTTATTTACATTGAAAAATGAAACTCACTACTACACCAAATCAAGTAAATTCTTGAATATAGAGAGATACAAGCATTATAAGAAAATTCCCAAATCCACACAACCTGAATCCAAATAGTAGAGAAACACAAAGCAAATACATTTCTCCCAAGCCACAAAAAACATCACTAAAAGACTACTTCACACACTGGTAAAAATATCTTGCATTGTACAATGATCCAAAAACCTTGAATAACTTGTAAGATCCACACAGGAATAGCATCAATATAGAAGAAATGTGGAGCACAATACCAAAGCACACTCTAACCACTTGCACAACACTATTTGCTTTGTTTATCAAATTTTCTCAAAAGCACTTGGAAACCAAGTACTAGAGACATCATCTCAGCTCATTACTTCATTCCAACTTATATTCAAAATCTACACCAAAAGGATAGCTCCATGTACTCACAACACTTCCTCAGGTCTCAACTATACAATCACAACCTGCAAAAACCTATTTTCCTCTTTTTCACATTTTTCTCAATATCCTCGATATCTTCATCATGCAACCACTTTCTTAACACATACCTGACATCAATGACAACACCAATCAATAGACTTCCTATTGACATCAATGACAACACCTTCATACTTGCAACAGTTTCCAACTACTTGTAACTCTCCCCCATTAGGTGCTGATTTTTTTCTTCTTCTTGAATCTTCCTCCTACTCCTTTCCCTCTCTATCTAGACATTTAATACCCCTGAAATCATCTAGTAACCCCCCATTTTTTTAAATATGAAACTCTTGAAAAAAATGTAACTCCCCTACAAGAATTAAATTTTGTAGGTCCTCATTCTCCTACAACCAATAGGTACCTAGAATAATGCATTACCAAAATAGGCTTTATGATTGTTGGTAGATCTCTCAATGCATGAACTGAACTAATTCTTGCCAAATTGTCAAAATTCATGTGGTACATCCTCTAGTGCCATAACCAACTATCATTAATTTGAGACATAAAGCAATGACCATCAACACCCTTGAGTTGATAGATGTGTCCATCTATTCTCTTACCAACAACAATTATAGTTTCGGACCCTCTTATGATCTCACATGTTTCATCCTTAAACACAAGATTATATCATTTGCTACACATGTATCCAACACTCAGAAGATTATGCCTTAAACCCTTAACATAGTAAACTTTGTCAGTATTATGCTTTCCATCAAAACTAATTGAATCTATTCCATGAATCTTAGGTACTGAATCATCTCCAAATTTGACTAATCCTCAATCATACTTTTCAAGTTTAAAAAACTTAATTTTGTCTCTGGTCATGTGATTAGAGCAACCATTATCAACAACCTAGTAATTCTTATCCTATTTAACAAGAAAATTAGAAACCAAAGTACCTTCAACCTTATCCTTCTTCTCTAGAGCACTTTCCTTCACACAACTTTCAGAGTTAGCAAAAGTAGATTCATCTTTTATAGCCAAGAACAAGCATTCACTGTCATCATGTCCATAATTAGATTCATCATCAGAAATATCGGCATCTTATTTAACATAGTAACTTCTTTTAATTATCTTTCCTTTAATCTCCTTACTCTTATTGTTCACAACTCTTTTTGGACATCTTGAAGCATAATGACCTACTTTTCCACAACTAAAGCATTTGAAAGGTAGTTTACCTTTGTACTTACCAGTGCCCTTTTTCCTCCTTACAAATTTATCTTCCACCTCATCAAGATCTTCTCCATATGAATCTTCAATATTTTCTGATTTTCCAGTCTTAAAAGCAGTTTCCACTTTTGTACCAATTTTCAAACCAAGTTTTCTCATTTCAAATGAAGCCAGTGTACCAATCAACTAATTTCTAGAATAAGTATTAAAATTTGCAACTTCCTCAATAACAGATACCTTTTCACTATATGAATCAAGAAGAGTTCTAAGAACTTTCTTTACCATCCTAGGCTCTTTAAATTGCACACCAAGACCTCTCATAGAACTTACCAGCTCATCAACTCTCTGCATGTAGGTTGAAATTGTTTCATCTTCAGACATTCACATGGTCTCAAACTGTTCCTTCAAATTTTGCATTTTTTCTTGTTTAGCTTTGTCATCTCCTTCATAAATACTTTCAAGCTTATCCCAAACATTTTTAGCAATCTTAAGATTCATAACTTTAACCAATTCAAAATTTGAAAGATTGTTCATAAGAATAAATCTTTCCTTAACATTTACCTCATGTGTCTTGATCTCATTACTTGTGCTTGAACCATTCTGAGGTTCAACATATTTATTTTTTATTTCTTTTTCAATCTAAAATCCATGAGATTCCAAATATCCTTCCATCTTTGTTTCCAGAATGCATATTTTGTTGCATCAAATCTAAGGGAAATCAATTTGTTTCACCATCCCAAATCTACCTCAAGCAATTAAGCTCTTCTCAAGGAACCTGGATTTGACACCAATTGTTGAATAAACAAGACAACTAAGAGGGGGGTGAATCAATTGTAGCAAATTAAAACATCAAAACCCTCAACAATAGTCAAATTCACAAACATTCATTAAGCCCTTATTTTGTTAAAGTGATTAATCATAAAATGTAGATAACATAAACTAAAATAAAAACACCATACACAAGAGAACACCAGATTTATGTTGAAAACCCAATGAGGGAAAATCCATGGTGAGGATTATCTCACAACATAAGTAATTGCAAAACCGGTATAAGGGCTCACTACCAGAATAGGACACAATGTCCAAAAAGGCTCATAGCCAAGGCTCACTTCCACAAATAGAAATATAAGAAGATGGAAGATATATGTTACACAGAAGAAAAAAAATCTCAATGCAATAGGGAATCCACCATAAATGCTCCAACACCTTCACATCCTTATTTGAAAGATTGTGGACACCTTCAGCTCACTGCATTTAGAAGTCCAACACTTTGAAGTTCGCATTGCTCTGCTCAAACTCACACTCTACTCTTAAGAAATTTGCATCACTTGCATCACACACCTATTTTCTTTCTATATTTTATATCTTGACAACCTTAAACATCTCGATTCATACTTATACTGCCCTCAACCTTGAATACTTTCTCTAAGGTCAGCAATAAATGCTTCAGACTTTGCAATTTCAAATTAGGACAACACTAAACATTCCTGTAGTGAATAGGAATGAAAGTGGACCAAAACAACACTTAGTTGGGACCCAAATTAAATCTCACATGCCACACTACACCTTCATTAATACTTGAAAATCTTCGAATGTAGTGTAAACACCAGGTTAGTTGTTACTTGTGAAAAAACATTAAACATTAAGTACACACTTCCTAAAGTCAATCCAAAACTCCCAGACAACAAAATTCATTTGAACATGATCCAAGAACATCCTGAAAACCAACAACTTCCTTCGCAACAAATCTCACTTGAAGATTATAATCATAATTTTTATCCAAAAAACACTACCAAATACTACATTACTTTGTAACTCAAAAGACCTCCTAATATGCCTAACCATGAATCCTCTTGACACAAGAAAGAGAGCAACATCATTAGATCTCCTTCAGAACCACATGTCCTAAAAAGAAACTATAGAGAAATGTGGAGCAAATACATTTCTCTTAGACACCTTTGTACAACACTGCAAAACCAGTTCACATACTGGTGAACACAACTTTCTCTAACCAACGATCCAGAAACTCAAATTTTGGATATAGAAATTTTGAACAACTCTAACCAACATATCCAAACCAAAAAATCAAACCTTCAACCTAGAAGAAATGTGAAGCAAAACCATAACACCTCTGCAACGCCTTGTTTCCTTATTTTATCAATTTTCTCAATATTCTAAATATCTTCATCATGCAACAAAATTCCTCAACACATAGTTGGCATCAATGAAAACATTAGTCTATTGACATCATGTTGACATCAATGACAACATCAGTTTGTTGAAATCATGTTTACATCAATGACAACACTTTAATACTTGCAAAAAATATGTGTTCTTCGTTTATTGCTTTTCATTTACATATTTATGTACTCTTAATTTTCTCAATAGTGACTTTATCCTAGTATTGGAAAGTCTTTATTTGGTTCCACCTAGCTTATATCAATGGTGAAGTCATTTGTGTTGATAATGTTCTTGTTTATTATGTTCCACATGATACTTGTATGCATATTATTTCATAATGTGATATGATGTTATTGTATGTTGGTCATTTGTGTTGTTCTTTCAAAATAAAATTATTTAGTTGGATAGTGTTCTAGTTGTGTAGCTTGAGGTATTAAAATTTGTGCCTTTTTTACATACACTCATGATCTTATATCACATGATTCAATCTTAAAATTATCTAATGATCCTTCTATTCCATGAATTATGATGTTTACATTCATGAATTTTATGCTTATTATGATTGATTTTTATGCTTATGATCCATATGTATGAATCTTATCACACTTATGATTATGTAAATTTGATCCTTATCATGTTCATATTGTCAAGTCTCTATTTTTTTATCATGATCTAATCATATTTATATGACCCCTGTTATGACCTCATCCTTATGATCCTACATTCTATTAACTTTTACACAATCCTTATCTTACCATTTTAGTCATCTCTATCTTATCCTTTGCCCATGTTGGAGTTAATCATCTTGGCACATGCTTCAAGATAGTTATCCCCACTTAGGTGTTTCATTTATGATGATATTTATTAAGATTTTTAACTTACTTTCTTAAGCTTTATCATTTACCTATACTTTAGAGGCAATTTTATTGCACATGTTGTTGGAAGAATGCCATTAATAGTACTCTTGGAAACATGAGCATGAGGGATAAGTATGAGGTATATTACTATATGTTGCAGTGTTGTCATTGATCTCAACATTGTATCTTGATATGGAGATCATGGTGTAGATCATTTCAGATCATTTTGGTTGGTTCTAGTAGGTTTTGGAGTGTTTATGGAAGACATTTTTGCAAGATGGGTTGACTTGATTAATTTGGTTGTGATAGAAAATTGACTAAGTGTCAACTTTATTAATTATGTATAATAGAGCTCCAGTTTTGGGTCCAAACTAGTACACAAATGAAGTTTTCACTCTATGCTTCTAACATTATTTTGTTGGTTGTTAGAAGTATCTAATTCTAGAATTTCATCATGTTTTGGCTCTTGGTTTGAGAGATATAAGTAACAGAAGTTTGGTTTGGTAGATTAAAGTCATTTCTTGTACACATTTGAGTGGGAGAGTTCGCACTTCTTCATAGATAAGTTTTTGACTTTGTGCTTTTGAGGATATGTTGATAGATGGAATTAGTGTGTGAATTCCAGTTAGCGTTAATTTTGAGGTCCATGTGTTTGAATGTGGATACACAATTGAAGAATTTTGGTATTAGGTCTTCTAAGGTGTTGACCTAATAAGTTTGAAGGTATGTGAAGTTTAAATAAGTGTTGTGGTCTTATGTGGGATCTATTATAGGTCCATATCGACCTATTTCAAAGTATTTTGAGATTTGAATCTTGGTGCAAGGTGTATGTGAAAGGATTTGAGCCAACAAGTTACACTTTCTATATTTTGGATGTTACATCTAATTAGGCTGACCTAATTGATGTTATCCTTGAAGCGGATATATATGTTAGATCATTTTTTATGTTTTGATAAATGTAAAAAATGAGAGGCATGCAAATGATGTGAATATTATCAGAGTAGTGTGAATTTAAGTTGTGAATTTTGAGTAGAAGATTAGAGTGATATGAATGCAGAGGAAAGCAGTGTGTTAGATCATAATCAAATGAAGTATTAAAGTCAGTTTATTGAGCTTCAATAGAATTGTAATTCATGCATATGATAGATGCAATTATAATAGTTCAAATTAGGTTGTGAGCCACAATATCTCTTCTATCTTTTTCTCTATGGGTAGTGAGTCCACTTGGACAATGAGTCCACCTGTAGTGAGCACTTCTATAAATATACTATAACCAGTTATAATATATTGTGAGCTAATCCCCACTGTGGTTTTTCCCATTTTGGGTTTTCCAAATAAACTTTTTGGTGCTCATGTGTTATGAGTTGTTGAATGTTTCATGCTTTCTTTCATTACTGCAATTTAATCTTCTAAGTGGATTGGATGTTTAAATGTTTGAATGGTTTAAAGGAATAATATTTCACCCCCCTCTTAGTATTTTGGGTGTTCAACAATTGGTATCAGAGCCAGGTTCCTTAGAAGGAGCTTAACCACTTAGGGAAGATCTTAGAGGTTGAACACATGGTCGTTAGAAGACTACCTACTCCTTTGGAAGAGATCCCTCCTGTTGGATCCATAGAAGAAGATTGCATGATTGAAAAATATGGAGAAATCAAAGTTTCCCTTGAATATCATGAAAGGACTGAAGGCGAAAACAAAGATCTGAAAGAAAATTTCAAAGAAGCAAATGAATTAATCAAAAAATTGAGAGATCAAATCAAGAAGTTTTGAGAAAGGCATAAGGAATTCAGTGAATAGTTGAAGCAAGAAAGTGAAACTATCATTGATATGAAAGTGAAAGTTGAAGAAAATGAAATAATTGAGGAATGTTTGAATGCAATGGTGAAAAGTAAATCTGAGGAATGCACAAGGCTTGAATAAGAAGTAAATATAAGATTAGATTTGGAGAAGCAAGGAGTCATGAAGACAAACTCAAGATCAGTTCTACAAAGCTTGATGAAATGATTATACATAAAAAAGGCTCTAAAGATAAAGAAGGTTTAGGATTTGAAAAGGGTGAAAGTTGAAATCAGACATCAAATATTGAAGATAAGAACAATGGCAAGCAGATCCAAAATCAAAGGAATGAAGCTAGAAGACCATTGGTCAAATAATCAAATACACAAAGGTACCCATATTTTAATGATTTCTATTATTCTTGCAATAAATTTGGACATAAGGCAATGTAATGTAGAAGTAGAATGAATCAGAATGTTCCACCTTTTTCTGGTTAATGTTTTACATGCAAGAAATTTGGTCATAGAGCTAGTGAGTGCAGAAGTCAAATAATGAATGGCTACAAAAATGGTAGAATGGTTCAATCTTTCAAAGGCTACTATTATAAATGTTATGGATTTGGGCATAAAGCTAATCAATACAGATCTAGAATGAACAGAAGGAATATTGGTTAGAAGAATGTCACATGTTACAATTGCAATAGGCCTGGACACATTTCTAAGTTTTGTAGAAGAAGAAATATGGAGAAGGATTATTCGGTAAAGAGGAATGAACTATTAAAAAAGGTTGATCTAGTAGAAACAAAGGAGATGGAAAATATTTGGAGAATGAAGGAAGAGATAGAGGTTAAGGATGAATATGTACCAACACCCAGTGTAGATGTTTCCTCTAGAAACTAATTTGAGATCTTTGGCTCAGGGAGAGCTTTAATGAACATCTTATATCCCCTGCCAAAGAAATGGTATTGATGCCTCAACATGAAGATATGCGATATAATTCAACATGCTTGATCTATTGATGGAAATTGCAGAAGAAAATATGATAATATGGAATTTTGTGAAGCATTAGAAGTTGACTATGCATATAGATAAAGGATTTCCAACTTTATTGTTTCAAGCATTAATTGCAAAATTAGATTAAGATTCAAAGGGTTATAAAGCAATTTTACTTAGTGAATTTCATTCATAATGAGTATTGAGAAGAATCAGAGCAATGAGGAAGTGATTTGCAGTGATCAAAAGCTATTTGTGACCTAATGCATTGAAACCCTAGTTCGGAAAATAGAAGAAAAGGTATTTATAATCTCAGCTTCACACTAGCTTTCAAAAGAACTTTGTTTTAAATCAATTTGAATTCTTTGCAATGGCTACACTGAGGTAATAGAGATTATTGATAAGCCATAAATAAAATTTAAGAAATACCCTGTGAAATCAATAGAAGATGACCTGTTGGATGCGTTCTCGCATGTTCCATATGGGGTTTTTCCAATAGAAGATATAAGGATTTACATTCATGGCAAGATGGTTGAATATGATCACAACAAGTTAGCAGATATATAGATGAAATAATTGATTGGAGACAAATTTTCCCTAAAACCAGAGTATCAAAACCTAGTCGCAAAGAAATTGGAAGTATGGAAATGGTTTCTAAATTTTTTTTTTATGAAAAGTGGATTAGAATGGCATTAAGAAAAATCCATGATAAATTTGTTTGGACCAACATGCCTATAATGATAACAAAAGAGGTAATTAGAGAGGTTATATGTCTATGCTCCATCAGACCTGTTCCTATATTGAAATCAACTAAGAATGAAGTGGTAATGGAACTCATAGGTACAACTTATGGTAAGAGGGCTCTAGTTGTAAATCCCATTAGAAATCCAGTTGTGAGTTATGCAACAATGGTGATGGGCTATAAAATCTATTTCACAAACATAGATAATTATGTATCTGTCACCACAATCAATGTAGCATATGAAATGGTTGAAAAATGTGCTGACTATGATCTTTGTGAGTTGATAAGACAATATTTGATGGAGAATTTGAAGCAAACCAATGAGAAGAAATATGCATTTAAGTATGGGACTTTGGTTATGTGTTTACTTTTCTATTTTCTAAAGGAGCTCCCCAAAACCAAAAGTGTGGAATGGATGTAAGCAAGACCAGTTGCTCATCAGATCAAAGATTTTATGAGTGTTATTGGTAATGGAAAGGAACAAGATGATGCAGTTGCTACTTTATTTGAAGTTTTTAAAAAGAGGATGCATGAAAGAGATAGAATTCCAAGGAAACTCGTAGAGATATATCACAATGATATCATATTTTTGGTAAGCACTGATGAATGCATCATGGAGGAAATTGAAACAAGGATTGTGTGGATCCCTGTGTTGGGATATGAGGTCACTAAATAAGAGATTACTAGTTTAGCTAAAATTTTGTTGAAGATTCCAAAGGATAAAACTAAGGTAAGGTATGATACTTATGAAGAAAAGTATTTGGAGGTGCACATGGAGTAGAAGAAACAATAGATAAAAAATAAGGTTAGAAAGATGGTTGATCAGTATGCAGAGGAAATGAGCACCCCAAAGGAACAAGTACAACAAGCAAGAACAAAAGTTAAGGGAGAATCAAGTGTCACAGAAGGTTCAAAAGTCATAAGAAGATCTAGTAGGACAACTATGACCCGTCCTACTATTCATAAGTCCTCTAGGACTAGGCATCCTATTAGAGAGAAGAAAATAAACAAATAGTCCTCTAGTGAAGGAGAAATCCCCTCTAGTTGTGTATATGACAAGGCTAGTGAAGAAGGCTACTCTGGTAACACCACCTATTTCCCCTACAAAAGAGAAGAACAAAGTAAAAGGATTTTAGAGAAAATAATATAAGTGTAAATGTAGGAGAAGAAGAAGAGGAAGAAGGACCCTCGCTAGTCCACAAAAGGAAGAGTGAACCTTCACAAGGTGAAGCTAGTGTCAAAAGAAAAATATTTGATGTTATTGACAAAGATAGTGAAGAGGAGATAGAGACAAAGAAGGAAGCATTTTCAATACACATGAGAGAGAAGAAGAAAGAAACCACAAAGAAGGCATCTCCAGAAAAGAAGAAGGTAGAAATAAAGAAGACTCTGGATGTCAAGAAGAAGCAAAAGCAAATATCTTTGGGAAAACCTCACAGTCCCATGAAGGTAGAAGAACTTGTTAATGAAATGATACAACATGACATGCTTGTTGAAACTACAACCTTGTATGGTGAAGCAAATGAGGTGGATAAGGCCACCATTATTGAGGCAATTATTAATTACATTATTTTTTTGGAAGTTGATATGAAAAACATTGAGAATAAAATTCCTAAAGAGCTATGGAATATCCTAGTGAAGAGAAGACTAGAAGCAATTGAAGAAGAAGAAAATATAAAAGAATATGCATTGGAGAAGGTTGGTGCTCCTCTTTCTGAGGGAAACAAAGCCGCATTGGTTGAATTGTACAACACTAAATTTAGAGTAAAGCAAAGGGTAACTGCCCTTATAGGTAGAGACAAGAATGAATTTGAGAAGCTACAAAAGGAGGAAATTGATAAAATCTCTGGCATTGCACAAGAATATGGTATGATTTTTGAGAACATTGCTCCAAAAGTCATGATAGGAGAAGTAGAGAACATTGATGCTCAACATGAGCATGTGACAGCCGAAGAGTACACTTAGGACAATGCCCCTCTAAAAGTGGAAGAACTGGAAAAAGAAGATGAGGAAGTAGAGAAGGATGTTGGAGAAGAAGCAACAAAGGAGGATACTTCTCTTCCTCTAGTACATGAGGAAAATGTTGAGATTGTACAAGATAAACCATAGACTCCTCCTTTGGATGACCCATACCAATCTGTAGAGGAAGATGTGAATAAAGATGCTGAAGAAGAAACTGGTGATGCAGAGAAGGAAGACGAGGAAGAAGATAATGAGAAGAAAAGTGAAGATAAGTATGAGGATACCTCCAAAAATACAAGAATAGAAGAAGAGACACATGTAAACTCTGGAAAGGACAAGGGAAAGGAAGTAAAGGAGAAAGTCGTAGATACTACAAAGTCTTCTATTGAATCCTCTGGCTCCTCTAGAGATTCCTTGAAGAACCTACTAAGTATGTAGCTCAAGTTTCAACCTATTGTGTCATCACAATTTCTACAATTGCCAATGCAATAGGGAAATGTAGATCTGGACAAGGTATCCCCACTCCACAAGCTACAATTGGGAGATGTGTTCCATGCATATACCTAGAAGGAGATCATTGAGACACATCATAAGAGTGGAGAGCTAATGGAGGAATAAGTGAAGGCACTACAAGAGGCTGTACCTGGTGCAAACATAGACATGTCACTCTCCAGTATAAAAAATTTAAATCTTTTAATTGTTTCTTTTGAGGAATATGCCTTCAGTCTCAAAGGTGAAGTAGAAAATAAAATGAATGATAAAAAGATGATGGAAATTAGAGTGAAGTGTGCTCTTGCACATAAGAAGTTTTCAAAGAATTTGAAGGAAGCACAAATATGTGTGGATGAGGCTAAGGCTCTTTTTCAACATTGTATGAAGTGGCCCGATGCCACACAGAGCATCAAAAATGAGATGGAATCCATTGAGTCCCAAGTAAATAAAGCCTCCAATGCATATGATTTGGCAATTGATTTAGTTGGTAATATAAGGAGTGTAATTGAGGATTTTCATAAGAAGTTCTTCAAGCTACAAGCACAAAGAGAAAATGCTATTTTTTAGTTTGGAGAGGCAACATACTTGGTGAATTACAAATTTATATTTGTATCCAGTGCCCTTTTGAGTGCTACTACATCTACAAAGATGAATTGTGTACCTAGCACTCTAGAAGAAGGAGAAGAGTTATTGATGAAAATTGAAACACAGTGCAAATTGCTTGGGCCAACAAAAAAGACATGGAAGGAAGGAAAAAAAACATGGAAGACCCATTTGTAGAAGTTACAAGATTCAACTTCCTTTGGTTGACATATTTCATACTCTTTCTGCATTTTAGTTTTTAGTTTCAAGATTCTTCAAGTACATATAAGAAGTATATAGAGTAGTTTCCAGTACAATTTTTTTTTTGTTTTACTCTGGTATATGACTCAAGGGGAGTCAATTATATCTTTCAGTTTGTACATATGCACATATTTCTTAGGGGGAGATTTAGTATATGTTAGAATAATTGTTGTAGGTGCCCTTTGCCCTTGATGTCAAAGGTGGAGAATGTTTTGAAGATATTTTGGCATGTTTCCATCAATGAAAAAGGGGGATATTGTTGGAAGAATTTCATTGATGCTACTATTGGCAACATGATCATGAGGGATAAGTACAAGGTATATTACTATGTGTTGCAGTGTTGTCATTGATGGCTCTAGTTTTGGATCTGCACAAGTCCATAAATGAAGTTTTCACTCTATGTTTCTAAAATTATTTTGATGGTTGTTAGAAGTATCTAATTCTAGAATTTCATCATGTTTTGGCTCTTGGTTTGAGAGATATAAGTAACAAAAGTTCAGTCTGGACGATTACAGTCATTTCTTGTACAATATATTTGAGTGGGAGAGTTTACACTTCTCTGAAGATAAATTTTTGACTTTACGCTTTTGATGATATGTTGAAATATGGCTTTAGTGTGTAAATTCCAGTTAGCATTGAATTTTGAGGTCCACATGTTAGAATGTGGATGCACAATTGAAGAATTTTGGTCTTAGGTATTTTGCAGTACTGACCTAATAAGTTTGAAGGTATACGAAAGTTAAATAAGTGTTGTGGTATTATGGTGGATCTATTATAGGTCCATGTTGACCTAATAAGTTTGAAGGTATACGAAAGTTAAATAAGTGTTGTGGTATTATGGTGGATCTATTATAGGTCCATGTCAACCTATTTCAAAGTATTTTAATCTTGGTGTGAGGTGTATGTGAAAGGATTTGAGTTGACAAGTTACACTTTCTATATTTTGGATGTTACATCTAATTAGGCCAACCTAATTGATGTTATGCTTGAAGGAGATATATATGTTAGATCATTTTCAATTTTTTGAAGAATGTAATGAATGAGAGACATGCGAATGATGCAAATATTGTCAGAGCAATACGAATTTAAGTTGTGAATGTTGAGTAGAAGATTAGAGTGATGTGAATGCAGAGGAAAGCAATGTGTTAGATCAAAATCAAATGAAGTGTGTAAAGTCAGTTTATTGAGCTTCATGGGAACTATAATTCAAGCATATGATAGATATAGTTGTAACAGTTCAAATTAGGTTGTGAGCCACAATCTCTCTTTTATCTTTTTCTCTATGGGTAGTGATTCCACTTGGACAGTGAGTCCACCTGCAGTGAACACTTTTGTAAATATACTATAATCAGTTACAATATATTGTGAGCTAATCCTCACTGATTTTTTCTAGTTTTGGGTTTTTCACATAAAAATCTTGGTGTTCATGTGTTATGAGTTGTTGAATGTTTCATGCTTTATTTCATTAGTGCAATTGAATCTACTAAGTGGATTTGGTTTTTAAACATTTGAATGGTTTAAAGGAATATTGATTCACCCCCTTCTCAATATTTCGGGTGTTCAATACATGCTTGATGCTCATCTCTTGTTTATGTATTTATATGATTATTATATGATGTTATCTTTTACCATACTCTATATTTTTCTTCTCTCCTCTAATTCCTTACATGATTTGTATGTAACCAATTGGAGGGGATATATATGCCACTAGTTCACTCATGTGAGTTATATTTTTCAATAATAGGTTCATTGTTATTCCCATGTCTAGGGGAAATTTTACAAGTTCATCAACATAGTTAGAGACATTTTACATTCATCTTCATAGTCAAAGCCCTTTTTATAGAGTATGTGAAGAGCCACTTCCTTTTTCATATAAATTGGAGCTTTATATCACTTTCTATAATAGCTATAATCTCATATACTCTCTTTATTTTCTCTTACTTTCAAAGAGAGTTGGTTTTCAAGGAAAGATGTAGTTACACTTATTTTAAAATGTGTGTTAGAAGCTATTCATTGCATAATTTTCTTTATTTTACAAGTTTTAATGAAGTACTAAAGATAAGAAGAATTCAAGAATGATTCATTATTTTATATGGATCATATCCTTTTATTGTTTGAAAAATATTTACTTTACATGGCGACAACTTGTTTACTTTCACATACACATTAAAGCGAGAGAAAAATTTAACCATGAAATTGAATTCCCTTGCATCCTAATCCCCTACATCATTGATCCTAAATTTGCATTCTTGGTCTTTATACCTAATTTTATGAGCTTGGATTAGATCTATGGTTGTGGACTTAACTAAGGTCACTTCCATAGTCATGGATTTGAACCCTACACTTTTAAATTTAAAATTATTTTTGTTGACCACTTCATTAACCATTGTGAGTTGACTTAGTGCATGATTAATTACATGCTTTCTCATTGTATTAATGATATCCATTCACTCATTTGAAAAGAGAAAATGGAACCAAATTACAAAAATGAAAAGAAAAAGGATGAATCATCGAGACATCCTAGGTAAATTCACTATTGATCACTTCTCTTTAGGGAACAAAATGAATCTAGCTACATTTTAAATCAAATATCACTTTATCCTAGGTTTGCTACATAGCTACTTGCTATCATTGATCCTTTCACTTGGAGTTGTAAAGTTGGTTGAACTAGAACACGAACCTAATGATTTCTTAGAATCCTCAAAGGTGTTTATAAATACTGCTAACCTTTACACCAATTTTGATATCAAGATGAAGGTGGACAAATTAAATAATACTACATTCTATTAGATCAAATCCACACAAATCAAATTATGTCTATGTAAAAGATTAGGTCCATACTCACAGAAGTCAAGTTTACACTTGTGGAAATGAATAGGAATGAGATAATTAATTTTCAAGATTAGAGATCTTTGCCACAAAGCCTTAAAAATCTAAAACCAAAATAAATCAACAAAAAATCAAGTCTACACACATAAAAATGAATCAAAATAATATACAATTAAAATTAATTTTTAGATCAAAGATATTTGTATTATCAGTTTATTTAATTTTTACTATCATTTACATTTATTACAATCATATATTCCAACACTTTTATCTAAATTAATTTATGCTTTAATTAAATCCATCTATTTAGATTATCTTAAAAATAATTATTCAACTCATTTTGTTAATTAGTTATTAATATGTTGGTTTTGAACCAATTAAAAACTAGAATTTTATGTTCTTCAAATATAATTTGATCTTTTTAAAGTGAACATGTGAAATACTTAACTTTAAAAATTGTAAAAATTATTTATCTTGAACATAATTGGCTAAGAAGTTTGGGTAGTTATGGATAAATTTGTAGGGAAAGTGTAATGTCGCCTTCCTAGTGGCCATCATGGTGATAATTTAGCCTTTATGCTCCGAAAGGCTAATTGGAGAAATAAGGGATAAATTATTAAATTAATTATTTTATAAGGTTATTAAATAATTTAAAATAAAAAAGCAACCTTATATTTAATTAATTTAATATAGTGACTCAAATAAAATATTATATCATGTCACTAAAATAAAATAATATTATGTTCTAGAAGCTTCTTGAAGTTGGATTTAAAAGTATAAAAGAAAAACAAGTCAAGCTTCTAGGCATCCAGTTATTGTCATTTGCATTTGATGAATCTTTGTGGAGCCAAGGGTTTCTGCAGATTGTCTACTTGGTCTTTGGGAATGAAAATTCCCATAGATTAGCATAACTAAGGTGGTGAGATATCCTCCGAAGAGTTGTAGATTGGAAAGGATATTTTAGTCCTTTTAATGGTGCCAAAATTTGTGGCCAAGGGCCAATTTTGTGATGAGTTTGATTTGGAGTTGGAGATAGCTTTGCATTTTAGCTATAGAGTTCATTAGAAATTTGTATTTGCAGATTGGAGAATAAATAAAGATCTAGTATTAAATTTACAGTCATCATATCAGCTACGAAGACTGCGATTTTGTTCATGGAGGATCATATGTGCATTGATTTCTCTTCCTAGTTGGAGCGCTCCGTTTGTGAGGGCATTGTGATGATATTTGGTGCTTATTAGGAAACTTGGAGGTTGTGTATAATTTTATATTATCATTCTACATCAGAATAGGGGCGGCTGGGAGAGGTCATTGACTTGGGCTAAGAAGGAGCTCATTTCATTGGATATTGATTGTTTCTTCAACATCATCATTGGGCACTATTATAACCAGGTTCCTCTTGCAATTTAAAGTAGTTTGCATTGTCATCTTAGTCATTTAGTGTTGCTGCTATAGGTGATTACTCAGAATCAGATTTGGCATTGTTTGTATATCTCATTGTAAGCCAAGAGTCTTGGCAAATATATAGCATCATTGTACTTGGATTGCATTCAATAAAGGAGATATATGTTGCATACCATATGTTTGATGAAATTTCTATCTTATAGCATACATAATCAACATATTAGTTTGCATGCCAATTGTTGGACAAAATGTCAACTGGCTGTAGGTGTTAATTTGTACTGTCATCTATTGCATTTGGAAAATACCAAAAACAATTGCATTTCATGCTATACTTGTAGTTGAGTTATTTAGCATTCATTTCAAGACATTTGCATCAGTTTATGTTCATAATTCACACAAGCAAACAATCTGAAACATCAAAACAACAGGAACATACTTTGCATACAAAGTGTTTGACAATATTCCTTGAGATCACAATCAGCAAGTTAAGGTCAAAATTAGCAAGGGATATTACAGAAAACAAGGTAAACTATTTTTTTAACATTTTTTTTAAAATGATTTTTTATTTTTTGCTTTTTTAAGTCATTTCATTAAATCTTTCTAAAATGTTACTTATTTTTAAAAAAATTTAGAATGATTTTTTTAATGTATGTAATTGTTATTTTTATTAAAAAAATCTCACAAAAATCAATTAGCTATTTTATAAAGATTTGGATTCACACTATTAAAATAATAAAATAAAACTTAAATTAAACCACACCCATAAATTAACATACTATTTGACATTGCAATTTTTTTGTTTTCCAAATTTTACTAACCTCGATAAATACAAATAAGAATTAAATTAAAATTGCTAAAATTATTATAATTATTAATTAAATTATAATACTAATCCTATTATTATTAATTATTATAATCCTAAAAAATAAAATATTACTAACAAAAATCACTAAAATATGATTAATAGATATAATGCTCAAAATTTTATTCATATTTTTTTTTAAAGGTGCAATGCACCCATAGGGGTAAATGCACCTGAGCTATGAACCTGCATAAGAAACCACAAAAACAACCAAACCCATGAGCACAATGGCTCAAGAGGCAGAAGGCACAAGGCGCACATTGACCAGGAGGGGTTTGAACTCGTGGTACGCCACTACAACTTTGACTTGACCATCGAACCATATAAGCTTTATTCATATTTTTCTATAATGTCACTCTACAATTATTTATTATTAGAGTTAGGGTTACAACCATAGTTATGAATAATGTTACGACCATAGTTAGAGTTGATAAATCTAAAATTAGGATAATGGTTTAAAATTAAAATTAAGATTAGATCATCCAAATAATTAATTAACAATACTAAAACATTATAATTAACAAAACTTACATTTATTTTTATTCACATTAATAAAACTAATTAAAATTCTTACCATCTTATTCAAATCTAATTAAAATGCGAAGTACTTATCTATAGAGGAGGTCATTAAATATTTTCATGTATGTGGTAATCCAGAATTTTTACCTATCATATCCAATTATTTGAACGAAGATGAATGTCCAGTTCAGTTTGGATGAAGAGACGCCAGTGGAAGAGAAGTTACAGTAGAGCAGGATGAAGAGTTTTATTCAACCATTTCAATGCCCACCGTATTCAAATTGTTCATGGAAGCCCCGTAACGTGAAGCTAACTCCTCCCCGTTTGTCATCTTGCAATAGAAAACGTCTTATTTTGGGTGCAAATAGAAATGGCGAGAACAGAGCAAGCGAAGACGTTGAATTGGACCAACAACAAACGATGGATCTCCAATTTGGCATTCTTATTGGCGAAAACCCAAAAGAAACCTCGACCAAGGTTGGCGAAAAATTTCTCTTCCCCTTTTCGTTTATTTCTACTTCCTTATCTACAGCTGCAAGTATATTTTTCAGTTTGGCAGAAATTATTTCAAGGTTGTTCTTTCAAAGTTCATTTTGTATGCTTTCCAAAATGTTCAAAGTTCATTGATGGTCTCTGCACACTCTTTTTTCTGGGACCGTGGAGCACAGCAATTCACTCTCATAGTGGACTGCATAATATCCTTCAATAACACAGCGGAAACATGTTAGAGGAAGAAACGTCTATTGAAATTAGACGCCTGTTGAATGTTTTTTCTTCATGAGGTCAATAGTCTAATATGTGGAACGGTCAATAGTCTAATATATGGAACAAGAGCATATCATATGATTTTAATTTTGAGCTAGTGAGGTTAACAGCTCAATTGCTAACCCCACACTTAATAGGAGGCCTGAGTTTGAAGCTTTCTGCTAAAAAAGTTATTTGCACATAGGCACTAAGGATTTTTCTGAAATTGCACATAATCACAAGAATTTCCTTGCAATTGAGAAAAAGCCCACTGGTCTTACCTCTGTATACTCCCTTGCCTTACAATTGGGCTGTTTGCTACAAGGTCGCCTAGAGCTAAGAGAAAGAGGTTAAGGGGAGATATTGTACGCGGTACCCATGGATGATGTCGATGGGGGGAGTGGATATTTAGCAAATTACTGATGGAATAATGCGAAGGGGTAACATTGCATGCTTTAACGGTGGCTGCTATTCCCTCGCCATGACTCAAGACATTTTGATTCTAATCATTTGAATTTGAAAACCAACCACTTTCTCAGCCTTTTCTTTACGTGTATTAGACAACTATTCAAATGCACAGTATCCTTGCATTCAAAAAGATGTGTTCACATAAAATGCGTTGTTGGAGGCACACCCCACATATAAGTTTTTTAGTAATTCTACATCCTAGCGTTTGTACTTGTAAATTTGTGTTTAACCTGGAAAGCATGCACACTCCCGTGTTCCATTCCATTGAGATGTTGAGTCATGTATAAGTAGACGTACTAGTTGCAACTATCTACAAGCGATTGGATGAAGAAAAAATATGTAGGCACAGACGCAATTTCCAAGAGAATTGTTCCATTGCCTATCATCTGCAAGCACATAATCCAGCAACATTCACTTACCACCCCAAAAGCATTCTCTCCCAAAATTTTATGTGGAAGGAAATAAAAATTTCTTTGCGGTTTTCATAAATCAAATAAAAGATAAAATAGCATTGCATGTTCTACATTTATAGGGAGTAGAATTAGTGTGGCAGAATAGTAGTACAAGCATAAATATTTTTTTTTTTTAGGCAAATTTCTATCAGAGAGGGTAGCACTTTTTCATTGATAATTCAAAAAGGTTTACATAGATACAGCCATAAAACTAAACCTTATTCAGTTTTGTTTGTGTACAAAGTGATAAGACCCATGGCTAACTCAGTCAGCCTCCCTACTTCCACATCATTGAACAGAGCTTTATTTTTTATAACATGGTCCAAGAAGGGTTGCAGATCCTTCTTGTAAAAGCATGCTCAATACAGATTAACAGCCGCCTTCAACTTCCTATTTTTCTTGGCTTTTTCCACATCCACTATGTCACAGATATTACCTTGATCAGGATCCTTGTCGTAGTCCAAAATGGCTTTTATGGCATCGTCCACATAGGTGTCCTTAAGGTAGCGAGTCATCAACTTGGCGATCAGCTTTCTTCCTGCAGTGCGCACAATGTTAGACAAAAAAAATTCCAATCAACGCACCATCGTGAATGTGCCCTGCCCCCAGATGCTGCTCCCCAATGACATGCTTTATGCCTTCTTTGATCTCTGCATTCCTTGCATTGAACAGCCTCTCCACTTGGGCATCGCTGCTTTCAATTTGCTCTCCACTCTCCAAAGTAGAACACCTGCAAACAACATTCAGAAACTCCATCTTTCTGTGAGGAATGAATGAATTGGGGACGTATTTAACCTTGGTCACTTAGATATTGCCAACAGACTGCCTGTGAGCAATCTTTCTTAGATCCCCATAAGGATACAAATTATTCTGCTGTAAGATTTGATATCCACTCGCTTTTCTATATTTTATCATGGAGGAGATCGCAACCATACATTGCAAGATATAAATCTCTGTTGTACACTATTTTTGCAGAATGTCATTCTTGATGACTGCCTCAAAACCCGCCCACCTGCTGCAGTTATCTGAACTGATTGTACACACAAATTGGTCTATCCCAAACTTCGAAAGATGATCCGCTGCCATATTCGCTTCCCTGTACACGTGGGTGGTACTGTAGTCTCTAATTTGTCCCAACAAATCATTAATCCTTGTGACCCACATCCTCAACTTCCAGCTCGGTGCATTTTTGGCACAAACTGCTTTTAGGACAACTTCCGAACCCCCTTTGATATCAATATTATGCCAATTTTTATCTATGCACAGTTTGAGGCCTTCAAATAAGGCAGCACATTTTGCCTCATTGTTTGTACTGTTGGAGTACGGGAAACACTGAGAGGGGGGTAGGGTGGGGATGGTGAATTAGTGTTTCAAAATCAACTTCAAATCAATTGTTTTTCAAAACTTTTCATAACACATAACTTCTTTGAAATCAAGGAATGTTCAATTGTATTCAAATGTAATAGTCAATACCAGATTCTTAGACCACATGAAGAACTCAAATGTTGCAAAGTGCATAACAGAAGCAGCAAGACCAAATTGCATCACACAAGAGCATCATAACACATTATTTTTCATGAGTGGAAAACCCTCATAGGGATGAAAAACCACTCGATAAAATGCCTCACTGGCTTAATTAAAAACACTGATTACAGAGCATTACTGGCTATTGTTTGTGCCTCACTGGCTTATAGAAATATGCCTCACTGGCTATTGTTTGTGCCTCACTGGCTACAGAGATATGCCTCACTGGCTTTTCAAATTTGCAACTGCCTCACTGGCATAATGAATTAATCAACAACCAAGATAAAAAGTAAATGACAGAGAATTACTTTGTTTCTCTAATGCTCAAATCGGCTTACAACCTTAATTCATTCCATGTCCTCTAAACTCCATTTGATACGAAGTCTAGAACACACACAATACATTAACCTTATTCACTGTCTTTTTGCAATAATCTTTTAAGTACAATCTTGTGTTTACAGCTCATACAAGATTTCAAGAATACATTTTAACAGACAACTGCAGTTTAGGGTTTCTGAAGAAACCTCTCTTTACAAAACACAACAATCATAACATCTGAAACAAAAAAAAAAGTCTAACAATCTAAATCTCCAACTCAATGTCACAACATTTTCAAATGCCCATTTAGGGTTTCGAGAGAAACCTCAACATTCAATGCATAATGATCATAAAGCATCTGAAAAACTGATTCGTGCTTTCTCAAATTCTTCAGTGCACTCTCTAACCATAAGCCATGCTCAAACATCTGAAATATATAGCAATGAAGAACCCACCAAAATTCAACAATATCATAACTCGGTTTAGAACTGAATGTAACTGAAAATAACTAACCGATTTCAGCTGCACAAACCACCGTATCTTCAAACTGTCCATGGCCACCATTATCAAAGAATCTTTTTGCATTTGCTGCTCACCAAGCCTCGAATCATGTTGTTGTATCAAACCCTGTTTGCTGCATATAAACCAAGCTCTATCTTTGCAAAATGCGTGATATACATTGCTTTCAACATTTTACACTCTCAACTGGCTGAACCAATGTGCCCTAGAAAGGGCCGGTCAATATAATGATCAAAAATGTTAGTGTTTAGATTGTCATGTCCCCTTCTTAGTTGACATCTCTCGAGCACAGATTAGCCTATTGAGCACTGTGAGGCTGGATGGGATGGATAGAGGGTCTTGATGGAGCTTGGTTCAGCTTCAGTTGTCAGTATTTGATCAGTTGGCTTTCGTTCGGGCTCATTCGGACAATTCTAGCCTGAGTTGCTATTTTTAGCAGTATCTGGCACTCAGCGTGGGACCCCTGCTATTTTAAGCAGTATGGATTGATAGCGTTCAGAATCACTTCCTTAGTCGTCAGCTTCAGACGGTTCGTGCATCAGGTGAATATTGAGAGAGATATTAATATTTAATTGAATTAATTAAATATTAATTAACTGGAGCATATAATATAAAGTTGTAATATTTTAATATTATGAATTAAGTGATTTGAGCTGAAGGGGTCGCCCATCATGGAAGGGGGCCATTTGACGATTATATTTTATTATTAAAATTTAATCAGAGACTATTGAAAAATTAAATAATAAAAGTCGAATTCTTTTAATGATTCCCTATCTTTAAGGAATTCGCACTTTTCATGAGTATAAGGCATTTGCTTGGAAATTCGAGGCATTATGTTATTGTGAGTTGAAAATTGATCAAGTCTTGACCAGAGCACGGAAGCCAAGGGTTTCAGTCTTAGAGCATTGGGGAACAAGCCATCTCCAGTGAAAGCGATTCAGAGGGTGTGAAATATCATATGATTTATTGCCAGGAAAGAGATTTCTTCATTCAGAAGAAATTACAGAGCATTAAAGACAATAAAATATTCAGGGTTTTGATTACCTATTCATCCAGCAGGGATTATACAGTTGAGGCGTCATTTTTATTGACATCTGGAGATTCCAGAGGAGGCCGTACCATTGTACTTGTTGTTGTGACAGGTCCGTACTTTCTTGCAGCAGGCCGTACCTCCATCATTGAGCCGTATTCTTGTCTTGAGGAAAACGCCTTTCATTCAGGCCTTCTATCATCATTATTGGAGGCGCCTTGGCATTTGGATCAGTTTGCAACCATTGGACAGAGGGAGAAGAGGTCATTAATTGCATCCGTACCAGATCTGGTTATCTCCAGCTTGCAGCTAATTACCAGGTTCTTTTATTACAAAAAAATATTATTTCCTTGTTGCATGTTGTCGGATCTCCAATGTACTGAGTCCAGTTGATCAATAAATGAATTGCCTGTATTAGATCTTCTATTTTCCGTCAATATTGAAATTGTAGTATTTTATTTTGAATTTATTATTCAATTCATGCAAAATCGCAATCTGCTTAATTCATGCAAAAACCACAAAACAGTCAAAAAAACCAAAAAACCTTCAAAAACCATAAAAACAATCGGAATCAGAAACAGGGGGAAACAAGGGGTTTCTACATAGATCAAAATGTAAGCAAGAAATAATGCAACACATAAGACAATGAAATACAACAAGATACTCGAAACCCTCCTACTCGAGGAGAAAACCCAACAAAAATAAATCTCTATATACATCAAATGAATAAGAGCAAAAAATCTGCTTTTAGAATCAAACCTCTTCTCAAGGGCGAATTGATACAATGAATTAATAGCACCTATCCTTTGATGCAAAGATAAATATGTTTCTTCTTGAAGTCGATCTGCTGCTACAAGATGGTCTGCTGCTCCTTGAAAGAATGTGAAAATAAGAATGACTTGATGATTTGAATGGATGAACTTCACCTTGTATATATACAAAGCAAGGTGACTTTTCATCTAGGTCGGCTCCCTTAGATGAAAATAATATAAAATATAATTTGCAATAAGAAGGCCGACTAGCCTTGAATTAAGGAGAAAATATCTCCTGAAGCTACCAAACACTAACACTCCCTCTTAGCTAGGGAGATATTTTCCAGATATCTATGTCATGAAGTCTCTCAACATGACGCCCACAATGGCTACACCCATTTGTGGAAAGCTCAAAGGTTCATCACGAAGTCTCTCAACGTGATGTCATCATGGAGTCTCTCAACATGATGTCCACCATGGCTACTCCCATGTGTGGAAAGAAACACACGTACAAGTGCCCATCACGGAGTCTCTCAACGTGATGTCGTCACGGAGTCTCTTAACATGACGTCCACCATGGTTACTCCCATGTGTGGAAAAACACAAGTACAAAGGGTTCATCACGGAGTCTCTCAACGTGATGTCGTCATGGAGTCTCTCAACATGACG
>VDFB02270651.1:649789605-649918069 GCA_007258455.2 Sequoia sempervirens | reverse complement strand
TCTTGTACCTTAGAGTAAGGACTAACATAGAAAGGATTTTCTCTTAACATCTTCTCCTTAATTGCACAAATTTTCTTCCATGTACTTTTCCTTTTTGCAACTTCTTCATTAGAAGACAGGTTTCTGATCACATCCTCTTGATATAGGAATTGATGATGTCTCCCTAATAATACTCTAGCTCTTCTCTTAGCAGTAATAACCCCTTCAGGGTCACAAAACCTTATAATATCTCATTTCATTCTAAAATTTTTAAATAGAGAGCCAAACCTCTCAATGCCTTCCTTTAAAGTGCAAGTGAAATAGGAAAAACCATAGTTAGGGTTTACTAGGGATGCCTTCCTTGATTTTATAAAATGTGCCTTATTCATGGCATCAAGTTGCCACATTATCTGCATGAAGGCTTGTCCGTATGACATATATATTAGTAGCTTGTGGGGTGGCACCGAGGATCCATAAATTCTGATTATAGTATAGTCAAAATGGAGGTACCAATCCCCCCAATTGAATTTTTTTGTAGTGCCCTCCTCATACTTTAGAGGCCTCAATATTTCTTTCATACCTTTTGAGATTCTATAAATTGGCTTTAGGCCCAACTGCTCCAACACCAAAAACTTGAAAACATTACAAAATATAGCATAATCCGATCCAGGACAATGCACATCCTAGATATGGGTCCACATTTGCATAGGCAACTCATTATCCATGTTATCCCTTTCTTCTAATTAATTCATGAAATTTCTAAACACCTTTCTGCCTTTCCAGAGTAGCATATGAGTCAACAAAGAATAGTGTCTACATGACAATGGAAGGGTTGCATCTTTCAACTTAATCAAATCCTCATACAAGTGTTCAACAATATAGGAAGCATAATCCCAAACCTTGTTTTGATACTTATTTTTAATAATAATTGCTAAAACCATCAAAGCAACATCCATTTTTATGTCAAAATTCTTGTGCAAGACCTAACACAATGCATAGTCTGTATTTTTTAAATAGTCCTCAAAATCATCACAATCAAATGGTTCCAACTCCAAAGGACTGAATGGTACACCATTCTTCTTTAGGTCCCAGCTCCTATGCCTTGGAAAAACATTCTTTCTATATCCAAACCTATTTTTCTCATATTCATTATATAGTGCACAAAACTTAATGGATTCAGAAGCAGATGGATTCAAGTTAAAAACTTCCATTATTTGACTTCTTGAAATTTCCAACATAGGAAGAAAATCGAGAAACCTTTTGATTGTCCTATCAGTTGGATCATAACACCTATCCAATTCAAGCATTAGGTCCACCTCCATAAACACATTGGGGTACACCAATTTTCCAATGTCACAAGTCCATAAGTGACAAGTGGGATGACTGAAAAACCTCCTCTTGAAAGCATATATAAACATATCCCAACCACTTTGTGGTAGCACCACATCACCAATCCTAGTAGCCAAATCCTGAAAAAATGAGATGTCAATGCACCCTCACTAGTCTTTCTCTTTGCAACTGGCTTAACCTCTACAGTTGGGTCCTTAGGGGCCTCTTCCATGAAATGAGGGGAATCTTTCTTAACAACTCTCTTCTTTGCAGGTTTTTCAGGTGTGTCAAGCTTAGGATTATCATCTTGAGGCTTAGGCCTTTTAACCCTTTTCTAGGTAGGTTTCCTCTCTGGTTCGGTAGAGGATTCATTGGGCTCACTCATTTTTACATCTCAATAAAACTAGGGTTCCAATGCCATCAACCAATGGAACCAAGGGAAAGGAGCCAAGTACTCTTGCAAAATAGACAAGTGCCCTTGTCAAAGAAAAGACTACTTTGGAAAATCAACAAAGTATGCATATAAAGGAAAAGGAAGCCCTGAAAAATTAAAAAGGAGATCCTCAAAGGAGAAGAGTAAAAACAAAAGCAACACGAGAAACATACTTGGGAGTAAAAGTTAATGATGAGGAAGAAGAAGAAGAAGGACCATAGTTGGTATGAAAAAGAAAACCTGATGTGTCACAAGAAGAATCAAGTGGAAAGAGACAAAATATTGATATTGTGGACATAGATAACGAGGATGAAGTTGAGAAGGAGAAGGAAGGATATAAGATTCACATGAGAGAAGAAAATAGTCTGACAAAGAGAAGAAGTCATTGGAAGACAAGAAAAAGAAAAAGAAGACTTCAGTAAGTAAGCATAGCCCTATGAGATTAGCTGCTTTGTTTAATAGAATTATGGAGCATGAAATGTTAGAGGAGAATACTACATTGTATACCATCACAAATGGAATTGAAAAGGAAACAATAGAAGAAGCAATTGTCAAGTATATAGTTTCATTTGAGGTCAGCATGAAGAATATAGAAAATAACTTACCTAAGAATTGCAGAATAAATTATATGCTAGAAGATAGGATGCCATTGATGATTTTTTTTTTTTGAGAGGTTAGTACACCCCTCTCGAATGAAAATAAAGCCACATTGGATTAGATATACAATAAGGAGTTCCAAACCAAGAAAAAGGTAACTACCCTCATGAGAAGAGATCAAAATGATCTTGAGAGGATCCAAAAAGAAATTGTGGAGAAGGTTGCCAATTTGGAAAAGAATTTAGGTATGGTTTTGGATAGAGAAGAGAAAGTATGTGATGGTATGCTTGCTTTGGAAGTTAATGTAACAAAATAAGCACAACAGGAAGATGCTCAAAATGAGCATGAAGTAGATGAGGAAAATTTGCAAAATGACACTTTTTCAGAAGTGGAAGAAAATGTTGCAAAAGAAAATGTTATAGAGGCACATAAGGAGGATGCACCTACAAAAACAAAAATATCCTCCTCTAGAACAAGAGAAGAATGTAGAGGTTGTACACAACTCAGAGATAAATATGCCTCTAGATAACATTGATAAATCTGTTGATGATGAGCAAAAGAATATGAATGCATCCAATACTGAAGAGAAGAAGGATGAGGAAGAGCCTATCAATATTGAGAGGAATAATGAAAAAGTAGAGAGTAGCATTGGTGACAAAGAAAATGCTTCGGGTGATCCCACAAAATTGGTTTACAATTCCGTTTAGGAAGGAAAATTTCAAAAATTCCCCCATGAAAATTTCAGGTTTTGGGGGTTTGCACAAAGGGGGTTCCTCTAACTTAAAAGTTCACTCGAACCCCCCTTTGAGTGAACCCTATTTAATGATGGGAACCTCATTTTACACATTTTACAAAATGGAAACAAAGAGAAAATCTGAAAAAAGGGGGGGTTCGCTCGAACCCCCTTCGCTCAAAAGGTCAAGGGGGATTCGCTGAAGGGGGAGTTCAAGTGAACCCCCCCTTTTTTCCCTTCTCCCCTTCTTGCACCAATTTTTTGCAAAAAATTGCCTTTCGAAGCTTGGGTTGAGGATGAAAATGGAGGAAACTTCACAAACCTAACTAGATGATGGTAGTCCTCAAAACGAGCTATCCATCGAATATAATTTTAATATATTTTGGTTTTATTATGTATTTTTTTTAGTTTAATTAAACATAGGTTTTTCATCAAAAATCAAGCTCTTTGTTTTGCACATGTGGAAAAATAGTATATTATCAAAAACAATCTGAAAAATATGTTCGATCTAAGTATTAATATCCTTGATCCATTAAAAAAATTGAATTTCAATACATACAAAAAAAGTTATGTTGTTTATAGTCCGCCTATGTCTGAATTGTAATTAGTTTGGATTCAAAACTTGATTAAGAAAAAAATATTTAATAAAACACTATGAAACCAAATGGACTTGTTAGATATCGTAGTTACAAAGCTAAATTCAAAAAAAATAGAATTTTATCCTTCATAGAAAAAAAATTATGTTGTTTACGGTGAGCATCACTCCTTAAAAATGGTGTTTACTGATAAAAACTAGTTTTTGAAGGAGATGGAAAAAGAAATGCAATTTGATTCAATTTTTTTTTTTAAATATATTTAGAATCTATAGAAAAAATATCACAAATCACTAGTTCGCATCATCTTCAAATTCCTCATGGTTTAGCAACTATAGGTGCCTGAAAGTGAAGATTTAGTTAAAAAAATTCAGTTCAATGTCCAGTGTGGCCAAAAATTGTAAACCAGTATTGTGGGATCACCCCTTTGGAAAAGAAGGATGCAAAAGAGAATGTGAAGATGGTTGGAGAATATTTTGGTACCATCAAAGATTCGTTGAAGAATTTTTTAAGGATGTGGATCCAATTCCAGTTGGTTGTGTCTACCCAACTACTACAACTTCCAATACAAGGGAAGGTTGAATGGATAAGATATCTCCTTTGCATAAATTGTAGTTAGGAAATGCATTCTATGTCTCTACCCAAAAATAAATCCTACAAACACATTAGAAGAGCACAAAGCTTACTGATGAAGTAGTGAAGGTGCTACAGGAGAGCATACCGAGTGCTAGCATTGATGATTCATTATCTGACATGGAAAAAATTTAAAGCTCTTACTTGATTCATTCAAAGAGTATTCTAGTGGGTTGAAGGAGAAACTATAGAAGGAGATTGAGAAGAATCTGATGAATGAAAAAATTTTGATGGACATAATAGAGAAATGTGCTACTACACATAAAAAATTTCAGGACAACCTTAAAGATGTGCAAAATTATGTTGTGGAAGCTAAGGTTTTATTCCAATTTTGTATGAAATGGCCTGGTTCCACAAAAAAGTATTAAGGATGAGATGGAATCCATTGAGACCCAAATTGATAAGGCATCCAATGCCTATGATCCAATAGTTGATACAAATGGGAGCACAAGGTTAGCAATTGAGAACTTGCATGAATAATTCTTCCAACTACAAGAGCAAAGAGAAAAGATAATAGTGTAGTTTGGACATATTAGGAAATTGGTAAATGCAATGTATATTGTAGACAGTTAAAATTGTCCTAAATGATATTACACACTTGAATTTGGTCACTAACATCGTTTCATCCTAAAATTCATCTTCTTTTTTCCTGTTTAATTAAATAACCCTATTTATTTAATTAAATGCATTATTTTCATCTATTAATCTAATTAATTTAATTAGGTTAGTGCAAACCCTTTCACATTCAGCCTTTCATCCCGTTTTAATTGAATAATGTAAATTATTTAATTTAAACACCTTATGTCCTCTCATTTCATTAAATAATCTTAATTATTTAATTAAATGTCATTTGAACCCATTTTCATTAAATAAACTAATTGTTTAATGATAATCCTAAAATTCCTCATCTTGCACAATTAAAACTTAGTTTTAATTAACTAATTACTAATTTTCCTCACCCATCCATTTGCATAGGGAATATTCCTCTATTTGGCTCCAAAAATGGAATATTCTTTCCTAACAAATTCTCTAACAAACTTTGAAAGTGTGTTTGTTTGAATTAGTGTGATCCATTGATGGTTTCTTTGATCCATGTGATCTTTGATTCTCATCCATTGATGGGAATCCTTGATCCATGTCTTCACCCTTGATTGATCCTTTTCATCTTGAACCTTGATCCTTCATTTTCTCTCCTATAAATACTTCACATTTGGAGAGAAATGGATCCACTTCCATCAAAGAAAAGTTATGTTGCTCATTTGAATAATATATTTATTCATCATTGCATCCATTACTAGCTTTTTTCATCTTTTGCATCCACTCTTAGCATAGTTTTATCCATTTTAGCTTAAGCTTTCATCAATGGAGTTTGATTAGATGCTCATTTTATCCAAGGGATTGGGAAAGGGTCATCATTCCATATCAATACGACACCACTCCCCCAATGGGATAAGGTTTGGAGTTCTAGATTAGGTTTCTTTTATGCTTTCATGGTTTATTTCATGCTTAGTTTAATGGTTCTTCATTTTTGAAGATTTTAAACATCTCATTGGGATCGTAGCTTAGGGAGTTAAATATACCTTAAATTCATATGGATCTGGTGTATTTAGCTATTACTATGATTACAATCACATTTTGTCACTAGGAGGGCTTGACTAATTTTATTTGATGAATTTTTCTTAAGTTTCCATGAGTAATAGGTTTTAGAGAAATGGCGACCCTTTTTGAGGATACGACGCTATAGAGACACATCAACGTATAGTGATGCATTTGATTTAAATATAGTGACACATTTTACTTATGGCGATGCCTATTAAATATAGTGATTCTAATATGTTATTGACTGTTATCATGATTTTGAATATAGTGACGTGTTCCATATAGCGATGCTATTGATGTCACTATTTTTGTGCAGAGTGATGCATCTAGATTTCACCAGAGCAACATACTTTGACTTCAATGACACATTTGATAGCTATAGTGACACGTTTGAAAATAGTGATGCTTTTTTATTGGTAAAAAATAGAGACAATTTTCATGTGTGTTTTAAATTTTCAGTTTCATATACTCTGATATTTTACTAACATTTGGTTTTATTTTTTTTAGGCTAACTGGTTTGGTAGATTTGAAAAAAATTGAAGTGACGGAGCATACTATCGTTTGACCATACATTGTAAAAGTGTTTTTAACACTTATGGGACAATTATAACTCATCATATTTTGCTTTGCTTTATATTTTAGGACCACTAAATTTCCATTGGGCTTAAAATTCATAAATGAATTAAGTATTTTGAAAGTTGGTTAAAACTAAACCTGATTGGATTAAACCGTGGTTGATATGATGGGTAAAATTATCCTTGTAATTCTATCTTAATTTGGGTTGATGGGTCTAAACCAATCCTTGAAAGTTCCAAAGTTTCCTCAGTTTACTCCTAGATGTCAGTCTAGGGGTCGTGAACTTATGAAAGATATTGGGGCTATTTTCCTAAGGGCTGAACCTATGAAGTTAAGTGTGGATGGATTCACTTACATACAAATTACATTTGTTTAGAATTCTAGTTTTCAAAATTCCTGTCACTTGTGTGACAAGAACTTGTAAATTCGTAACAAAATTAGATTAAAAAATAAACAATAAAACATAAGTAATGGTTCTTCCTGAAACTAAACTTAACAGGAACAAATGAATACAAGAATGTAAAGTGATAAATAAATTCTATACTTATTAATCAACACTCCAATTAACACTGTCCGCTAAATCAAGTGCACATAGAACAACAAATACATAGATTAAGTTTGATTATAAAGTAATCTATATAAATCAAATGTACCTGTAGCACGATATCAAAAATACATATCAATCACCAATACATCCGATAATCATTAATCAACACATTGAATGATTTAACTTTAATAGTAATCAATCGATACTCTTATAAGAATAGAATCACCCTATTCTAAACTATTATAATTTCAATCCTGATTATAATTTTTGAATAGACTAAAAATACTGAAACACATACCACACTTTAATATACTGTCTAGCACATGAATTGAAACAAAATCAAATACATTCCACACGCTAACATAAGAAGTCACTGGATAACTGTAGAGTGGGCCCTGCCTCCTCATTTGCCAGATGATGAATTATAACCACAAACTATGCATTAATTATTCATTGACAAAGGCGACGAATTCATAGAGTCAAAATACTACAGAAATATATTAACACTCATTCTTATTCTTGATCATACACACACACACACACATATATATATACTAATTATCTAAAATAATAATAAGTTCATAATAAGTTCAAGTTTGTTTGGCTCTCGGCCACTTGTCTATGAAATTTGACTAAAGGCCATAGGCTGCTATAACAATAAAATAGTCTTAAATTGTTTTTATCAAAATGATTGGTTGCCTAATTAATTCTAAGCAACATTGCTCCACTGATCTTTCATGAATCCATCTCCTCAATGGATACATCTTTTCCTTCAATAAATTTCTATCATTAAACCACAAAATGGTTAACAACTTTATAGGTTTTGACATCTTCAATAGTCTTAGTTTCCTTTTACATTTTATCAAACATGTAAAGTTCTTGAGACAAATGGTGATAGGAAATCAAGGTAAAGGATAGTAAAAAGAGGAAAATAGATAGTTAAATTAAAGGCTCTTTTAACCCTCATCATTTCCCCCTAGTTGAAGGATTTTCATGTCCTCATGCAAGAAGGGGAAAATAGAACAAACCAAGTAGCCTGTTGAGTGTGCCAGTGATCTCCTTCATCCAAAATTCTTTCTTTTCCTGAAGATACTGCATATGCTTCACATCTTTAGACTCAAGGTTGGATTTGATTTTGCTAATTTCTTCTGCCTGATTTTGATTAAGAACTTGGGCCTCCTTTAATTCTACTATGAGGACACAATTTTCTTCATTCAATCTATCAACCAAATCCCATAGAACTGCTCCATTTGGCAGCATCACAAGCTCATGTTCTGTATCCTCTCTTTCTAATACTTTATATGGAATTATCATCTTTTTCCCTACATTAACAAAAGAAAAGGAATCACATTGTCTTTGAACAACATGCTCTATTACAACTATTTCCTCAATTTCATTTTCAAGCCAATAATCAAAGGAATATGTAGTAGCAATTTCCATCTTTTCTATTAGTATAGTTCTTTCAAGTTCCTAATCAAGCTTGTCTAAGAGAGGTTCTATCATTTCTACATTATCTTGTGGCATATCCCCTTCAACTTCAAAAAGTCATGTGGAAATTGTCTTTCCCTCTTCTTCTTCATGTTCAAGCCTTTTTATAGGGAGTGCTATAGTGATAGGAATTTCCAACACTAGAATGTCTTCAGGAGTTTCCTTATCCTTATTTTCTTCATTTAGTCTAAGGAACTTATCTTCCCTTACTTGTATCAATTTGGAATGTATATGCTCCTTGCTAGCTTTACTTCACTTATTTGGGTTCTCAGACAAGATTTGCAGTTCTGAGTCACCATCTTCCTTTGATTGGTATTTTAGACAATTGGATGCTTTAGCTAAGTCATATAATTTAGACATAGGGGATTTAACGGCTAGCACCATTGTTTTACCCTTCCTTTCATAGGAAAGGTCAGGAGGAGATTTTCTACTGGAACCAGGGGTTTTCCTCTATTTGGTTGGTGTGGAAGGAGTTTTGTCAACTGGAGGAGATTCAAGGGTTTTAATACCTGAATCCCTAGTTACTCGAGTGCTTGTACTGGAGGTTTTACTAGTTGTTTTTTTAAGAGATCATTTTGACACTAGACTAGATTCTTCTTTAGGGTTACCAACTTCTTCAGAGGATTCCTTTCCATTTGAAGATTATTTTGAGGAATTTTCACTTCTAGAGGCTTCTGAGCTAGTTCATTGCCTGAACTAACAAATGAATCCCAATCATTTGGGGGAGAAATAATTTTCAATTGGTGGAGGATTATCAACCCAATTAGACCATGTTGTGCTAAGGAATTACGCTTTCCTCCTTGGACAACTTCACTCATGCCCTTGAGATAATGGGAAATAAAATAGGGCACATTGACCAACTCATTATACCGTAAATGTATCAACAACTTAAAATGCTTGGAAAACACAAAATTAAACATCCCATCACAAGTAATATACTGAATAATAAATCTAGCTACATGTTTCCATATCCCGAGTAGCAATTCTAATTTCATACCTTGCTCTTGAACCATACTGAATGATTCACCCCTTTTCAAGAATCGTTGCTAGATAGGCTGCAAGTCCGCAACTTTCTTTGAATTGGTTGGAAAATATTTCTTGCATTTTGTGGACAATCCAATAACTTCAACCAAAATTTTGACATTGAGGGGGAATTCCAGTCCTCAGATAGAAACCAAATCACCATGAAAACCAATTGAAAATTCATATGCAACCTTTGTATCAAACCCCCATAGCCGCTTGAAATAGATATCTCATTCTGCCTCTTTGAACACATCATATACTTCCTTGTTCTTGCGAGCCCTTAAATCATCCATGGAAATTGGTTCATAATGTGACCATCATTGTTCTTTCACCATTGTTGCATGAATATTTTACGATGAAAATGGATATTAAGGACTCAAAAGATGGTATTAAAATAGTTTGTAGAATATTTATTATGGAATTATTACAGGGAGTTATGGTAGAGGAATGAATGGGCATATGGATGGGACATGAAATTTAATTATGGAAATATTTATTACAAAATTATTACAGGGGGTTATGATGGAGGAATGAATGAGGATGTTGATGGGACATGAGAGTTTATTATGGATTACGACAAGAGAAGAAGTTTCAAGGTAATGATGGCAAGGATATGACAAGGTAAGAAATGTCAACACCCCTCCCCCTAGCTAAAGGGTGACCCGTCCATGGGGTAGAACACCATTATTGAAAGAAACTAATGACAAGAAAATAAGGAAAGAAAATTAAAACAATGAAAGAATACCAGAACCATGAGTTGTGCCGTAAAGTTGGATGTTGGAAATAGGATTGCCAAGAGCCGGAAGAGAGATCATGGTTAGGTAGGAAGAACCCCACACACGACAAGTTAAATCAAAACACGGACCACCGGCTCAACAAACATGAGCAACATCATATGGAAAGGATAGGGCACATCATCAGGATGATCATAGAAAAGGACAGAAGTACCCACCAATAGTGAGTAATTCCTATCCAGAAAGGGACAAGAACTACAAAAGGGTCTATATCTCAAATTGCAACCTTCACAAAAAAGAGGCAAAGGGTAGTGAGGTAGAGAGAAATACCAAGAGGATATCATGAAAGGAAATATCATAGCCTTCACAACAAAGGGCAAGGAAGAGGAGCATGGCCCAAGTGGAAGGAAACTCACCACAAATAAAAATTTGTGAAAGCAAAAAACACATAAAAGCATTAGATTAAGTTCCTATCAAAAATATGACAGGAAGAGTGGAACAAAGTGTTTGTTTTCTTTTTTTTAAAAATATTTTAATCTCGATGAGAGACCGCTAATAACCTGGATTTCACCCTACCACTGCCTAGAAGCGTCGGGAACCCAGTTTTCACCCCTAAGACTTATTTAGCAGTTAACACCCGTCGGAAACTAGTTTTCAAATGTTAGCTAGCCAACAACACTTGAAGGTTTTCATTGTTGGATCTTTTATTGCATTTTTTCTCTCTTTTTTTATTTGTAACATTTTAAAACATTTGTAAATGTACCTAAAAGGCATTGGGAGAGGCCTCATGAACCTTGTCAAGTAGATAGAGTTCCTTAGGAAAATTTGAGACAAACTCTTCCCTTGAGAGAGGCATCTTGTACAACTTCAACCGATGACTGTTGACAGCTAAATCCATGTAATCGGAGTCCATGGCACGAAGCTTGACTTCCCCGTTATTGTAGACCATCTCAATTTCATAGGGCCCAAGTCACTAGGTGTGGAACTTTCCCTTAAAATCCTGGAAACAAGAATCATACAAGAGTTCCCAATCACCTGGTTGAAATGACCATTGTCAAATGAAACAATCATGCCAGAGAGCACACTGGTTTTGGAAAATCTATGCATGGAAGAGAACTTGTTGGGGAAGTTCATCGAATGAGTGAATTTGTGTAACTTGTTCTTTCTGTGCATCAGACAAGTTCATACTCAGCTGGAGTGCGGTGCAAAGAGTTTTTACCTCAAACTAGGCAGGAAGAAAAATCCTCTTACCATAGACAAGCTTGTAAGGTGTCAAACTAGTGGTGGTTTTCCATGTAGTGTTGTAGGCCCACAAAGCTTCAAAAATTCACACAACCTAGTCTTTCTTGTGGAGGGAAATGGTCTTGGTAAGAATGTTCTTGAGTTCTCAGTTGGTGACTTCGACTTGGCCATTAGCCTGGGGATAGTAAGGTGAAGACTTGTGATGTCGAATCTCATATTCATGAACTAAAGAAAAAATGAGGTTAGATGTGAATTGTCAACCTTGATTTGTAACTATCTCATGTGGGACACCAAATTGGGTAAAAATCTCAGAATAGAGAAATTCAACTACCTTGGTGTCCCTGACATGATTCAAAGCAAAAATTTCAACCCATTTTGTTACATAATCTGTACACACAAGGATATATTCCTTGTTATGAGATGATGGGTTGATAGGTCCAACAAAATCAAGTGCCCGTTTTTCAAAAAGCTCAATGGACAACTGAGGGTGCAAAGGCATTTCATCTGAGCGTGTGGGGCAGCTCATATGTTAACATTTATCATAGTGTTGAACGTAACATTTACAATCCTTGTGGAGTGTAGGACAATAGTATCATGTAGTTAATATCTTTTGACTAGTCCTTTGAGTGGAAAAATGTCCTCTACAGGGTTTTGTGTGGCATGCACAAAGTATGTTGAAGACATCAACTTTAGGAATACATCAGCACATGATATTGTCAAGGCCATAACAAAAGAGAAATCCATTGATCCACATATAATCACCACTGATTCTAACCAGCTTTTGACATTCCCTCAGAGAGAAATGAGGTGGGAATTTGCAAGTAACTAGGCAGTTTTCCATGTTAGCGTACCACAGGCTCTTTGCTGATATAGCAAAGAGATGTTCATCTAGAAATGCATCATCAATTGGAATTGGTTCATCATCTTGCTGTTGTAACCTAGACAAAAAGTTTGCAACCACATTCTCACGATCAGGCTTATCAAGTATAGTAATGTCAAATTCTTGAAGAAAAAGTAATCGTCTAATAACTCTACTATTTACAACAACTTTATTGATTAGAAATCGAATTGTAGAATGATTAGTATGAACAAACACTTTATATTTGGTAATATAATGATGAAACTTATTGATTGCATAAACAATAGCTAAAAAATCCTTTTCAGTTACCGTATGATTTACCTCAACCCCTATGAAATTTTTGTTGATGTAGTAAATGGAGTAGAAGAGATTATCTTCTTTTTATCCAAGGACAACCCCCATGGAACAATCTGAGGCATCGATGTGAATATGAAAAGGAAGTTCCTAGTTTGGACCTCTGAGTATCAAAGTGGTGACAATCTTGTTCTTAATGGTTTCAAAAGCCTCTTGAAATTTTGGTGTCCAAGAGAAAATGACATCTTTCGCTAATAAAGAAAACAAAGGGGAGGCAATCTTACTAAAATTTTGGATAAACCTCCTATAGTACCCTGCATGGCCCAGAAAACTACGTGCATCCTTTTGGCTAGTGGGTGTAGGCAAGTCATGACTAATCTGTATCTTTTTGGGATCGACTTGAATACCCTTAGAAGAAATATAATGACCAGGTAGTATCCCTTCAGTCATAAGCATATGACACTTTTTATGGATAAATGATAAATTAGTGTTTATACAATGTCTAAGTACCTTTTCTAGATTTTCTTTAGCCTCTTTGTAAGTATTACCATGGATAGTAAAATCATCCATATACACCTCAACACAATCATTTACAAGATTCACAAAAATGTTCAAAACTGCCCTTTGAAAAGTGGCTAGGGCATTACATAAACCAAACAGAAAAATGTTATATGAAGAAGTGCCCAAAGGACAAGTGAAAGTAGTCTTGTCCCAGTCCTCCAATGCTATGCAAATCTGGTTGTAGCTACTAAACCCATCCATAAAAGAGAAGAACTTCTTACCTACAAGAGTGTCCAACACTTGATCAATAAATGGTAATGGAAAGTGATCCTATTTAGTAGCTTTATTTAGTGCTCTATAATCAACACAAATTATCCACTTACCATTTTTCTTGGGAACTACAACTAGAGGAGAGACCTGCTGACTATCTAAAATAGGATATATAAACCCAACATTTAAAAGTTTTTGTAACTCTTTAACTATTTCACATAAGACGGGGTTGAGTAGTTACTATGGTTGCCTAACTAGACAACTACCTTCTTCAATGTAAATATGGTGTGTGTAGGTGTTAGGATGAATGCCATGCATATCTTAGTATTCCTAGGAAAATGTATCTTTATTAGCTTTAAGCATGGAAATGAGATCTTGGATTTGTTCAGTGCTTAATTGTGGATTAATATTAAGTGTGCAATAAGGAAAAATTTCCATGGCTTATGATTTCTTAGGTGAGTTAATTGCTAGTACTTGGGAGGTGGATGGAATATCACTATGATTTCTAGAAGATAAAAATAGACTATACAAACAATTATGAGGTAGCAACTGATGCAACATGAAAAATTGTTGAACAAATCATGAGCTACCTACCAATGAAAAGTTTCCGAAAGGACAAGGAGTATTTATACCTAAATGAAGAACCATGCTTTCAAAAGATTCATTAGATGCATAACTATTCTAAATAAAATTAAAAAGAATATTACCCTTAGTAGGTTCTTCCATATCTAAGGCTTGATCAATTGTCAAGATGGGAAATGACTCATCCAAGTCACTATCAACCCATACTGGATCCTCCGTCTCCAACAAGGGTTGTGCTGGCAGGTATAAAGTCAACTATTTCTTGTGCTCTCCATTAGAAATGACCATGTTTCCCAACTGACAATTGATGAATTCATCCATAGATACTAACCAAGGTCATCCCAAAATTAAGGGGTATCCCCCTAGCTTAATCTTTAGCTGCAAAACCATAAAGTCAGTTGGGTATTCCCACAAATCAATAGAAATAATTGCATCTTCAATCATATCCTCTGGTTTGACCAAAGATTGGTTTTCCATTTGGAGAACTATGGGAGTAGGCCTAAGTCCCTCTAGTGACAATCTTTCCTTTCTTTAATTTTTCATAACATTAATTACAGTCCCCAAATTGACAAGCGTATTAGGAATGCTTACTTTACCAATAGATACCTTGATGACATGACTCCCTAGATCCAAGTACTTAGGAATGGTTATGTTCCCAAGCATAAGGTCTTCCAACTGTCCAATAACTTGGATGGTCTTTAGGTCTTGCTTCTTCTTCTGCTTCTGAGTACATAGATCCTGAACTATTTTTGTATAGACAAGGATGTCCTTAATATCCTACAATAAAGGAACCTTGATGTTAACATTACATAACTCACTAAAAAAATCAAATTCAGGTTGAGAGATTTCCCTTTGTATTGGTTCAGACTGAAATCAGTCGGGAAAGGGAGGTTCTTTAATTGGCTCAGCTTCAGGTTCTTCATTGATCTTTGTGATGGTGGGCCCCTAAAGAGCCTTTCCTGATCTTAATTGAAATCCATCTAATTCTACCATATTTATAGGAAAAGTGGAGTAACCTATTCCATCATTATTATATATGGGTTGTGTTGCCTTATTGTTGGGATTTGGGTTCAATTGGGATGGCATTGGTGTAGGCTTCAGTGGCTATGTTGGATTGGCTGGCTAAGCAGATGATGATGGTATGGCTAGAAGAAATTGTTGTGACTGCTGGTATGGGTTGATCATGGGAGGAGGTGGAAATTGTGGTTGTGATGGGTAATGGTTGTTGGTATGGTGAAGCTTGTGGTGGTTGTGGCCTCCATGCCTGTTGCCATGACTGTGAAGCATACTGATATTGTGGCATCCATTAAGGGTATGGCGAGGGTTGTTTCCAACCCCCATACCATCCAGGTTGATTAGAAAAAGAATTGGATTGGATGGGTCCTAGTGTAATATAATCATTCATCATACCAGGGTGCATTACTTGAGGTGGAAAAGGTCACCTAGGGTCTATGTAGTAGACAGGTTCCTTAGAATACTCCATATTAGGCACACCTACAGGAAGAGGCCTTAAGGTAGAACTTCTACTAACTTCTTCTAAGGATGAAATATTTTTCCTATTGTAAGGGAAATCCTCACTACTATGTCTCTTATTACAAGTGAAGAAAAAAACAACCAAAGCCTTTTCAGCTTCCTCCTACTTCCTACAGGATATAGAGTGTTTATATGTTTACCCATATGATTTAACAAATCAGTTTTAAGAGACTCAAGTAAATTGTCTATTTCACAATTCATTACACTTTTTGCATTACCTGGAGCATAAGGCTTAAATGGATAGTTCCTTCTCGAATGTTGAGACCTTGAATAATTCCTATAAATGTCACAAATATTGTCAAAGTCCATTTTAGAAATGTTCCCTTTACCTATTGAATTTAATGCTTCCATAGTATCATCTCTTATGCCTCTAAGAAACAACATTTTAACATCGGGAGTTATCCCTTGTTGTTGTGATCATTGAAAATTGAACATGAAGAATTCAAGGTAATCTTCCACAGGCTTGTCTTCTTTTTGTGTCATGCGGAAGATTTTGTCGCACACCTCTTTTGTTTTACAGTACTCCTAGTACTTGGTGAAAAAAAATTCCTTCATGACTTCCCATGTTCTAATATTCTTGAGGTTCATGAACCAACGTAGGGCTGCATCCTTTAATGTGGCTGGGAACAATTTGAGATTCTACGCATCACTCTGATAGTCATAGCTATGGCACAACACATCAAACTCAAATAAAAGCATGTCAAGATCCTCAATAGAAAGACCACAAAAAACTGGTAAAGCAGAGTGAGGAATATTTTCATAGGAGCATCCTCTTCAGGGTATGTAATGGGGAACTCAAAGGTGATTGGGTCATTGTGGGCTAATGCTCTCACATCATGGTTGTTTTTTTGTTATTAATGTTGTTGTTGTTGTTGTTTGGATCAGCCATGACATTTAGTGCCCAAGGGGTAAAGTAGGTTTTAAATGGCTCTTGGGTTTCTGAGAATGGACCGGCTTCTGACCCATAAGATTCTTGAAAGAAATTTTCAACCTTTCTTCACAATACTTTGGAAGACCCTAGATGGGTACCTACATGTGTCTCAACAATAGTAAACTCTATAACACACTTCTCGATATCAGGTTTGGGTAACTCTAAAGATTGTAATTTAGTTTTCAATTTTTCTTATGTTGAACTACTTCCTTCAATAGATGGCTTTGACCTATTTTGCAATTCTTCGAGTTGTGTTCCCTCAATGAATGTTTTTGATTTGTTTTTAAGTTTTTTAGGTTGTGAACTACTTCCCTTTTCTTTTCTAATAAATCTTCCTCTACTATCCCTACTATGATTCATGCACCTAAATGATTTATAGCAACACAAATAAGGAGTATTAACCTTAACAAGGTCGACAATTGTATAGGCTTTCCTCTTGACATACTAGTCCTAACTCAACTTACTATGATTTTAGGCCTTTAATATCTTTCTCTGAAAATAATGCCAAAATGATTGGATTAAACTATGGTTGATATGATAGGTAAAACTATCCTTGTAATTCTATCTTAATTTGGGTAGATGGGTCTAAACCAATCCTTGAGAGTTCCAAAGTTTTCTTAGTTTACTCCTAGATGTCAATCCGGGGGTCATGAACTTATGAAAGATATTGGGGTTTTTTTTCCAAGGGATGAACCTAGGAAGTCAAGTATGGATGGATGCACTTACATACAAATTACATTTGTTCAGAATTTCAGTTTTCAGACTTCCTGTTACTTGTGCGACAGGAACCTAGACCACAGTTTAGAACAAAAGCGAATTAAAAACTAAATAATAAAACATAAGTAACTGTTCTTCCTGAAACTAAACTTAATAGGAACAAATGAATACTGGAATGTGAAGTGATAAATAAAGTCTATACTTATTAATCAACACTACAATTAACATTGTCCGTTAAATCAAGTGGACACAAAACAACAAATACATAGATTAAGTTTGATTATAAAGTAATCTATATAAATCAAATGTACCTATAGCATGATATAAAAAAAAATGTATTAATCACCAATACATATGATAATCTTTAATCAACACATTGAGTGATTTAACTTTAGCAGTAATCAATCGATACTCTTGCATAAGAATAGAATCACTCTATTCCAAACTATTATAATTTCAATCTCGATTATAATTTTTGAATAGACTGAAAATACTCAAACACATACCACACTTTAATATACTATCCAACATGTGAATTGAAACAAAATCAAATGCATTCCACACACTAACGTAAGAAGTCACTAGATAACTACATAGTGGGCCCTACCTCCTTGGTTGCCAGATGACGAATTGTAACCACAGACTAAGCACTAATTATTCATTAATAGAGGTGACAAATTAATAGAGTCAAAATACTACATAACTATATTAATAGTCATTCTTTTTATTCATCATACACACACACACACAAAAATATATATATACTGATTATCTAAACTAATAATAAGTTCAAGTTTGTTTGGCTCTCAACCACCTATCTATGAAATTCGACTAAAGGCCATAGGCCACTATAACAACAAAATAGTCTTAAATTGTTTTTATCAAAATGATCGGCTACCCAATTAATTCTAAGCAAAATTTCTCCACTGATATTTCATGACTCCATCTCCTTAATGGCTACATCTTTTCCTTCAATCAATTCATGTCATTAAACCACAAAAGGATTAACAAATTTATAGATTTTGGGATCTTCAATAGTCTTAATTTCCTTTCACATTTTATCAAACATCTAAAGTTCCTGAGACAAATGGCGATAGGAAATAAAGGTGAAGGATAGTAAAAAGAGGGAAATAGATAGTTAAATTAAAGGTTCTTTTAACCCTCATCAAAACCCATACAACCTTATTTTGCGATATTGGTTAAAATTGGAAAAAATAAACAAACTCTTCCATTGGTGCTTAAAATGAAGTCATTTTGTAATATGGATTAAAATGAATGTTTTTGATGTGCTTGCTTTGTTTGTATACACTTGTAGTGCGTATCCACTCCCCTTACGCTTTGTGCGATCTTAGATGAAGAGAAACACCCAAGTGTACTTTCTTGTTTTCAGTCATACTAAGAGCTTTCTAGGTATCTACTCCCCTTACACTTTGTGCAATCTTGGGTGAAGAGAAATGACATTTTTCTTATTAAGAGAGAACCTACTAAGGAGATACATCTCGCAATGGACAACTCCTAAGCGATTCTTGACAAGCACATTTACCAATGGGCTTTAAATAAAGGTTGCAAAATTGTAATGAAAGTAGCTTCAATTTGTGGTGATAACATACTACACCTAATCCATCTCTAAAAGTGAAAGAGAATGGTTTAATGCCTTAAGTTGTAGGTAGATGGTACTATCCATCTTGGTGTTCTCAATTTGTTGTCACTAAAAAGCTATGTGTAGTAGCCAACCAAGTCCTTTTCCAAATTGTTATTTAAAGTGGTACATTGGAATTTACTTCCAAGAAGTTACTTACCAAGTTCGATTTGTGTTTAGGTCACAGAGATTAAGAGTTCATTCTTAACATACCTCTATTTGACTCCTCCATAATTTGTATGTAAAATCATCCCTTCAGGGCATGAGGTAATCCCACCAAGAAGAATGTACCCACTTGAGATAGAATTTTTATTGATTGTGAGTCAATTTGACACATTGCTTGGTTTCAAAACAACTTAAAAACACATCAACATGTTCATCAAATTTCAAACTCTTTGGATTAAGTGTGAATACCTTTGAAAAGTCCTATATTGCTGCTTGTCCCTAAGGATTTTATCTTTATAGGCTTCTAATTATTTGGACTTATATCTCAATTCACACTTTCCAAAGTTAACATAGGGAACTATGGCCTTAGCTTCTTGATTTTCACATATTAATGGACTTTGTGGAATGCAGGTTGCTTACACATAAACATTTTAGTTTGAATTTAATTAAGAATTTCTTGATGTGGTAATGAAGCAATCTCACTAAATCAAAGATTAAAACCAAATGAACACACCACACATTGGTCTTATTGTTGAGACACATTGACTCCCCAAAACAAACAAAGTGAGAAAGGAAAGTATTGCAAAACATTGGGTCCAAGTTCTATTATCAAAATCACTAAGTTCTTAATTTTTATCACTTTAGAGGTAAAGCATGTTTCTCACCATATTGGTCTTGTAAAACAAAGGTCCCTTTTAGGTTAACACATTTTGGGTAAAAAATTTCATCCACATTCATCATATTTGACATTCCACTTCACAAACAACTGAGCTATTTGTGTGTGAAATGAATCCTTTTCCATACACTTAGTTGAGTTAGTTATCATACTTTTTGAACTAGTCTATCTTAAAGGTCACAAGTTTTCCTTAAAGATTTACAAGTTCATTAAACACCTTTTATCCAAGACATCAAAGCATCAAACCTTTAAGTCTAAAAGTGTTGTCCAAAAGTTTAGAAAGTTCATCCCCCATATCATTCACCCTTTTCATCATCCACTCACATCATTGGTCCAAAACAACTTAGAGGGTCCCTTTTGTCTAAATTTGAGTCAACTAGAGTGTTTCAACACTATAAATCTGAACACACCTCTCCCATAGTTGACCCACAATTTATGGTTACAACAAGATCACAACACAAGAGAAACATGAAACAAACCAAAACCACATCCACCACAAGTGATACTATCCCAAAAATATTCAATCCAAGGAACCATTCTACCCCCTCACAACAACCATAAAATCCATTAGAGAAAGGGTATGAGGTAGAATATGTCACAAAAAACCCCCTTGAGCTCACTAAGGAAGAACTCCTTGAATATCAATAAAAGAAAAAACCACATTGTTAACACTTTGATGAAAAAGAACCCTACCCAATACATGCTAGCTTTAGCAAAAGGAGGGGCTAAACTACCTTATACATTTGACTTTGAATTGATTAGGGAACAAACCTTAGAAAATTTGGCTTCAATTCCCCCAAATTTCATCACACAAACCTTGGCACAAGGATTGAATCAATCTATAAATCACCCTACTCCATCCTTTGTGCCAAGTCAAACATAAACTCCTAGTCTTGCAACTAGGATTACGACAAACCTTGGTCTCAATCCCAATGTAGAAGGCAACACAATTTTGGGTACTCAAAACACCAACCTTCCTTGGACACAAACATTTGGTGCCAAATCACATTCTTCCATCATCGTTCTTGAATATCCTCTACATCCATACAAACAACTTACATTCCATAACACCACAATGCCCTCAACTTTTCGAGCACACCCATCTTCTTCCATCACCACAAGTAGCCAAAGTGTGCCTAATGTTACAGAAGGAAATGTGAGACAAGAATCCCGAGCACAAGGACAAGTGATCACCATTATACAAGGTCAACCTTTAACACAAGAAGGTCCACCTTCATTAACCAATCCCCAAGTTGACACATCCAAACAATTGGTTCCACATACCACCCCACAAACCATATCAAACTCACCTATCATGAATCCAAATCAAAACAACACATTGACCAAAAATCTGATCAACCAAGGTAATACCTTGGCCCCAAATCAAACACAAAAAGGGAACCCCCAACACATTAGTCAAGGGAACCCTTCCAACCTATTGAATCAAGGTCAAAACATGCCATTGACATCGCAACACCAAATGACACCATCATCTTTACCATTGGTTCCCTAAGCCGTGAAAAATCAAACAGGGCCCCAAACTTACATTCCTCCATCCCAATTGACAAATTTACAAGGAATGATAACACATAACAGCCCCCAACCACTCACCACACAACAAATATCTCACAATCAAATCAAACCACAACCCACTCATACCATGATCACTCAAAATCCATCCCACCATCAAAACACTTCCATGTTGCAAGTGTAACAAGATCACACTCTATCTTTGCAACAAGCACAATAGGCTTATCAACAAGCATTGCAAGTGTAACAAGCTCAAGCTCAAGCTCAAGCATTGCAACAACAACAAGCCCAACAACAAGCTTTGCAACAAAAACAAGCTTATCAACAAGCATTGAAATGGCAACAAGCTCAAGTGTAAGCATTGCAATAACAACAAGCTCAACAACAAGCCTTGATCACGCAATGTAAATAGCAACAACAATAGAAAGCTCAAAAAAAAGCATTGCTCGCATACCAATAACAACAATCCCAACAAAAAGCATTGCTAGCACAATAATACACCCAACAAAAACAAGGTTTGTACTAGAATCCCTAATAAAACATCATCAATCCAAATATGCAAGGAGCATATACGCCTCTACCACCATCACCTTCATAGTATCAAACTCCACCCTACACAACATACAACACCCCATCATATCAAAATCCCACTTACAAATCATCCACCATCCCACAGTACACAACATATACTCCACCACCAAATCTGTAATATGAAGTGTCATCATAGCTCAAGGTGATAACACAACATATCCAATACATTCAAATGGGAAAAATAAAGAAGCCACATGCACAAAAAAACTTATGTCCATACCCCTTCGATATGAACATCGCAATGGTACCTTTCCCATCCAGTTTTGAGGTCCCTAAGTTTGATAAATACAAAGGAAAGGGAAATCCTATGGATCACATCAAGGAATTCCACACAATGTGTATGGAGGTGTCCTACAATGATTCCTACTTGATGCACCTCTTTCCACATAGTTTGGTGGGCCCAACAATTGATTGGCTCTCATAGTTGCCTCTAGGTATCAAAACCTTCCAAGAAATAATCGATAGGTTCATCAACCATTTCTCCTTCAACCTAGACATGGATGCAAGCTTAGAGGAGTTGTACACTCTCAAGCAAAACAAAGGATAATCCTTTACTAATTTCCTACAAAGGTGGAGGCAAATAGCTAGTAAGAGCAAGTGGCCCATTCTTGAAGAACAACAAGTGGGTATCATCATAGAAAATGTTGACACAAATTTATCCTTCCAATCAAAGATGCAATGTGTCACCACTTATGATGATCTTATCCCTAGGGCCCTCAACATCGAGAGTCCTAATCTCATAGGGAACCACACAAGCATATAAAAACAAATGCCCATCAATCAATTCTAATGACAAGCCCTACGTATGGGCTAACTACAAGAATGTGACAAATGATGGTGTCATTGATGCTAAAGTGGTCATAAGTGCTCCTAGGAAAAACACCAATCCACCAACCAACCAACCAACCAACACACAAAAAAACACACCACAAACCACCACACCACCACAAAATAATCAAATCAATAATACCGACACCCAACAAAGAGGACCCCTCAATAGAAATAACTACCAAAAATGAAAATATACACCATTGGGGGAATCCATCAAATCCATCATGCAAAAATTGGTATAGTCAAACCTGATTACACTCCCCAATTTTCAAAACTATTAGGAACCTTAAGTTAAACTACCTTGGTATAACGAAAAGGATCTTTGCAATTTTCACAAAATCAAAGGACATAAAATGTCTAGTTGTATGAAGCTAAAGAACATAATCCAAGATCTCATCAAAAATGGGGATGTAACTATTGATGTACCAATAGGTAACCAGGACCTCAAGATATACAAAAACCCAATACCAGATCACAATAAAGGGAATGACAATGGCAAGGGGATAGGATATGTGTATTCCAATGTGGTTGCCTCTTGTGACAATGTCATAACAATCATTATCATCAAAGGACCTAGTGTAGAGTGTGGAGTCACCACACGGTGTGGAAAGGTTACAATCCAAGGAGCTTCATCTCAATCTAGGGCACAACCTACATTATTGACATCAAACCATAGTAATTAGTGAAGCTATCCCTTGCCCATAGGGATCTACTAGAAAAGGCTTTATCAGCTTCCTCCATACTTGATAATATTGATACATTGTAGTTTCAAGCTATGCTAGGGAATATCACTACCCCCCATCTTCTCACCTTCTTAGAACAAGATCTCCCAATGCAACCATCACACAATCACACTTTGCACCTAGAGGTCATTGCTCATAAGAATAAAGTTAAAAGAGTTTTAGTAGATGGAGGTGCCAGTCTAAACATTTGCACCCTTTGGTTGGTCAAAAACTTGGGTTACTTAAAGGATTATATTGAAAATACAAAGAGCATAACTATAAGGTCATATGATGATCAAGAATGGGTGTCTCAATGCATCATCAAGCTACCTATCCAAGTGGGACTTGTCATTGCTAGAACCACATGCCAAGTGCTAAATCTTGAACTCCCCTACAACATCCTGCTTGGTTGACCATGGATTCATGCCATGCAAGCTGTGGCTTCCACGTACCACCAATGTGTCAAGTTTCCCCTTGAGGATAAAGAGGTCACCATCCATGGTGATCTTGAGCCCTTTTACTATTGCAAGAACCTTGAGGCTAAATTTTAGAAGATCCCCAAAATATATAAGAATGATGAAGGGCCTACATCCTCCCCCTCATTTGTTGACCCATCTTCTCTTGCATCTACCTCATAATAAAAGCATCCATTGTGTAGAATATACCCGACATCAAGGTAGTAATCAAGGATAACAGTACTAGGGATTATAATCTGAAGAAGGATACTTTTGTGTTCTCCCAAATCTCATGGAAAACCCTAACCTATCAATAAAGTAGCTGAAACATTAAAGGTTGCATCTAAAGAGGATGTCAATGAGGAAGATGTATCTAAATTTCTCTATCAGGACACTCTACCCATGCCCATTCTTCCAATGAAAGATGATAATAAAGGATTATAGATGAAGATGGGATGAGGGTATAACAAAAATGAAAAGTTGGGACAAAATGACAATGGTTTGCTAGAACCCATCATTCTTGAGAGACATCCAAAGAATCTTGGATTAGGATGTACTACTAGCAAGGTGACCCTTATTGGAAAGGGTACTCCTAATAAATGGGTTGAGGCTTCCTCTTGGTTACCAACATCACGTGACACTACCCTAGATGAATTTCATCTTGACATTGCTGACTTGTTTGAGGATACCTCTATCTTTATGATAACCACAACAATTTTACCCCAAACAACCAAATTACTAAATTAAACCTAGTATACCCACAACTAATTGACTGGAACACACGAGGACCACCAATTCTAGATATATTTGAAAATGATGAAGTGATCTCAAAATTTATGGGACTTCGCAACAACTTTCCATGTGGGCATCATAAAGCAGGATTTGACATAGAGCTAGACACACATGCATACTATAGGTAGACGATTGAATCCCCCAATCACAAAATTGATGACATGAGAATAACATGTAGGTCTTTAAATGAAAACCACATTGTGGCACTTTCAAATCATAAAATAGTAAAAGGAAAGGACACATCCAAAGGTGAAAAATTCTCTGAGGTTCCAAAGGATGAGGGAAATCAATGGCCCTTGTAGAGAAAGAAACTCTAGTGAATGTAGGAATAGAGGAGGCACCTAAGATAACCTTCTATGTTGAATCATTATTAGATGAGGAACATAAAAACTTAGCAACGTTCTTGAAAGAGAGAAGGGAAAACTTTGCATGGTCCTACATAGATATGTGTGGACTCGATCTTGAAGTGGTTTTACATCACTTAGTAGTCTATCCTAAAGCAAAACCAGTGAAGCAAAAATTAAGAAAGATGCACCCTCAGATAACACTCTTGGTTAAATTGGAGCTACTAAAGCTTCTTGACATAGAATTCATCTGACCAATCGACTATCTTGAGTGGGTTTCCAACTTGTTACCTGTCTCCAAACCCACTAGGGGCATCATAATATGCACTGACTTCAGGGACTTGAAAAAAGCATGTCTTAAAGATGATTTCCCTCTTCCCAACATCAAAATCATTGTCGATCTAACTGCAAGACATGAAATGTTATCACTCATGGATGGATTTTTAGGCTATAACCAAATCATGATCACTAACAAGGATCAACATAAAACTACATTCACATGTCCATGTGGGTGATCCCACAAAACTGGTTTACAATTAGTTTGAGGAAGGAAAAATGCATTTTCAGAGGGAAAACACTTTAGGGGGTTCGCTAGAAGGGGACCCCCCTTTAATGGGTTTTCTTTTTTAATTATATTTAAAGGGGGGTTCTCTAGAAAGGAGGGTTCTATTGAACCTCTTTCCCTCTAGCAAAGGGAGGTTCGCTAGAACCCCCCTTTTTTCCCCTTCTCCCTCTATTCTACATTGGCTTTCAAAGCTCGGGTTGAGGATGAAAATGGAGGAAAATTCACAAACCCAACTGGATGATGGTAGTCCTTGAAACGAGCTATCCATCGAATATAATTTTAATATATTTTGGTTTAATTTTTTTAAAGTTTAATTAAACATAGGTTTTTCACTGAAAATCAAGCTCTCTATTTTGCACATGTGGAAAAATAGTAGATTATAAAAAAAATATATGAAAAATATGTTCATGCTAGGTATTGATGCCCTTGATCCAACACAGAAAGTGAATTTCGATACATGCAAAAAAAATTATGTTGTATAAGGTCCGCCTATGTCTAAATTGTAATTGGTTTGGTTAAAAACTTAATTAAGAATAAAAAATCCAATAAAACACTATTAAACCAAATGAATGTGCTAGATATCTAGTTACAATGCTAAATTCCAAAAAATTAGAATTTTATCCTTCATATAAAAAATTATGTTGTATACGGTGAACATCACTCTTTAAAAATGGTGTTTACTGTTAAAAATTAGTTTTGAAGGAGATAGAAAAAGAAATGCAATCTGATTCCAATTTTTTTACAAAGTATATATTTAGAATCTATAAAAAAAAAATCACAAATCACTAGTTTGCATTATCTTCAAATTCCTCATGGTTTAGTAGCTATAGGTGCCTGAAAGTGAAGATTTAGTTAAAATAAATTAGTTCAATGTTCAATTTGGCCAAAAATTGTAAACCAGTATTGTGGGATCACCCATGGGGAACATACTACTGGAATATGATGTCGTTTGGGATAAAGAATGTTAGAGTGACCTATCAAAGGGCGATGACCCTAATATTTCACGATATGATCCATAAAATAATTGAAGACTATGTGGACAATATTTTGGCCAAATCAAAGACAAGGAATGAGCACATAGAGGTATTAGGACCAATCTTCGACAACCTCGAAGAGTAAGGTATGATTGAACTTGAAAAAGTGTGTCTTTGGGGTTACATCAAGCAAGCTTCTTGGTTACATAGTTTCACAAAGAGGGATCAAGATAGACCCAACAAAGGTGAAAGCAATCTTAGACATGGAGCCACCACAAACATTGAAACAAATGCGAGCGCTATAAGGAAGGTTACAATCCATTAGGAGATTCATTGTGTAGCTATCAGATAAGATCCATCCCTTATCTCACCTTCTTCATAAAGGAATAAAATATAAGTGGGATGAGGAATGCGATAAAGCCTTTTAGCAAATCAAGGATTGCTTATTATCACCTCTAGTTCTTATGTCACCAATACCAAACAAGCCATTAATCCTATACATCTCAACTACATCAGCATGACTAGGTGCTTTTCTAGCCCAACATGATGAAATGGGAAAAAAAGAGCCATCTATTATATCAGTAGGACCTTGGTTGGATATGAAATGAATTACTCATCTATCGAGAAGAAATGCTTAGTAATTGGTCTTTTCTTCACAAAAATTTAGACATTACATGCTTTCACATAAAATCAAGCTTATTGCTAAAATCGACCCATTAAAATATTTGTTGTCTAAAGAAAATCTCATTGGGTGAATGGACAAGTGGGTAATGATCTTAACAAAGTTTGACATAGAATATGTGGAGTGAAAGGCTATAAAGGGATAGGTCATTATAGAACAAATAGAAGAAGCACCCATTTATGTGGAGAATCCTTTGGTATCTGAGTTTCCCGATCAATCAGTCTTTCTCCTCAATGTAGTAGATCAATAGAAAATGTACTTCAATGGATCATATACCCAACATGGATCAAGGGAAGGTATTCTCTTTATCACCCCTCAAGGTGATTGTATTCCAAAGTCATACCAGTTATCCTTTCCATGTAAAAATAACATTTTTGAGTATGAAGCTCTAATAATGAGGTTAAGAATAGCAGTCCAGTGGCAGATACAAAAGTTAAAAGTGTACGGGGACTCATAACTGATTGTTAACCAAGTCAATGATGACTACCAAACGAAGGATGATAAACTCACAACTTACAAGAAGATGGTAGAAAGTCTTAAGGACTTCTTAATTGATATAACCTTTAAGAAAATACCCCGTGTAAATAATCAAGTAGCAGATGCCATGGAAAAAATTGGGTCTTTGTTAGAAATGCTACATAATATCCTTCAATGTGAATTATTGGTAGAACAACTTCTCATACCAGCTTTCAAAATCTTAGAATATGAATTTGTGTGTATAATCATTAGTCCTAGTTCCCCATGGTATCATGATATATTCACCTATATTAGCATAGGTACCCTCCCATCTAATATCACTTCCAACCTTAAGAAAACCTTCATTAAAAAGGAATCTCGATTCGTCATATTAGGTGATACCTATTGTGTGGTCTCACAACACACCCCATTTTTCCCCTTGACAAAATGTGGACCCACTTTTTTCTTTTTTTTTTCCTTTTCACTTTCGCTTGCTTTGGCACTATTTTGGGGGTTGGTAAAATTGCAAGTTTCATTTTCAATTTGCTTGGTCTTTGCTTAAGTCCTTGTTCTTCCTCAGATTTGGTGTCCCGATCTCTTCACAAAGTTTTATCAATTTACCAGAAATCGAAGTCTCAAAGTTGTTGTGGTTGCATCAAGAATGTCATGTCTCTGATTGGTCTTAGTCCCGCCCGGTAAGTCATCACTTGAAGGTTGTCAGTCTCGATGATCGCATTTTTCCTGCATCGGTTAGTTAGATAGTTGCTTTTCATTTTTTTTAGCTGAAGGTTGGAAACTAGAGGTTTTGTTATGAAAATTTTGAATCACTTTTGATCTCTCTTGAACCTAGTTCTCGGTTCATGTCTCTGCTCCTCATTTTCTTTAAGCTTGGAGGTAAGTGTCCTAGTTCTCGGTAATCTTTTCAAGGTTCAGTACCGGAGGTTGTCAATCTTGGTGATCATAAATGATCACGTATCTTAAAGGCTTTTGCCTCGTAAAAATCAAAGTGACACAATAGTGCCATGTAAGATTTTTCATGCCATCATTTCCTTTAGTAGTGAGCCTGTGCAGAAACCTAGGTGTTTGTAATTGAACCCTAATTCACCATGATTACGCCTTTATTCAATAAATTAATGCATTTGTAATAGGTAATTAATGAAGGTGGCGAACTACACACATACTTGGAAACACCTTGAGCATGAAGTTTCTTTTATAACACTCTACTTTGCGTCATACTACAAACTTGTAAAGGGCATTGAATGAATGAGACTAATACTGAGGCACGCAAGGAAAGGTAAATTTTGAGAAACTAAGAACATAGTTACCAAGGGTTTCAAGCTTGCATTTTGAAAAGATTGTTATCATCAGCAAAAACCAGGTATGTTTTGAATAACATAAATATGTTAAGCATTTTCATGCATGAAAGTCTTGAGAAAATAGTATTTCCCTTTAAAAAATTGAAATGTTGATTATTTTGATTTGAATTTAACCGAAAGGTGAATTGAAAGTTTTATAAATTGTTAAATTTAACCCTAACTCACACACAAGGCACATATTTGAAAATGTAGAATACGCCAAAAAAATGAGTACTTTTGAAGCAAAAATAGAAGATGAATTCAAATACTATACTTCAAAATCTATACCAATTGGTGGGATAGCTAATGATACTCATATGGGATGGTCTTTTGATGTTGAATTTCTCACACAAGCATGACAAGAAAATGCTTCACAGTGTATAGGGAATGTTATAGCAAGTGGGTTACTTTTAGAAGGAGGGTTTCTGCCAGCAATGGAGGCCCTTGAATTTTTCATGGAATGGTTAAACCACTACAACCAAAACAAAAGAGTCATTGAGAAGGAGGGAAGAACCTATGCAGATCTCTCTGAGAAAGGAATTATATATACATTTGAGATTCCTACATTTACTCAGATGTACCATATTGATATGAAGGTGAAAGCCAAAACCTACCTAAGTGTTGAAGAACACAACAAAGAAATTATGAACACACAATGGTGCTAGGAGAAGACTACATAGTCGATAAAGCCAATTCTAAGGTCTATGTTCAACCCAGATGTTCAAGATATTACAACTATGCTAAGAAGGATAGTTGGATTATGAGATGCTAGTAAATTCAAATCATGGATGTTTGTAATCACAGCTAGATTGATGGAAGGTCCTGTGCCAATGCATTGGGGAAGATTTATCAGTGAAAAATTGCATGATCAGATAAAGGCATTTCTAAAGTCTGAATGTTTTTCTATGTCATCATATGTGAATTATTCCTATGACTTAAGGGAAAATAAACAAGGGTTGAAAATAAATGGTACTCTGGGCAGAGAAGTAGGAAATAGTTTGATATATGCTCATTTACCCCAAATCACTATTCATGGATACAAGGAGCATTATTGGAGGGTTAATGATGTGTTTTCCATGAAGCTAGTTAGGATAATGGAAGGTGATAAAGCCAAAAGATTGTCTTTGAAAGCATAGAGTGTTATTGGATAGATTGGAGGCTAGTACATTCAGTTTTTGATTTTCACCTACATTAGGGTGGAAGGGTTTGAATGACATCCTTTCATGTTGCCTAGGTACCCTACAGATAAAATGGTGTTACTAGAATTCGTAAGACAATTGAAGTTGTCCAAAGGATATTTATAATTTGTAATAGCATGGCTCATAAGAAGGCTTCTCTTAGATTTCCTATTGTAATAGGGAACTAAAAATGTAGTGCAATTAGAGCAATCAGTTTTTGTGAAGAGGAGTTAAAAATGTATAATTTGGAGTACTTTCCACTCTGAAGAAAGTATTATGAACTAGAAGGGAATATTTCCAAGAATATAGTTGGTTATCGTGCTCATGTCCAACATATAGAAGATTATTGGCTAAATTGTGAGGATGAGCATAAAGTAAGAAAAATAAAATATAAAAGATTATCATTGAAATCTGCATGATTTCTCAAGATTCGTGATCTAGATTAGATGGAAGAGGATGATGGTGAAGTGCTGAACAAGGGTTACAATGAAAACATAGTCTGTAATGAACCTATTCTAGAACTAGATTATGAAATTAAGGAAATAACATCTATTGAGGAATTCTTTGCACTGGTTCTACTATAGACTCAACATTGGATAGATGATTTTTGTAAAGCTTTAAGAAAGAAAGGAATAAGGCTCACATAGTCACAAGATACGAGAAAGAAACAAAGAGAAGAAAATGATCCTAAGCATGGGAAACCTGCTAAGAAAAAGAGAAAAGCTAGTAAAGTAGCTACTAGTATACATATTGAAGAAAGAACCCCTAAGGCTCCAAGCCAAAGAGTTTCATTAAAATCAACTAATAAGTATAGAGATGCTGAATCAGGAAAAGTAAAATAAAAAGTAGCATCTTCTTCCACAGTAAGACCAAGGACCGGGCCTACTACTGATGAAGAGGTAGGGATGAAAAAAAATATTGGTACATAGACAAGGTATGCATCTCAGAGAGCTACAACATTATTCACTTCTCCCCCTTTAGTTAATACAACTATTGTAAAACAAGCATTGGGAAAAACTCACGTGGTTTTAGATGAAGTTTCTGAGATAGATGAAGCTAAGATTAAACAACAAATGGGTAAGTGGGGTGCCATGTGGGATGAATAAAAGAAAAGAAATCTAAAGATAAACCCATGGTACAACTAGTGGTGGAAGAAATTCCATGTACAAGGTCAATTCCTATAAATGTTGAAGAAGAATTCATAAAAGGATCACTCGCTTCAGAAGTGGGGAACCCTGATGTTCTTGAAATGGAAACATAGGAGACTATAGGAAAAATTTCTACTGATGATATTGTTATTGAAGATACCTTTGATTCCCATCCTCTGCTAGGGAATGATCAAAATAATAATGAGCAACCGTAGGTCTCTAAAAAATCAAAGGAGGATTAGGTTGAAATTGAAAATGAAGAACCTTCACAAATTTCAGGTGATAAGGTCAAAGATGAAGAAAATCTTGATGTGACAGGATATGAAGAAGGTGATGTCCTAGGAATTGATGTTGAACGCCTGGCTAGATAGGAAAATTCAAGTCTTGAAACCGAAGAGACAATGTTGAATCCCGGTAATCTAGAATCTATGCCAGAGAATATTGAAGATGTTCCCATTTTAGAGGACGTAACAAATAAAGTTGAAGATGTGATAGAAGAAGTTCCTGAGCATATTGAAAACCAGGAATGGAGAAGTGTTGCAGAGGTAGAAAACAATGAAGATACACCTGATTGGTTAATCAAAGAATTAACTTCCCAATTGGAAGTGGAATTGGTACCTTTGGATCTTAAAAGTTTTATGCAAGAAGTAGAGACTCCTAAGCCTAGGAAAAGAGATAAAATGAAACATGTCATATAGAATAATGGAGATGGAGGTAGAACACTCCATATAGCTACCCCAGTAGAAGATAAAAATAGACATGAGGTAATGCCTAAGGAGTATAAAATAACAAGTATTAGTGTTGGACAATTATCCTGGATGTAAGAATTAGAAGAAATGAAGGTGAATTTAGAAACAACTATTGCTAGGGTATATATACATAAATGGAAGAAAGGAGAGTTGAAAGAATGGGTTGCTAGCTTGGAGAATTTTGTAAAATCATTAACCCAATCTAGTCAAGCATAGATTGAATTGCCCCAACTTCCAATACTTATGTCACAAGAACAGGTGGATGCTATCACAACAATTTTTCATAAGATGAATGTATTTGAAGAATGGATTGAGTATTGGGTAAGGCAAGGAGAATAACTCATTACAAATGCAATTGGGAAGTAAAAGAAAGCACACCGTTGGTTTGAAAAATCCAAAATATTGGAAGGAGAATGCAGATTTTGCCAGGAATAGGTTGATGCTGAAAGGAAAAATGTAGAAACTCTCATTCAAATGGATGTCTAAGAATTGGTAAGAGAAAAGATAATTTTAGAACAAGAAGTCCCATTATGTGAAAAATGGAAGAAACAGTTAAATTGGGAAGGTTACACTTTAGTACAATGAATAGAAGGATTTGAAAAGGTCATCGAGAAATGTGGTAAATTGATTAATAAAGATTCTAGGATTTTATTAAAGTGTTAGCACAACAAGATTTTGATCCCTAAACACTAGGACAAGAGGGTAAAGAAGCAAAAGATTTCAAGGAATGGATTGAGAGAATAAATAAAGACCCTGTTTAGTTGTTAACCTGGGAAGTTATTGATGAGATCATACATTGCAAAAACACTATAGTTAGGCATGAAACAAAGAAGGTGCAAAGGAATACCAATATACTTCAAATATCACAGAATACACCAAGCTCAAGTTTAGTTGGAAGGAAATACAAGGAATTTCAAAAGAGCGCATGGATCAGACATTAAATGCTTTTCGAGAGTATTAGCTGAAGAAAGATGAAGAAGGGTTCCCGGAACTTGAGCTCTAAGTGATATAAGGAAGTACTAGATATCAAATATCAGAAGTGTCACAAAGACATATTGTTGAAGTTGGTTTTGTAGGTTGTTCTTGGTCCCAGTAGAAGTTTCTAGTTCAGTATTGTAAGGAATGTTGATAGCCTTGTTTTATGTAGAGTGTTACGTATCAGAGTTTGAAGTTAAAGTTTATTGCTACTAAAGAAGTCAAAGCTTTGATTTTATCTAGAAGATTCTGATGACAATTGGCATATGCCACATTCTACATTTTGATTTGCTATTTTTGATTCTCTTGATAGAATTTAAGTTTGAACTCTTGAGGCATTGTTCCTATAAAAGGCTGTTTATTGCTTTAATTTTATTTTAAGTTCAAAATTTGTGGATATCGAAAGAGCCAAAAATTCTCTAAGTTTTTTTCTTTTTTCTCATTTTCTAAATCATTCTGGTCTAAAAACTTGTATGCACATAGAACTTAATCAATATCAAAACCAATTTGATAGCTACCTATCTTATGTATCTTTTGTAGCTAGTTTGTTAGTTCAGCTGAACAAGACTATGTGTTGCATTGTTTAAGGGTGCATACAAAACCTACTCGATATCCAACTTTAACCCCCTTCTTTAAAAGCTCACATCATTTTATGCCTAGTTGTGAAGCAATCTGGTGAAGTATAAAGCAGTTTGATTTGATTTGATTTGATTGAATCTTGGGGCACGCATGGAGAATAATCGGGAGAATTTTTTTTTTTAGTATTTTGGTGCTTTATTTTAGATTAGATGTTAAATTTCAAAAAATGTTTCCAAAAAATAGATGAATGAATGAAAATTTATTGAAAATCTTTCATTTCTATAAAATTGCTGAATACAACATAATTTTTTTCCCATGAAGGATAAAATTCTATTTTTTTTCGAATCTAGATTTGTAACTATGATATCTAGTCCTTCCAATTGGTTTCATAGTGTTTTATTGAATATTTTTTTATTAATCTAGTGCATTGATATTTTTCAATTTTTTTTGATAATTTGCTATTTTTCCACATGTGCAAAATAGAGAGCTTGATTCTTAGTGAAAAACGTATGTTTAATCAAACTAAAAAAAAAATACATAATAAAACCAAAACATATTAAAATTATATTCGTTGGATAGCTCGTTTCGAGGACTGCCATCATCTAATTGGGTATGTGAAGTTTCCTCCATTTTCATCCTCAACTCAAGCTTCAAAGGGAAACATTCTGGAGTTTTTTGGTGCTAGAGGGGGAGAAGGGGGGTTCGAGCGAACCCCCTTTCCACAACCCTTTCCTTTGATTTTTCCCCCAGGAAATGTGGGATCCAACATTTAATGGGTTCGCTTGATGGGGGGTTCCAGCGAACCCCCAAAAACCAAAATTTTTTGGATGGGGGCATTTTTTGTAATTTTCCTTCCTCATTGGAATTGTAAACTAATTTTCTGGGTTTAACCTACCCTATACCATAGAAGCATCGAGGGGAAATTACTATGATGTCTCAACCAAGAGGAAGCCTTGACTGCCTTCACATAAGTACACGAAGGAATCTACAGTTCCCATTCTAGTGGTATAACCTTATCCACGAAACTGTTGAGGATAGGGTATTATTGGCCAACCATGGAAAGAGAGGCTCATCAGTATATGCATAAATATATCAAGTTTCAATAGCATGGAGACCTCATCCATGTTCCATCTTAAGAGCTCTAGCCAATTTTTACACCTTGGCCTTTCTCACAGTGGGGGCTTGATCTCATAGAGAAGATTACCCCCACCTCCTCTAATGGCCACAAATTCATCATCATGACCATTGAATACTTTACAAAGTGGGTGGAAGCTATTCTTTCGACTTACATAATGGGGAATAAAATCTCCAAGTTTATCTTGAATTACCTTATTTGTTGCTATGGTGTTCCGCAATCCCTTATCTCAGATAACATAACACCCTTCAAAAACCAGGATGTAAGAGAGCTATGCCAACAATTCAACATCCAACATCAGTTCTCCACCCCCTATTACCCCTAGGGAAATGGTCAAGTTGAGGCTAAAAAAAAGACCATAATGAAAATTATGAAAAAGATGGTCAATGAAGCTACTATGACTAGCATCTATAGTTAAACCTACCCTATGGGCCTATCAAACTAGTATCTACATGCCTATAGGTGCCACCCCTTTCTCCTTAGTCTATTCAAAATCGATACTACCTATTGAGATCGAGCTTCCCTCACTGTGAGTGTCACTACAAAATGTGATCACTGATGAAGAATATAGGGTATCTTGGTTGAATGAGTTAGAATTCCTGGATGAGCATCATCTTAATGCCTTAAATCATTTACAAGCTTACCAAAATTGACTGAAACAAAGCTACAATAAGAAGATCAAGAGTTAGTCTTTCTAGGTAGGAGATCGTGTCCTCAAGAAGAATCAAAAGAATGTTCCAGATTAGAACAATAAAGGAAATATTGAGCCTAATTGGTTGGGCCCATTTTTTGTCACATTAAGCTATGGATCACAAGCTTATCAATTATCAACACTTGAAGGAGAACCCTTGTAGGAACCAATCAATAGTCTACATCTCAAAAAAATTTATGCTTAAGCTTGAAGGGTGTAAATCCAAAAATACAAAAAAAATCAAGAAATAAAAAAAATCCAAAAAAATAAGAAAAAGGATTTGAAAACAATAAAGACAAAAATCATCCTCTACTGAAAACCTCTTTAGTGGTGCTTTGGGAAAGTACCTTGGTGAAAACCTGGCAAATAGGTGCCTTGCGTAAATAAGTACCTCCATCTATCTTTGGCTCTTTAGCTTATCATGCTTCACATCACATCCATCCATCACATTGATTAATCCTATTTATTCCATCAATTGTTTGCGTCTGTGTCATAGCTTGATATTACATATCATATTCCCCTTTAGTACTACTTGGCACATTCCTAAGGCTAGTTTTTCCTACCTATATTGAGGTAGTCTATTGTATCAAATTGTGGGAGATTTGTTATGCTTGCATCGGATTGGGTTCTTGTATATCTTAAGGTTATTGAAAAACTCCAAACATTTGAAATTATCATCAAAAAATCCAAAAAACTAGCAAAATTAGAAAATCCCAAAAACATCAAAATCTTGTACACAGCCAAAATCCAAAAACATTCAAAAAATTGTGAAGTAAAAATCAAAAACATCCAAGACACATAAAAAAATCACTAAACAGGTCAAATCATCAAAAAATCATTACCCTATCGAACTATGTTGTCTTTGAGCTTGAATGTAGGCAAGACCATCATTGATGTGCCCTTGAGACACCCTAGATTAGTCCTTTAGGAGTCTGTCATAATAAACTAACAATCCATCAAGTGTTCATATCTCATTAATAATTGGTCAAAGTCAGTCAAACTACATGGTCTTTATGTGTATAACATAGGCAAGGCTATTCTTTGATAAGCCCCTAAGGCCCTAGGTCAGCCCCTTTTAGGTATTGGTAAAAAAATAGAAAACCCAAAACATTTAGAAAATGTTAAAAAACCCTAAACAACCTCAAATAATTAAAAAACCTAAAATTTCACATAAACAGTCGAAAAAGACCAAAAATAGCCTCAAAACATTAGAAAACGTCATAAACATTGAAATATTCCAAAAAAATCTAAAACTGCCCATCCCATTTCACTTTCACCCGCAATAAACTTCCATTCATAATAAATGAATCGTCATCATCAATATTTGGTAAAACAAATAGTAAAAAAAATGGAAAGTCACAAAGTGTGAACCTAAATGTCAAAATCTAAAGTCTAGATCGTAGGTAAACGAGTTAGTAACATTTGTATCAACAACCTATCAAACACTTAGTCTTAAGTCAAAAATTCTAATCAACATGTCCTAGGATGTATCTTTCCTACAATGGACATCAACATTAGAAATCACATTAGCTATGTTACTTTAGCAAGAGATATAGAAAACAATGATTTTTTTTTAATCTTTTCTTGTGATTTATCTTGTTGATCCATTCTGAGGAGCTCTCGATGATGTCTGAAAGATTTAAAGAGAAAGGAATGGGGCATCAATCATTATCTTTTGTTTGTTGTGATTGTGGGGTATTCTTCTAAAAAAATCTTGGTGCATACTTACTTAGTTGTGTATAGGGAGGTCGTTTGGAGTAGATTGTTGACTATTGCATATGCTTTGGTCCTAAATATTCTAAAACTTCTAAACTACATTCCAACGAGGTTTCCATATGTCAAGGTGTGAAAAAGGATTACCCTATCTATTTTCAAAGTCAAAGTCCATTGCACTAGATACAACACCATCCTGATTATTAATACCTTGATGCATCGTGTCTGTGTTATATCAAAAATAAGGAATGATGTAGTGTCCCAATCCTAGAAATGAGCATATCATCAATCTCATCACCATAATCTAATAAAGTATCGATGACTCATGGACTTATTGGACTTCTAAATTAATCTCAAAATCAATGGTCAAATCCATTTGTCTTATTCTTCTATCTTCTTTCCACACTAACATGGTATCATGACATTCAACAAAAATAATAATGCATCCATCCTGCATCCATAAACCATTAGCACACATGTAAATCCTGCATAATCATAGCATACTCATATCATAAAGAATGACATCATCATATGGGAAATATGAAAAAGAAAGTACGTCCATCTCATAACATGTCATAGAAAGATACTGAAAAAAGAGAATGAAACATCCATTACATTGCATCCATAACATATATCATACATCGCATATCATATAAAAACATCGCATCATTTCTCATATCATCTCATAAACCATAAATAAGGAAATGCATCCATAACATCAACATCTACATTCATCCATATACATGTGCATCCATACATAAAGCATGAAATAAATACATCACATCACATATCATAGGGCATCACATCATAAATCGAATCGGGCCATCTCATATATATATATATATATAATGAATGGACCATGGTACAAATATCAGAGTCAATGTGTAACTATAATCAAAAAGTACATATACAAGAGGCTATAAAAAATAAGTCGATGAATCTATATACATATAAGAATCAAGTTGTATATCAAAACCGTGTCTACAAAATGAGCATGAGCTAACTCTTGCTTTGTTGGTTGTCATGCCTCGACTGGTCCTGATGACCATTGGGTGACTGTATTTGGCCACCCTCTACCTGATGTATGACTGAGGGCTAACCATCTGAACCCCAAGGCACTGCACCACTACTCTGTGAGTAGTTTGGTTGCCTCAACTCTTAGGGGACATCCCTGTGATAAAGTCTCCTATAGTAAGCCACCTCAGAGACAACATCTCTATACGTAAGTGCATACACAACCTTTCCCTGTGCTTCCATTGGAACAACCTCTAATTGTTTCCACCACCCAATATCCTAGGAAAACTATAAATCTATTTTCTGTCACAACTATCACTCATAGTCCCTCTCAAATGTCATAGCCTACAACTATTATTGTAATTGACCTCTCTTTTAGCTGTAAGAGCTAGAATCTATATATCTTGGGGATCCTGCCCTTGTTGCTGCTATGGATGCTCCTATTATGAATGTTGTTGATCTTGTTGTCGCGGTGGTGATGATGGTGGTGCCCCTAGAATCTATCCAACTAATTGATCTTGACGACCATGATCCTAGGGAGGCTACTGCTCAACCTACTATCATCCTATGCCTACACCTTTGCTTGAACCCCAACCTCTGCCTCTACCCTAGGGATATCCTCTCGCTAGATCTATCAAGTGTGTGGGATGCACCCACCATGCATCATAAGCTATGGTCATCCACGCATCTAGCAACCCCTGATCATACACCCAAGGCCGAGCAACCAGATGTTTGAAATCATCTATGGATACTTGCGATAGAATCTAAGGGCCCCAGGCTACTTGTCTCTATGCCTGCACGAAAACTTCTGTATAATCATCTGGGGGTACATCCTATACCTCCCCAAACTGTCGGGCAACACATTCTAGAAGATACCACTCGATCATAGTATGGTCCCGACCTTGGATGTATTGGGTCTATCAGGCATAAAATAACTGCTATTGATCATCGTACCAAGCTGGAACTTGAAGCCATGGCCTCCACCTAAAGACACTCATATCATCTATGACCCTCCTCTAGTATGGGATCCCTGTAGGCCCCATGTGCTATAAGGTCATCACTTCTTTGTATCTAAAAATGATGGGCTCATCCTGATCAATGTCTACTAAGACCAGAATGGGTCTCAACACCACAATATGCTCATATGCCCATATGTCTAGTAAAGTGACAATAGCTCTAATACCCCTCCCCTAGTAGTATACTGCCTGATGCATATCATGATACAAATACACAAGCATAACCAAACCACATACATACAGAGTCATTATATGAAGCATGCCATTCCATGCTAGTCCCCAACCTAGACTGGAACCTCTACCCTGTCATTCTGGGGCAATCACACTAGAAATCAAAGCAACTAGAACCAATTTGAAAATTGGCACTTGTCCTCGATACATTTCCAAGTCAATCTAGGAGCTCACTAGAATAATATCATTTGTCTGGAGGAGCTCATAGCATGCGTCCATCTTGGAATATGTGCCATAAATGACTCACTCCCCATGGATGAGAAGCTACAAAATCCACCATACATCCTCCAAAGTGACGATCGCCTCACCAGTGGGAAGGTGGAATGACAATGTCTCACTATGCCAATGCTCCACCAACACCATCATCATCGCCAAGTGAGTCTGGATCTCAGGCATATATGCAATGAATCCCAATCTGACGACTACCAAGAAATCTTGCCGCTTCACATTGAAATCCCGTACCTCTAAAAGAAGGTCAAGCCAGTGCTCCTGGGACATGAGAGGTTGAATTTCCTCCTATGTGCATGAAGAAAACAATGTCAATTTGGCTAAAAATGATTAAAATCTGAGCTCCCAAGTCCTAAAACTGCAATAGCATCGCTATATCCTTTTTGAAGGTGCATCATTGTTTGACAGGCACATCGTTATAACTTCAAAAGTGAATTGAAATTTGGGTGCATGTGTCGCACGAGCAAAATTTATTGTGTGTAGCTAAAAAGAAAGTGCATCACCATTTTTAAATTACATCGTTGAACCTAAAATCCTTGGCACGTCATTTTTTGAAACATGTGTCGCTATAACCTATGTGCGTCGCTATACCTAAATTGCCTGATGTAGTGCTAAAAAGAAAGTGTGTCACTAAAAAATTAATAGTGACGTCGACCGCTTTAAATGTGTCGCAATATAGTGACATCCTAAATGACCTAATTCAAACCCTAAAAAATGTAGAAAAAACATGCAAATTGAGAATTTTTTTGAAGTACATACCTAGGGTCCTACGTCTGTTGGGCGTTGGTACTCTCAAACTCTTTCAAAAAGGTTTGTAGGAAGCTCACATCGGGCCACATTGCCAAGGTGTCAGATCACAAGAGCAAAAATTTGCTAAAAGTCAAGAATGCAAATGAATTAAAAGTGACCCTTTAACCTCTATTTATGCCTAAAAATTAGGGGTTTTTGCCCTAATTTGAGGGGAATACTAGGGTTTTTATCTTGTTTTTCCAATTTTTGAGCTATCTAACATATTTTGAGATGTTTTTTTTTGTGTTTCTAAGCCTATTTTCGCATCCCAGAGCCTGATTTCTGCACATGAACCTATGTTGAACCTTTGTCGTGACATCAAACTGAAATTTCAAATTTTTGCCCGATCTCACGAGGGGGAAGGGTACTAGCTTAATTCCTTCTGTTGGGGAAACAATGGGGCATCCAAAAAAATCAATAATTCTTTAAATTTTGATTTGAGTAGTAGTTTAAATATGAAAAGCACTAGTCTTTGAACCAACATAATAGGTACCTTGCTTCAAAGAGGGGCAAAATGTAGACACTTAAAATTGTCTAGAATGATATTTACACACTTGAATCTAGTCACTAACATTGTTTCGTTCTAAAATTCATCTTCTTTTTGCCTGTTTAATTAAATAACTCTAGTTATTTAATTACATGCACCATTTTCATCTATTAATCTAATTAATTTAACTGGGTTAGTTCATCCCCTTTCACATTCAACCTTTCATCTTGTTTTAATTGAATAATTCAAATTATTTAATTTAAACTCCTTATGTCCTCTCATTTCATTAAATAATCTTAATTATTTAATTAAATATCATTTGAACCCCTTCTCATTAAATAAACTAATTATTTAATTATAATCCTAAAATTCCTCATCTTGCACACTTAAAACTTAGTTTTAATTAACTAATTACTAATTTTCCTCACCCATCCATTTGCATAGGGAATATTCCAAAGGAATATTCGTCTATTTGGCTCCAAAAATGGAATATTCTTTCCTAACAAACTCTCTTTAACAAACTTTGAATGTGTGTTTGTTTGAATCATTGTGAGCCATTGATGGTTTCTTTGATCCATGTGATCTTTGATTCTCATCCATTGATGGAAATCCTTGATCCATGTCTTCAACCTTGATTCCATCTTGACCCTTGATTCTTCATTTTCTCTCCTATAAATACCTCATATTTGGAGAGAAATGGATCCACTTCCATCAAAGCAAATTTATGCTGCTCATTTGAATACTATATTTATTCATCCTTGCATCCATTACTAGCTTTTTCATCTTTTGCATCCACCCTTAGCATAGTTTTATCCATTTTAGCTTAAGCTTTCATCAATGGAGTTTGATTAGATGCTCATTTTATCCAAGGAATTGGGAAAGGGTCATCATTCCAGATCAATACGACACCACTCCCCCAATGGGATAAGTTTTGGAGTTCTAAATTAGGTTTCTTTTCTGCTTTCATGGTTCATTTCATGCTTAGTTTAATGGTTCCTCATTTTTGAAGCTTTTGAACATCTCATTGGGATCGTAGCTTAGGGAGTTAAATATACCTTAAATTCATATGGATATGGTGTATTTAGCTATTACTATGATTACAATAACATATACATCTATATACAATGCTCTAACAAGAGCGGAGAAGAAAACAAAGATGAATCCAATACCCAATACTTTGGATGATCGAGAACTCCTCATGGAGTTTGAAGCTTAGAGCTACATGCTTGGCATAGCCAAGAAGGAATTGGAAGAAGGAAATAAATTTTGGCAAGCACAACTTGCAAAATTGCAGGTGTCAAACACTTCTTCTAGTTAATCTATGTGCTTTTATTCCATTTTTATGTTTTTCAATTTTCAATGTACATATGCAGAAGTTAGAAGATAGTATATCAGTGCCAATTTTTATCTAGTTTGATGGATATCACTGTTAGGGGGAGTTGGTCAAGATTTTGAAATTTTGTTACTCTCATTCATACATGTATATATCAGGAAGGGGGAGTATGTATGTAATTTGGTAAAGAGTTTATGATTAATGCCAAAAGGGGAGCAAAGATTAGAACATATGTGTGTACCCTTTTCCCTTGATGTCAAAGGGGGAGAGTAGTTTAGAAGTTTTAGAGACTTGAATAGATGCATGTTGCCATCAATGAAAAAGGAGGGATTGTTAGAATTTTGGAAAAATGAGCATGGATGTACAATATGCAGACACAATATTTCCCTTGATGTCAACATTGTGGTTTGATATGAAGATTGATGTGCAAAAAAATTGGTGAAGCATGAGTGTGTAGGGAATGATAATCTAGTGCATAGATGCAAGAAGTTTTGATTTGATGTAGATAGTTGAAGTGAAGAATTGACTAAATGTCAAAACATAGTTTTCAGTGTTTAAAGCATCCATTTTTTTGGTCCACATTGGTTTGGCTTGAAGAATTTTTCTTTGTGATTCTAAGCTAATTTTGTTGGATATCAGAGGGGTCTATATCCAAAGTTTCATGCCTTTTGGTTCTTTGGTGCAAAAGTTGAGTAACAGAATATCCCCTGGTTTACTAGCACGACAGTGCTTTCTAGTGTAGAGTATAGTTTTGGGTAAAAGCACAAAGTTGTGTCACACTTTCAACCAAATAAATAGTTCTAAGCGAAATATTTTCGGTCGGAAAATTTTCGGCCGAATAGGTTTCGACTAAAACCACGTGGCCTATACATGGCACACAGAGTTCTGGTCGAATATGTTTCAGTCAAATCAAAAAAATTAAAATTTTTCCCTTTGCCACTTTGAAATTGGCTTTTTAATATGCATGATTTCAATAGAAAGGGTTTCGGTCAAAACCCTTTCTACTGAAACTATCTACGTGGCATCCTAGTTGGTGGCCAACTTAGCTTTTTTCAAAATTTTCTGAAACTTTCAACTTCAACTAAGTGTTTCTTCAATCAAAATAATTAAAAAAAAAAAAATATACTCTTTTGTAGAGCTGGGAGTGGTGAATCCAAATATGTAATTTTTTTCTATATTTTATTAGTTTTAATATATTATTTTTTAAAAATAATGCAAGTAGGTTGTTAAAGCTAAAATGAGTTTGATTGGAAATTAAAAGAAAAATAGTAAAACATGTTAATTTTTTTTGAAAAATATATGGTGCATTAGAGGAGAGAATCCTCTACAAAAGGGTATAATTAGTTTTCTGAAAATGATTAAAAAAGTAGACAATAGTTGATGTCAAATGAAAACTATAAAATTATGACTAGTTTGACTTTAAAATGTTATTACAAGAAAAACATACATCAAAACGAGAAAAATATACATTAAAATTTCATTTTTTTTTACATGCACTAGATATTGAAGTTACCTATTTGGAAAAAAAATTTAGGGGAAAATGAAGTTTTTTTCTTTTTGTTTCTTGACGTCAAGTGAAAGTCACTTTTTCCTAAAATTTTCAGCATTCCAAAATCTACTCTTAAATTGATAAAAAAAAAAATCAAAAACAATTTTTAAAAAATCTAAAAAATTACAGGAATAAACTTCATCAATATTTCTACGTTTCATTAGTTTACATCATTTTGAAATTCAAAACATAAAGACCACTTAAATTATGTGGTCAAAGTTTTGAATTTTTTTTGTTGTTGGCCGATTCCTTTATAAAGTGTGACACAGGTTTGTGCTTTTACCCTTTTGCTAAGTCCGCACTTCATCACAAAATAATATTTGGTCTTATGAATTTATAGAGGTGTTTATAGGTGTCAATAGTATCTAAGTTCCAAGTGGCATGAAGTTTGGAGGTCTGCGTGTTGGTTTAAGGATGATCAGTTGGCTTAATTTGATGTTAGGTCTCTAGTAGCATTGACCTAATATTTTTAAGGGTATGCAGAGTTTAAATAAATGTTGACGCATTATGTGGGAGCTATTATAGGTCCAAACCAACCTATTTAATTTTGTTATAAGTTTTGATTGTGGGTGAAGTATGTTTTGGGATGACAAGTTACTATTTTGCATGGTACATCTAATTAGGATGACCTAATTGATGTTGCAAGAGTTTGCAGATGTAATGGGTATAAGTATAATATATTTTTGATGTTGGAGGATGTAGATTGTGAGATGAGAGCAAATATACAAGTATTGTTGATGCAAATTGTGTGATTTAATGTGAATGCAAATCAGAGTAGAGTGTTAGATAAAAATGGTATGAAGTGTGTAAACTCTGTATATTGAGCTTTGGTGGAACTGCAATTCTTGCATATTGTAGATGCACAATTGTAGTAGTTCAAATATTGGCAATGAGCCACCCCTTTTCTTTTATCTCTCTTTCATTTTGTGGGTAGTGAATCCACCTATAGTGAGCATTTCTGTAATATGTTGTAACTGGTTATAATATATTGTGAGTTAATCCTCACTGTGGTTTTTCCCTTTTTGGGTTTTCCACGTAAAAATCTGGTGTTCATGTGTTATGTGCTTTTGATGGTTTCTTTCATGCTTTCTTTTCCTACTGCAAATTGAATATGCTATGTGGAATGAATGTTTAAATGTTTAAGTGGTTTCAAAGAATATTGATTCACCCCCCCTTTTAGTAGTCTAGTCCAGGTGTTCAACAAGTTTTTTTCTTTATGCTAAAAAATAGGTATCCTCATCATGTATCATTGTGTAAAAAGATAGTAATTTTGTTTAATATGAAGGATAAGGTGTCCACACAACTATGATCTAGCAAGATGAAGCACACAAAGGAGTATTGACAAGATACAACTCAATAATTGGAAAAAACATAGGTAAGACAAATATATACAATGATAAGTTCAAATCTGAAATCATCAAGTGTAGAAGGGCCACATGGTAGGTGAAGCACTAGGATAAAAAAATGAGCAGCAATGCTAGAAAATAATGGTAAAAAACAAAGTATAGATATAAAACTAAAATAAATTAGAAAATTTATTTTTAAAGGATAGGTGTGGAAGTCAAAACTTCACCAAATGAAAGGTAATAAAATAACCCATTGAAAATATCTAGGGTTAATAAATTAACTTTAAATTAAACCCTACAATATGGAGCCAAGTTTGGTAATGGAACAAATTAATTGACTAGCAGTAATATAAATTATAATCTAACAACTGTGCTAAATTGAAATAAGAGGCTATTAGGGTTGCATGGATCATGAAATGTAAACTTCACTAATTACACTATGATACTTTCCTAATATCTACTTAATCTAAATTAGATTAGGGGTTAGAGAGCTATGCTGATTGAATCTTGAGAATCTAGTTGTTTGGGATATAATTGCTATTGTGATAATATCCTCTAAAACATGCGATTTTCTTAAATTCATGATCCTCGTTAAATCTTGTATCTTGTCTGGATTAAAATATGATCTTTGGTACTAGCAATAAATGTTCTCCTAGTGTTATTTGATGCAATGGAAATGCGGCCACTACTAAGAAGTATCATAGGACGATATATGTGATGGTTGAAGTTCAACACTTCCTCAATCCTTAGTCAATCCAAGAGATCGGTTTAGCAATATAAAATATATAGTAAACATGAAGTGGATGTCAAATGCTGATGTAGATAGAGGAGGTCATTGTGCTTGAATTTTGAAAATGTAAAAGAAAAATGTGTGTTGTCCTAAATTAGTTCTATGTGATTTCATTCCTTAAATGACCTAGAGATGATTCCTTTCAATACATTCCACATACATCAAATTGGAACCTTTTTTAACACACAATAATAATCAACAATCATATATGAAATTATCAATAGTGAAAAGCAAAAGATTTAAAATTTGAAATAAATAAATAAAAACACAACTAAGTTTTTGTCTATTAGAATCATAAATATAATCCAATATAAAACAAAGAAAGTTTTGAATTCAATATAACATAAATATTTTGAACATAATAATAAGACTATTGTTCCAAACATAATTATAAGACATATTGAAGAACTTAATGGGTCTTCAAAGTCCAAAAGTTTATTGAATACATAGACTAAAGTCATCAACCCAAAATTAATTGACTACAACATAAACATTGTCAAGTAACAAATTTATGCAGGGACTAGGCATGATATCATCAAATCACACTGAGATAAAAAATTCTCATATAAATTACTCAAGGTATTCTAAAAGGAAACACAAGTTAAAAATCTGTACTGTGATATAAAAGCTTGGAAAAACAGGCCGCAGGCCGTCAATTTCCAGAACTGGTTGAATCCCTCCAAAAGCAACACCTGCCATGTTGGCGATTGCAGCAGAAATGTTAACTACTTAAATCCACATCATCTTGTCCAGAAGAAATTCATATTGTATATATACATAATAAATTTGATATTGTTCCAAACTATGATGAAAAGCAAAAGAGAAGAATTGCCATGGAAGTGCCACAAAATTCAAATAATAAAACTGGCGATGGAAGTGATGCAAGACCCACTAAAGTATCAAATCCTATATTAGCCTAGACAACTGTACAATCTTGGCTTCTTCTTGCAACTAAATAGACACATAATACAAACATACCCGTTCAAAAAGGACTCTTAAATCCTGAAGCATCAAGAGAGCATCAAATTGTTTCAGAAACTAATCTCTTTTATGAAACCAGATCCTTCAAACTGCCTGAAAATTTGTATTTCATACTGTTAGATTAACTGTCGTGTTTTTGGGAGTTGATTTTGTCGACTAATCACTATTTTGAATCCAAAAAACATGCAAATTCGAAAGTTCATTGACACTTGTAAGAAGCACACTAAAAAGAAACACATATGTATAAACCTAATTTGGTAGCAATCTTTACAAGTAATTTGAAGTGTTTTTACAGCTACTAGTAATTTAAGTTTTCAAGGGATAGCTGTCATTAATGCCCACTCAACTTGTATAGAGTTTTTTTGGCAATTTAAATTAGTATATCTTTTGCACTTCGCCGGAAACTGAGCTATCTTGATTGATGAAAACTAGTAGTCTACATCAAACAGGCTATTTCATTGAACAGAACTTTGTTTATTAAGTTACATTCTAAGGATAACTTGTAAGCATAGCTAATACTCATTTACAGTAACAGGAATATTATAATTTTCAAGTGTATTTTTGGGTTCAAGGTTGTTTTCACGAAGATTCAGCTTAACTTCAAAGTAAACATAAATATTAATCCACCGTAATGGCCCCGAGATTTCACTTCCAAGAAAAGCCTGAGCAATATCTATACTAAAGCGCTGCCTTATAAGAAGAGTCTATGATTGTATCTACTGCACAAGAAAAAATACAAACGTATTATACAAAATGAAGTTTATTCAGGGCTTGCTTATTATTTTGGTTTTATTGAAATTGTGCAGAGCGTTGGAAAATGAAAAAGATGAAGAGAAGTGGAGTATGGTACAAACAAAAGGCACCCAGTTCGTTTTGGATGGGTCGCCATTTTATGTGAATGGATTCAATACATACTGGTTGATGGTTTTTGCAGTGGATCCATCTACTAGGCCCAAGGTCACCACGCTGCTTCAGGAGGCGGCTTCTGCGGGACTTACAGTTGGACGCACTTGGGCTTTCAACGATGGAGGTTGGAGAGCTCTCCAGAAATCCCCCGGCGTTTATGATGAGGAGGTTTTCAAGGCAAGTGCAACTTATTTTTTAATTCTGTTATCATACATGTTTAAACATCACATTTTAAGTTTCGATTTGTTTAGATGATTCATCTAAAATTACACTAGCTTTTTCGATATGACCTATCATCTAAACAAATCAAAACTTAAAATATACTATTTAAACCAAGATTGTTATTTCTAGTAAAAATATTCAGTCATGAATTTTACTGATGGATGTGGTGCAGGCTTTAGACTTTGTTGTAAATGAAGCCAAGAAGTATAAAATTAGGTTGATTTTGAGTCTGTCCAACAACTGGGAAGCCTACGGAGGGAAAGCACAATATGTAAAGTGGGGAAAGGATGCTGGTTTAACTCTCAATTCCAACGATGATTTCTTTTCGAATCCAACACTCAAGGGTTATTTTAAAGCACACATTAAGGTTATAGCTACAATTTTTTCAAATTATAATATAGATTTATTTATTAACATAGACATTGAAAAATATATTTATGTAAATTAGTATGAATATCTTAAATATATTTATCTAAAACTTGTTAAAAGATATGAATTTAAAGTGTTTTTATTAATTTAAAAAATTATTTTATTTAAGTTTAAATTATTTTATTGCTACAGAAATATAGACAAAAGAGTTTTTATTAACATGGTCCCCCATTACACTTCACTCCTTGCTCTAAACATGAAAAAAACAAGAGTAACTCTTTCCTGTTTTGCAGGCCGTGTTAAGTAGGGTAAATACAGTGACAAACGTGGCATACAAGGATGATCCCACAATCTTTGCCTGGGAATTAATGAACGAACCTCGTTGTCAGTCTGATCCATCTGGAAACACATTGCAAGTAAGTGACTTTACATGCATTCCATTTTATATCTATTTTAGTTGGCAAAGCACAAAAAATCCAATGAAATTCACAAACACCCATTTCAGGCATGGATCGAAGAAATGGCTGTATATGTAAAATCAGTGGACTCAAAACATATGCTAGAGATAGGAATGGAAGGGTTTTATGGGCTGTCAGCTCCAGACAGATTACAATACAATCCATATAGTACTACACAAGACGAGGGTACGGACTTCATCAGAAATCACAAGGCCCTTGGCATTGATTTTGCCTCTGTTCATATCTACACAGTGGGCTGGTACATAACATCATCACTTGTAATTATTGTTTGTTATTCTAATGAATTCAGGAAAGGTTTTTGCAAAGAATTTGTTTATAGGAGTTCCACATGATTTGAATAACACAGAGATTGTATTGGGTATAGGATTGATCAATACATTATCCCAAGACACCTGCCATTTGTGAAAAGCTGGACAGAGGCTCATATTGAAGATGCAGAGAAGACGCTCAACATGCCTGTTCTTTTCGCTGAGTTTGGAGTATCTGAGAGATATGGAGGATACAACATCAGCTATAGAGACACATTTATGCAGACTGTGTATGACAGCATATTGACTTCCATAAAAAGTGGGGGAGGTGGAGCAGGTAGTTTGTTGTGGCAGTTGTTTCCTGAAGACACAGAATACATGAACGATGGATTTGCTATTGTGCTGTCGAAGGCACCGTCCACAGCTAAGATTATTTCGTTGCAGTCAACTCGATTGGCGACTTTTAACAGCATGTGCAACTGGAATTGTCGATGGGGATGCCGTTCTCATCGTGAATCGAGCTCTCCAACGTGTGATTCTGAATTGGACAGAGACATCAGCTTAGGAGAGCTTTGATATGCACGCCACTTCTATACCAAACTATATACGCTCATGAATAAGGCTGTGTTTATGTCGATTTGACAAAGAATAGTTATGTTCTCTTTGACTAACCTCTTATATCATGGAAGAGTTTATATAATTGGTGAGTTGTGATTTTAACTTTATTTAAAATAAAATTTGAAGAGGAAGAATATATTTTACAACTTTGAATGTCAGTCATTCTAAATTTGAGTTGTATGTCAAACATATGTCAAAACTTTTGAATAATTGATATATTTGTATTATACTATATATGACTCATTTATTTATGGTTTGGTATTTGAAAAATTGCAATTTATTTATGTGTCTATAGTAGTTTTCGTTTGAAAGTCAAGAAGTTAATGTTTGTTTATGTGTTCAATTATTTATGTGAGGTGTTTTATTATAGTATTATTATACTTTATATAATTTTTTAAGTTTCGGCTTGACTCTTGAGAAGTTGAGTGTTATTTGTGTGTCTTTTCTCTATGTACGAAGCGTATTATTATAGTCTTATTATAGTATAGACGACTCATTTAAATTAAGGTTCATTCGTTTTTCTAATTATTTACATGAGATTTATTATTTTATTGTGATGGGAATAATTATATACCCATGCCCTTTTTCCCTTATGTTTTGAGCCACTTTGATTAGAGAGTCCTTAATGCAATAACAAATCTATAAGTAACATATTCTTGCATGAATTTGGTTCATGACATCATCATATTTGAATCCCATCATCACTCACCCCCATAGATTGGTCTTGGTCCCTAGATCCCACTCACCACCAAGGATTATATATTTGGGTGCAAACTTGATCTAGGTCCTTTTGCAACTGCAAATTTAAATCTCAACCTTTTAAAATTGAAAATTGAAAATTATACTTTGTTAACCTCTTCATTACATATTATGAGTTGACCTAGTTGATGTTTATATTAAATGATGTGTTGAATGTTATGTTATATTTAAATACATTCATTTATTTGAAATCATCAAGGACATCATAGGATTATAGCTCAATGCAAGAATAATCAAAGAATATTTAGAGCATTATTGAAACATTATTAAAGCATTACATCCTCTTTACATTAACATACATCATCCTAGTTCCATTACATATTTGATTTCTATCATAAATTGTTGTTCTAACACATGGAATTCATAATTCAACAAAATCCCTAAAGATATAATTTCTAAATAGTTTCAATCATTACTGAGATTTGGAAATCACAAAATCAAGGTGAACTAATTTTTGTCATGAAATTTTACTTGTTTGGTTTTGTCAATAAATGTTTTTGATAAAGGGAAAAACGGGTTTTACAGGGACCCGAAACCACCATGTTTACAACAAAAGAGAAAGGACAAAAAGTCCAAGAAAAAAATAGGCTACTCAAAAGGAAAAAATCAGAAAAAGCAGCAGCCACCCACAACAGACCAGGAGGGTCAAACAATAAACCAGCCGAAAAGCCAGCAAAAAGACCAGCCGCAACTAACCCAGAGTCTTCAGAACAGACTCAGTTTCAGCCTCCAGGTTCTGCATATCCTGAACACCCTTCTTAAAGGTTTGAATCATCTATGGCGTAGGAGGAGCCTTCCTCTTCAAATTAGCCCTGGTCCTCTTAGAAATACCAACATCCCCGTCCTGGTTTTTATCATTGACCTCTTCCAGATCAACCACCAAAGACCCCCGTTGAGCTTTGTCCAATTTTTCCGTCATGGCATTGATTATGATGGCATAGTGTCTTGCCATCCTATTGTTCTGCTCGGCTATAGTTTTAACAATATTTTTTATTTTTTCCAGCTTAATTTCAACCCTTCTGTCCATACCCGCTTGGTTTTGGGTTTCTTTACTGGCACCATGATCTTTTCGCTCTGCCTCATTCTTGCTAAGCGCAGTAACCTTGACACCCATTTCTTCTAGTTTACTTTGAAGGGCCCAATTTTTAATTTTTAGCTCATTGATTTCATGAAAGATCCATTTTAAAATTCTAAAATGGTCAGCAGAATTGTTCCTAGCTAAACCCAAGACATCGACAAAGGGTTCCCTATCAAGGTTGAAGCAAGTTTTAGCCGAGTCGAGGGTAACAAGGGAACCAAATCTAGCATCTCTGTCCAACGAAGAGGCAACAAAGGATGAAGTATTGTTAGCACCAGAGTCCTTAGACTCAGGAGAGTCTTCAGAGTATGACACAAGGTTTTTACCTGGTAGATTCTTACCAACACTTCTGGTTTTAATGATAGAACTTCCTGGCTTAGGCGTGGAGCAAGCTTTCACAGAATTAAGGCTTTTCTTACCAATTTGGACAGAGGAAGGACTAAGGACCATCCTAACCAGGCTTAGATTAGGCAAGTTCCTCGAGCAGCTGGGTTCAGTATCATCCTCCTCAGAATTAGGAGGGGCAACCAAATTAGCAGGGGTAGGCATTTTTTGGAAATGTTCAAAAATTAACCTAATCAAACCAGTATGCAAAATAGAAAATATTTTTGGGTTTCTCTTGTGATCAACCAGACTTTTTCTCAAAGAACATAGAAGATAGTAGGGAAAAGAAACCCTAACCTTGTAGCGGAAATGGTTGAGCAGGGAAAAGTGGTAACCGTAGACCCTGGTGAAGCGACCATCCACAGTAATGTACTCCATGATGACACATAGAACTTTCCTCTAGAGAGATTTTATAGTGTCGACTTTGAAGTAGCTGTTAGAAATATTCACCAGTTTCATTCTTTCCTTCTCTTTCTTTAGAAATCTGGTGACAACTTCATCAGAGAAAACCCTGTCCCTGAAAAATTTGTGTCCATTAGTGGACATTCCAGTCACTTTAGCTATAAGGTTTTCATCAAGCTCCACTTTCCTACCAAAAAGGGTAAGTTCCCAATTATTCTAATTCTTCTCAAAATGCTTAGTGGCCTCCTGATTCGACCCATGGAGTTTTTCCAGAAAAGGGAGTAAACCCCCATTTTTTATTTTGTTCCACGCTTTAGGATTTCTAGTATGAGTCTCAAAGCTGTCCGGCTCAACTCTTTTCCTGTCTCCATCCATTTTTGCAAGCACAGTGGGGCAGGCAACGATGAAATCTTTACTTGAAATGGTCCCGCCAAATCTAAGAGCCCACAAAGCATGCTAAGCAAACTTACAATTTAAGGAACTAAGCTCGGTCCCATACAATCTGATGATTGTGATGTAATTACCCCGTCATATCATCATTATTGAGGAGACACGCTTCTTGCCCATGTGACGCATCATAGTTTAGTAAGTCCTGGACGTTAACGCTTAATTCACTAATATTTAGCCAAGTGCACTGTCCTTTGCTCCTGACCCCTTCATTCACAAAAAAATCCGCCACAACATTGGCTTCTCTATAGGCATGTGAAATCTTTATATTATCAAACTTGGCTAAAGTTGATATAGCATCGTCAATCGAAGACTTTATAGTCCATGAGGGGGGGGACCTACCTAAAAGGCAATCAATAATATTTTTGGAATCCCCTTCAAGCCAAAGGTTTTTGAAATTTAGACTATGGGCCAAATTTAAAATATGAAAAGCTCCAGCAGCCTCAGCCAGGTGATTGGTTTGAGAACCAAGAGGGGTGGCAGTCGCACCTAGAAAGTTTCCAAAGGAATCCCTTATTACTTCGCCACAACTCGCCACCCCAGGATTACCTTTAGCCGCTCCATCGAAATTGGCTTTGACCCATCCATTAGGTGAAAAAGACTAGCAAACACCCTCTTTGTTCTTCTTAGCTTGTTTAGGAACACTAGGAAAACCAAGACTTATATTCCATTCCTTAGAAACCATAAGATCATAGGACGAGTGAGCCACTTTCTTGGAATTGCTAACCTTCTGGGATATAGCTTTGACATTTTCTTTCAAAAATCTGATAATTTTATCAAAAACAATATCCACCGGTGCTTCTTTATCTCAGTAAATTATGTTGTTTCATTCTTTCCAAAGACCGCAAGCAACGTGAGGGAAAGAGAAATCCCACAAGTGCCAAAGAACGGGATTGTGAGTCGGGGCTTTCCATTGAGAGAAGAAATATTCAACAGACAAGGGAAAAACCCAAGAAAGTTGCCAGAAACTAATGATTTTTTCCCAAATCGAGGCAAAAAAAGGATAGTGAAGAAACATATGACTCACTGACTCTGCCTCCATCTTGCAAAGAAAACATCTATTAGGTATTTGAAAACCACACTTGCAGAGGTTATCAACCATGAGCACCTTATTTTTTAGAAGGACCAGAAAAAGATGTTCATTCTAGGGACTAGATGTTTGAGCCAAGCCTTCGACCAGAAAGGGGGAGAGGCCTGGAAAGAAGTAAGCCTAGCAAAAGCAGATGAAACAGAATAATTGCATGAAGGATCATCACACCAAACAAGATGATCTTTCATCTGATCAGGGCAGAGTCTGACAACCATTAAAGAAGATTGGATAGGAGCAAGGGCCTGACTGAGAAGGCACAGATCCACCCATTTTTCATCCACACAATAGTCTTTCACATGTGATCTAAAAAGAGCTTTGCAATTCTCAGCCCATTCGCTAAAGGAGTCAATTTTTATAAGGGGCTCGTTAAATAACCATCTATCCTTCTAGAATCTAGTTTGGTTTCCACTTCTAACCTGCCAACCCACTCCAGATTCAATAACTTTTCTTCCATTAGTCAAATTATTCCAACAGGTTGAGCCTCTGGGAAGAAGATGGGAATCCTTCAAAATTATAAAGGATCTATTACCCTCCAAATATTTTCTTGCAAGGATATCAGTCCATTCCCCAGAGGACAAAAATATTCTCCAAATTTGTTTAGCTAGAAGAATCTTGTTAACTATTCTAATTTTTCTAAGACCCAAACCTCCGGCCTCTTTCGGTCTGCACACCAAATCCCATCCAATAAGAGGTAGTCTTTTTTTTTTCTTCAACACCCGACCAAAGAAATATTTTTTGAATATTTTCAATAGCATCCACAAACTTAGCCAGGATTTTAAAGAGGCTCAGAGCATAAATCGACAAATTTTGAAGAGTAGCTTTGAGGAGTTGAAGTTTCCCGCTTGACTTAACAAAGCTCCTTTCTAGCCGGAAAGTTTCTTACTGAACCTCTCAACCAAAAAAATCCAAAAGGATTTCGGGGGTTTAAGGCTTAAGGGTAAGCCAAGATAAGTGGCAGGAAAGGACTCCACCCTGCAACCAAGGATTTTGGCAATTTTATTTTGTCTATGAATAGGAGTGTTGAAGAAATAAAGAGAGCTTTTCTGTTTATTAATCATCTGTCCTGACGCCCTCCCATACTCATCCAACACAGATTTCAAGGTTTTTCCTTTCGAGACAGAAGATTTGCCTAAGAGCATAGTATCATCAACAAATTATTGATGAGAACAAATTAGATTGCTTGAGGACAGTTTGAGACCAAGAAGGGATCTATTATCAATCAACCTTTTCAAATTCCTGCCAAGACTTTCAGCCATAATAGTGAATAAAATAGGAGAAATTGGATCTCCTTGTCTTAGACCTCTGGTGCTTCGGAAGAAAGTTGTAGGAGAGCCATTAACCATGAAAAAAATCAAAGCAGTAGACACGAGCTGTTCCACCATTTGAAGAACCCTGTTGCAAAACCCAAACACCTTTAAAATTTAAAAAATAATTTCTAGTCAACTTTGTCATAGGCTTTTGAGATATCAAGCTTTAACAAAAAGCCTTCAGTATTAGATTCAATCAAGGAATGGATATTCTCATGCACTGTGACAATAGAATCTAGGATATGTCGACCAGGAACAAATCCATTATGTTGAGGTGAAATCAGAGTGGGCAAGAGAATTAAGAGTCTAGAAGTCAAAACCTTCGAGATGATTTTATAGATCGAATTGCAGAGGCTTATGGGTCTGAAAGTTTTGTCAATAAATGTTTAGGTTCATGCATTAGTTCAATTCCACAACTATGAAGATTAGTTCCACTAGTGAAAATCTAAATATCCTAGTGAAGCACATGTAACAACCTCAAAATAAGCAACCTAAAAATTTCTTACAAAAAAAATAAAAAAAAATCCCCATGCTAACAAAAAGGTACAAGATAAACTTCCAACAACTTACATTAATTCCTATTAAACAATATTACGACAATGTGCAAGGAATGAAAATGATATCCAATACTATCCACACAATATATAACTTCCACTCAAGTAGTATAATAAAAAAGTATAATAATAAATACATATCTAGTACATTGCAATAATATGAAAGTCTCATGAGTACATATTTAGTACTCAACAATGAAGATAACATCATTACATACCAAATATATAGAAGGGTTTAAAACTATAAACCTCATCCATGATAAGAATACAATAGGACATGGAGCCAATCACACATATACAATGGTCCAAAATCAATGTACACTATATATAGTATCCAAAGAACTCCAAGATCAACTTTGAAAGCTAATCCTTTAAACTCATGTGCTCCTATTTCTAATTGGATAACTTGGATTTGAACCCAAAATGAGTATGTCCCTTTCCCCCCCATCCATTAGTTAAGGTGAGAAAACACCATCCATAATCCAAAGGTGTGGTACACTATAATACTAGCGAATATTTTGTTTAGTTTGAATTCCATTATTAAAACATAATCATACACATACAAAAAATGATCCAAAACATCTCATATACATGGAATATATTTCACAATGCACATTCTCAATAATATGCACATTCCAAACAATCGTTTCAAGAAAACCGTGATTTTACAACACATCCTTTCTAGAATCTAATACACATATGAATGTAAAGATATGAACATGCCAAATATGACCATCAATACACATTACAAGTTATTTCAACCCTATAAGATTTGAATTAGTACAAAACATCCAATATCACATCAATCATACACATGATTCATTACTCACATCCCATACTATGAAATATCTCTTCATATGACACTATATGTATTTCTAAGAGCACATGCCCAAGGTAGGACCACATACATCCCATACTACATTCATATTAGACTTTGCACAATAAAACTATCAGAGCATACCAAAAAATTAAATTAAATACACAAATACATTCAAAAGAAATGATATACAAACAATACATAATTAGCACATTCACAACTCAAATACACAAGCCATCCACATAAAGATAACACACATAAATAAAGTACATAAAATAAACTTACAATGAAATAAAATTAATGCAACCAACAACCGAGAGCCTTTTTAGGCTGTCAATTGTTGCAGCCCAAACCACTCTATTACACTATTCAAAAGAAAGAAAATACAGCAAAAAGAAACTTTAGCAGCAAATAAACTTGGTATTTTCATTCTCATTTACAAAAAGATTGAAAATTACAAGCATCTTCTTTTACAAGTGCTTCCATTTGCAAACAACACTACCTGGTCAAATTCAGTACAAGTTTTTCTCCTCCTACAAAAAAAACAATGCAAAAACTCTCTAAAAATGCCAAAAAGCAACTACAGGAAACACATAATAGTAGCAAATCACCCCTCCTTCTCTCATGGACACTTAGGAAAGGTATGCCCTGGTTTTGCATCAAAATCCTTCATTTTTTTCTTTATCTTTTCAACATCAAGCTGCTTCTATTCATTTGGGAAATGGAATCCTCATTCAATCTACATAAAAATCATCAAAAACTAGTCCAAAAAGTAGGTCATAGCTTCACCTACAAGCAATCAATAAGGCACTCTAAAATTGGTTCATAGATAGAACTTCTCTCTTTTCCACTACTTGGGTGCCCAACTTCAAATTCCCCACAAAAAAAATTAAACAGAAGTTACAAAATGCTCCAATAATGGAGAAAAAGCATCTAGGACGTGGCCTTTTGGGCTTCCAAGATAAATCCCATTTTCCACTTTTTCGGGACCATGATCTAGATAAAATTCACCCATTCATTTATCGGCAAAATAATCTCCACAATCTCAACCTTGGAGAGACAAATTAGATAAAATAATTTGTTTCCTGCAAGCCAAAAATCAAACCAAGACAAAATTTAGAATAATCAAAATAACATAGGAAATAGAGCTCTTTTGGTTGTGCAGTATAGTTGTGATTTTCTTGGATGTTCTTGCATCAAAAATAATACATTACAAGATTATAAAAATAATGACTCACATAAGTAAAATCACACAAATATTCCTCAAACATGTTCTACACACACTTAGTCCTTGAAACTCATCTAGAGGCATCTCTCAAGGATATCATAGACCCACATATCACTTCCTCACACACAAAAACAAGGTTAACTAAGCTATCAATAATAGATAATCCCTAATAAAAGGTATAATTAATATGTATATGAATACAATGAGCCATATGAATTAACTCTAAGATCTCCTAGTTCTAGTGGTGTAAGGTTATCATAACATAAACTGCTTGAGGACCTTCTACTAATGAGAGCACTAAACTATGGTGATGTGGTACCTATAGTGAGATGAGAAAGCTCAAATTTTGACCAAGTTTTTTATGGGGGATGATGTACTAGTAGGTCTCAAAAAAATAGGTTTTAAACCTTAAGAGGGTGCCAATCTCTTAGTATATTTTTGGCTAACAAACAAGACAAATATGGTTGATAACTCCCTGCTCTTTAGGCTTTGCTAAACCTAGGCAGGTGTACCTAAATGATAAGACAGATTTCAAGGTTTAAATATGGTCTCTAATTTGGGAAATCTACTCACAATGGTATGTTGGTGTGAAGTAGATGCAAAGCTAATGACTAGTTCCTATTGTAGATATTTTAAGAATCAAGTGTATGAGTAAAGTTTGTATAAAATGTTCTAAGTATGACTAGTGCCTAATCCTATTGGAAGAATGGAGTTGGATTTGTGTGATGATGGAGACAAAAATGTAAGATAGGTGGATCTATTTCTCATCTTAACTCTAACTTGTTGGGCACTTTGTATGTTTGCACCTTGTACAAATGTGCAGGTTTGTCAGTTTTTGTACTCTTCTTTATGAATCCCAGTGTTATTTTCCCAAATTAATATGATATCATGAAAGGATTTTTAATTCTCAACTTTGAGGGAAGCCAATTAGAGTGGTTAATTTTAAAGGATTTTAATCCATGGCAAGAACCAATTAAAATAAATTACTTGAAAGGAATTTAATTTACTCTAGCCAGAACCCAATCAAGAAAATCACACAGCAATAGCAAATGTGTTCTGAAAAATTGTATAAATTTGAATAATTAAGGAAAACCACTTTGGAGACAACATGTAACAACATATAGGAATGACTATTAACACAACAATTGAACACTGGAAATAAATCACCGATTATGAACAATCTTCTCCATTATATTGCTTCAAAAGACATACATTACTATTAGAAGTTTCTGAAATATGAAAATGGATGAGTGGGATATGCTATGCTAATGGATGAACCTATCTAACACTACTGGTTATGATTCTAACCTACTATCTAATAATTGATGATATGATTTCATTTTACATATATACATTGCATTTTTAGGGTTATGACTCTTCATACATCCGCCCGCTGCAACTCTTCATTCAATTAATTATCTTCAAAAAATTAAATTACTTTAATTTTAACTTCATTGTCTTCCCATGAAAATTAATCTTGATTTATTATCTCCATCACTTGCATTTTCACCCAATAAATATGTCTTTCATGTAAAAATAATTGCCTGCTCTCATAACTCCTTTGGTGAAAAATATTCCACCTCCTAGTGCAAATATATTATAAATTTTACCTTTTATGCTTTGCGTGGGTAAAATAATTATCCACCTTATAATCCCTTCAGTGAAAAATATTTTATTCTTGCACGTCATATTATTATACATGTATCCCAAAATAGTGTTATGCTTTAGCCTTGATTATTATTTTAAATAAATTTCACTTAACACTTTGCATCTCGCATCCAAATAATATTCTTCACCATAGTCATTATGGGGAATGAATTAATAGATTACTCCTTAAAAAGTGTCCACCACATTCACACTTTTTTGTTATCGGAGGATCAAAGGGACATGTGTTTCACTCCTATTGATACACTTAAGTCTCCCTAATGTAACTTACATTGGGTTATCGGTGAGACTTCGAAGTGAATCCTAGTGATACAGTATGGTCTCTTCGATGAAGTCCTCAAGTCAAATGTTTTACCCCTTTTGGTCCATCAAAGAGACATCCATATCACTCTCACTGATATTGTAAAGTCCCTTGATGCTTCATTCATTCGATGCAAACATTTTAGGGTTTTCTTCCCTATTCTGCAAGCTTTCTTTTTGCTCTTTTATTTCCATTTTTCATTTCATTGTCTAGCTCCATTGTCACTTCCTGCCAAGCCAAAATATAGTAGAGTTGCTTCTTATGTCGAGGGTATCTAGTACAAATTGGGAGCATTCCTCATTTTTCTTGTGAATAGTTGTGACTTCTTTATGCACTTTGGAAGCATCAAATAAATGTTTATAGTAGTCAAAATCCAACTCTATCTCTTTCTCATCAAAGTCATGTGTATTAGGGCTTGCCACAGTTGAAAGTTGGCATGCCTTGCCTATGCTTTCATTAAATCTGACACTACTTGACCAACCTCATTAGCATTACATTTTGCTTTTGAATTGTTGAAGTTAGAAACTTCTACACTACAACGCCAACATCAAAGTGTAATATGTAATTTGAAGGCACCTTCACTTTGATCACTTGGACATGGAAGTCTTATTCACTTCTTGTTTTCTCTTATGTTATCCTCATTGAAAAGTTTAGAAAATGCCTATGCTAAGCTCTTCTTGCTGTGGAAGTTTCCCATGGAAACTTCTTTAAATTTTGCATGGGTGGAAAATTGTGTTCCCATTGTAAAGGACTTGGACCTGATTCTTGAGGAAATATGTGCACAAATTGATTTAGATCTTCAAACCCTAAAATGTTTTTTTAGCAATCTAGACTGGTACATTTTGACCAATTTTTTGATGATGGCCCTTCAGAATTTTGACAACTGTTCGTCGCTATAATTGTGTTGGAATTTTGACATTTTAAATGTCGTCAAAATTCTGACACAATTATAGTGACAAACAGCCATCAAAATTTTGACGGGCCGTCGTCGAAAAATTGGTCAAAATGTACTAGTCCTTATACCATGACCACAAAGTAAAGCTCCTTATGTATATGAACAACAAATTTAGCTTTTCATCCTTCATGTTTGTTCTCATATAATGGACTTAAGCACTTGCTTCTATTTCAATATGGTTCACTAGTAGTCAAAGAATTTTTATTCAACTTTCAGTGCCTCCATAATTTCCAATTTTCCTCGCATATCTAGCACTAAATTACTTAGTGTCAAGAAAGTGAGATGGTGGTTATAAGTCTTCTTATAGAATTGCAGGTTGTGCGGGAACCATCAAAGGTGGGACATTAATTTCAAATTATTTTGTCTATATTCCATATCCCATTAGTTGTAGTATATCCAAACTTTCATATTGATATTTTTCCTACATAGGAGAATTATCATCTTGAAGAACATTACGTGATGTAAAGAGCTCATTGTCATGTATTACTGCTCAGTTATGAAACTTAAAGCAATGTTTGGTTTTCCCCTAGTTTGAAATTTTCACTTTGGAAAGTATATCCAAAATCAACTTCTATCTGTACATATAATACTTTATTTTCTAAAGAAATGTAACCCCCTTTTGTGGGTCACATCATTTATCAAGGATCATTAAAATGTTAGGGATGATACAAGACTACCCCCATTCTTTTTCAGATTCTTGAGTTATTTCTACCCTTGTTTCATGGGACTGTGGCACATGCATACTCATCTTATCTTTATCAAAATCATTATTCAAAGGCTCAATGGCATATCTTTATTCTATGCCTCATAATGGACTTTTCCTCCATGTTTGCTATCATAAATATATTAACAAATGGAGCTCAAATAGTTGACATTGGTAAACACCATTAATTCCAATTATTGATGCTATCCGATCCAAAAACCCTTCTCAAAGGTCTCTTCTCCATAATCCCTTTTGGCATTTTGCATTGTGATCAGAATGGGTCAAGTAACCTCTAGAATTATCCTAGAAAACTGGTCAAACTTCTCCTTGAGCCATGAAAATGCACCAATATTTTGAGTTATGAGAGGAGAGAATGGTTGGCGAAAGGATTTGCATAAATTCATCACAATTGCAAACTGTCAATGTTCAAAGTTGTCTTAGCATTTTCTTAATATTGCATGATCTGTCTAAACTCAACTGAAACTCACCAACTTGCCCCTTTGGAAAAATATAAAATATGATTCTGGGAAGCTGCAACTTGGGAAATTGGTTCATTTAGGTCCCATGAACACGTGTGAAAATTTATTTTTCATCAACCTTCTTCATTCACAAGATATCAAAATTCAAACTTGACCCTTCTGCAACTGTTATGGAAATGTAGTCATCAAACTAGGTAAAATCCATTTGGTTTTGGTTTTGAAAAAATACCAAATGAGATGTTGGGACCCTAAAAATTGGCATAAATGTGGATTAACATAAGGAAAATTCAGGACACTAATTGGTTTGTCATGATGGTCTTTCAGTTGCTCAATATTGTCCTCCAAAGTTGACCCTTTTGGTTGTTTTAACACTGTGTAGCCAACAAACCGTTTTTGAACCCTTCAACTTGGTGTTTCAAAACTTCATCAAATTAGGTCGTGGGAAGCTGAAATTAGGTGGACACACTTTCATATGGTAGGCAAACATGTTTGCAAGGTTGTTTTGCATGAGATTGCACTAGCTTCATTTTGTAATTTTTCAAAGTAAGCTTTTGGAGTAGATTTTACAATTGTGTTTTTTAGTGTTGCAGTCCATTTTATTCATCGTGGGAACCTAAAATTTTGCAAAAAATGGTAGGAAATTTTAGGTTCCAACAGTGGCTCCATTTGGGGATGATTGCTTCTTGTGGGTATAGCAAGAATCTAGGTCTCTAGGGGAGTAAACTAAATGTTTCACTTATTGGGAAGAAAATTTAAATTGCCTCTCTGCTTTGAATTGGTATGATTTGTAAAATCACACCACATTTGATGGGTCAAGGCCACCCAAAAAGAAAGGCCTTTATTTCCCTCTGTCATATACCTTATTTTGGTTTGTGTTCATCAAAGTTACTTTTGAAAACATTCATACAATCTACCATGTTATATCCACTACCATTGGGAACTTTTAGAATGGCACAATGTTCAATTTTTCCCATCTCTTTTTCACCATTCTGCAGTTCATGATCAGATATAATATAAAACTTTTCATCATGTGATAAACTCTTACTATCTTCATCATACAAAGAGCATTCACTTTTAATGCAACACTCCTCATTATCCTTTTCATTGTCATTCATCATGAAATGATATACTAGTTGATTTGAAAATTGAAAACATTCACTGTTCACCATATAGTTGAGATTATATGGTCTAATTTTATCACAAGTTTGCACAAGAAATCTGAAATCATAATGAGGCCATTGATGCAATCTAGAAAATAATTATTCTACTTCGTGATGCTCATTCCATCATCTGAATGCTTCTCACATGGGTTTGAGAAATCTATTGTATCAATATCTTCTGAGATACTTAGGTCTGAAACACTTCCCATTTCCTCTATGTCACTAATTGCAAATTTTTGATCCATATAGTCATCATTATGCACACTTGAACCAACTGATGCTGATCATGTATTATCCATGATATGTGAATCAATTCCATTCTCAAAGATCTCCAATTTTGATTTATATATCTCCTCTTGAACAAGGATAAGCATAGAATCTTGATCAACTTCAAGAGCTTTCTCATCATTGTCACACAAAGTGCTTTTATTGTTAAAGCAAATACATGTTGAAGATGAAATTTCTGAATTGTTCTTATACATGTATATTTCTGATATTCAATTTTTAGAAAATTTGAAATTTGTTCACTATTGAGTGAAAATGCCTCTTCATCCATCTCATTGTTGATGTATTCTTCACTTTTTTCATCATAAAAAAATGGTAATTCAGATGCATTGATTTCATATTCATCTGCTTCACAAATTGATACACCATCCTGATTATCATAAAATACTTTAGCCTCATCATAAAGTAGATTTGAACACACATGAAATTTGTGTTCTGGCACACTTTGCAAAATGTCATATGATTTTCTTTTATCTTTTCATCATACAATGGGTTTGAAAAATTTTGAAAACCAGTTTCAGGTGTACAAACTTCTTCTTCATCAATTGTGTCATCATGGTACTCAACTTCAACTGGAGGTGTTATTTGTTCACTATCAAATGGACTTGCTTCTTCTATCATATTTTTCATTGCTTCTTCCTCCTGATCTCCATAAGAGTTGCAAGAACCACTTAATTGCAAATCCACATGATTGTCATCAAAATCTAGATTTTTAATGGATTCTTCATAACATGCATTGTTCCCATAGTCACAATTTCTGATATGCAAGAGCAAACTTCTATATTTTCATCCTCATCATGCAGGCTATCATAGAAATCATTTTCACTTGCATACCCATCATTTATGGACTGGTCATAGTCATTGCCTTCTTCATTGTTGTAGGGCATATTGTTTTCTTTTATTTCAGCTTCTAATTTATTGTTTTCAATGCTATGATAATGCATGTACATGGTTGCACCTCCATACCATCTAAATCATGGTTGATATATTCCTCAAGCAGTGTGTTTCCAACAATATCTTCAATACTGCAATCATCCTCCAAGGTGAAAATTTTTTCCTTAGCAAATTCATCTTCATTCAAATCTAAAATATCATCATTGAAATATTTACTTGCACATGTTTCCTCTTCTAGCTGTATTGCTAGATCAATTTCTCCACATTTATCAATGGAATCACCATTTTCTATGTTTCTAGATTTAACACTACTAGCATGCTCATACCTAATTTTCTCTATGAAACCAACCATTTCATACACCTGGTCGAAAGTAACGGGTTTCCATGACTCAGGCCATTTGTCTGAATGAGGCACATATACTTCCATGAATGTTTCAATGCATACGAAATTATCAGGTCTAGCATTAATAGGTATTTGCATATAGATATCCAACATTCTTTTGAACAAGGACGACTGAAAATCCATATTCCAACATTCTTTGACTTCCCTTTTGAAGATACTCATCATTTTTTTCTTTAAACTGGTACATGAATTCACTTGCAAGTTCATTCCATGAAGCTATGCAAAGCATAGGAAGGCTGTAAAACCAATCTTTAGCATCATTTTCAAATGTTTCCACAAAAAAATTCATGATAATGCCCACTCCACTGGTTTTCCAATTCACCACTAAATTAATGAATTGTTGTAGGTGCATATCTGTTGATTCTGATTTGTATCCACTAATTTTTGGAAAATGATTTTTAACATTCAAAGGGGGAGGAAGATTTGGGTAACCCTGAATGTTTTCGAGATCAAGTGGTTTGTGCACTACAAGATCCACTACCCTTTGTTGAAAAAGTATTCGCTACCATTCTACTTCTTCTTGTAGACTTTGATTGACACGAGGGCTAATATTGCTTTGCAAATTTTGACATGGAATTTGGTACTGATAATGCCCAACATACTAATTATATTCATGATCTTGGTAGCTCACTAATCTTTGACTAGGAGGGATAGGATAATCATTTATGTGATTTGAGACTTGTGGTGCATAAATCTCCTGTTGTACGTGTCGAGCACTTTCATTGCTGTGAGGCACTTGTGGGATCCAAGGTCTACTTGTATCCACATACACAACCTAATCAGAGACTTGGTGAAGCAAATTGGGTTTCCACTTGTAACAACTCTTGAAGCAACTCAATCCTTCTATCTTGTTCTGACATATTTATTTTGACCAAAAAATGGTGTTGTCACAAGATGTATTTGTATTTTTCATTGAGTTTTTAATAGAGTCGACACACACTTTTTGAAAAGTAGGAAAATGAAATAGATTTTGATGTTATTCTTGGTTTACCCCAATGGAACCTCCTTACTCAAAATATGGAAGTAATTACCCAAATGTGAAATTTTTGGTTGAATTTTTTTTTCCAAATTTTATTGACTCTTTAATTGGATAGAGTGGAACCAAAATTTTCCTGAGTTTCTCCTCAACAGAGTCGCCAATGTGTTAGGTCTCAAAAATCCAAGTTTTGAACCCTAAGAGGGTGTCAATCTCTTAGTACATTTTTGGCTAATGAATGGGGTTAATATGGTTGATAACCCCCTGCTGTTTAGGCTTTGCTAAACATAGGTGGGTGTACCTAAATGATAAGGCAGATTTGAAGGTTTAAATATGGTCTCTAGTTTAGGAAATCTACTCACAATGGAACGTGGGTGTGAAGTAGATGCAATGCTAATGACTAGTTCCTACTGTAGATATTTCAAGATTCAAGTGTATGAGTAAAGTTTGTATAAAATGTTCTAGGTATGACTAGTGCCTAATCTTATTGGGCGAATGGAGTCAAATTTGTGTGATGATGGAGATAGATATGTAAGATAGGTGGATCTACTTCTTAGTTTAGCTCTAACTTGTTGGGAACTTTGGATGTTTGCACCTTATACAAATGTGCAAGTTTTTCAGTTACTGTACTCTTCTTTACAAATCTCAGTGTTATTTTCCCAAATTACTGTGATATCATCAAAGGATTTTTTAATTCTTAACTTTGAAGGAAGCCAATCAGAGTAATTAATTTAAAAGAATTTAAATCCTTGGCAGGAACCAATTAAAATGAATTACTTGAAAGGAATTTAATTCACTCCATCCAAAACCTAATCAAGAAATTCACACAACAATATCAAATGTGTCTTGAAAAATTGTATAAATTTGAATAATTAAGGAAAACCACTTTGGAGACAACACAACAACATATAGGAATGAATATTAACACAACAATTGAACACTCGAAATAAATCACTGATTATGAACAATCTTCTCCATTATATTGCTTCAAAAGATATACATTAATAGTAGAAGTTTTTGAAATATGAAAATGGATGAGTGGAATATGATATGCTAATGGATAAACCTATTTACTACTATTGATGATGATTCTAGCCTACTATCTAATAATTGATGATATGATTTCATTTTACATATATACATTACATTTTTAGGGTTATGACTCTTCGTACATCCGTCTGCTGTAGCTCTTCATTCAATTAATTATCTTTGAAAAATTAAAATACTTTAATTTTAACTTCATTTTCTTCCCATGAAAATTAATCTTGATTTATTATCTCTAGCACTTGCATTTTCACCCAATAAATGTCTTTCACGTAAAAAATAATTGCCTACTCTCGTAACTCCTTTGGTGAAAAATATTCCACCTCCCAATGCAAATATTTTATAAATTTTACCTTTTATGCTTTTCGTGAGTAAAATAATTATCCACCTTATAATCCCTTCAGTGAAAAATATTTTATTCTTGCACTTCATATTATTATGTATCCCCAAATAGTGTTACGCTCTAGCCTTTATTATTTTAAATAAATTTCATTTAACAGTTTACATCCCAAATCCAAATAATATTCTTTACTATAGTCTTTACAGGGAATGAATTAATAGATTACTCCTTAAAAAGTGTTTGCCACATTCATACTTTGTCGTTATCGGAAGATTAGAGGGATATGTGTTTCACTCCTACCGATACACTTAAGTCTCCCCAATGTAACTTACGTCGGGCTATCGGTGAGACTTCGAAATGACTCCCAGTGATATAGTATGGTCTCTTCAATGAAATCTTCAAGCCAATTTTTTTACCCCTTTCGGGCCATTGAAGAGACATCCATATCACTCTCACCGACATTGAGGAGTCCCTCCAATGCTTCATTCATTCGATGCAAACATTTTAGGGTTTTCTTCCCTGTTCTACAAGCTTTCTTTTTTCCTCTTTTATTATCATTTATCATTTCATCATCCATCTCCATTGTCACTTCCTACTAAGCCAAAATATAGTAGAGTTGCTTCTTATGTCAAGGGTATCTAGTACAAATTGGGAACATTCCTCATTTTTCCTATGAAGATTTGCAACTTCTTTATGCACTTTGGCAGTGTCAAATAAATGTTTACAGTAGTCATCATCCAACTCTATCTCTTTCTCATCAAAGTCATGTGTATTAGGGCTTTCCATAGCTGACAATTGGGACGAATTTCCTATGCTTTCATTAAATCTAATACTACTTGACAAACCTCATTAGCATTACATTTTGCTTTTGAATTGTTGAAGTTAGAAACTTCTACATTGCGATGCCGACATCAAAGCATAATATGTAATTTGAAGGCACCTTCACTATTTTGATCACTTGGACATGGAAGTCTTATTCACTTCTTGTTTTCTCTTATGCTATCCTCATTGACAGGTTTAGAAAATTCATATGTTAAGCTCTTCTTGCTATGGAAGTTTCCCATGGAAAATTCTTTAAATTTTGCATGGGTAGAAAATTGTGTTCCCATTGTAAAGGACTTGGACCCAATTCTTGAGGAAATATGTGCACAAATTGATTTAGTTCTTCGAAGCCTGAAATGTTTTTTCAGCAATCTCCTTATACCACGACCGTGAAGTAAAGCTCCTTATGTATTTTCAACAAATTTAACTTTTCATCCTTCATGTTTGTTCTTGTATAACAGATTTAAGCACATGCTTCTATTTCAATATGGTTCACAAAGCAATGATAGCAGTCAAAGAATTTTTTTTCAACTTTCAGTGCCTCCATAATTTCCAATTTTCCTCGCATATCTAGCACTAAATTACCTAGTGTCAAGAAAGTGAGATGGTGGTTATAAGTCTTATAGAATTGCAGGTTGTGTGAGAATCATCAAAGGTGGGACATTAATGTCAAATTATTTTGTTTGTATTCCATATCCCATTAGTTGTAGTATATCCAAACTTTAATATTGATAGTTTTCCTATAGAGAAGAATTGTCATCTTGAAGAACATTACGTAATGTAAAGAGCTCACTATCATGTATTGATGCTTAGTTATGAAACTTAAAGCAATGTTTTCTTTTCCCCTAGTGTGACATTTTCACTTTGGAAAGTATATCCAAAATCAACTTCTATCTGTACATATAATACTTTATTTTCTGAAGAAATGTAACCCCCTTTTGTGGGTCAGATCATCTATCAAGGATCATTAAAATGTTAGGGATGATACAAGACTACACCCTTTCTCTTTCAGATTCTTGAGTTACTTCTACCCTTGTTTCATGGGACTGTGGCACATGCATACTCAGCTTATCTTTATCAAAATCATTACTGAAAGGCTCAATAGCATATCTTTATTCTATCCCTCATAATGGACTTTTCCTCCATGTTTGCTATTATGAATATATTAGCAAATGAAACTAGGAGAGTTGACATTGGTAAATGCCATTAATTCCAATTGTTGATGCTATCCAATCAAAAAACCCTTCTCAAATTTTTCTTCTCCATAATCCTTTTTGGCATTTTGCACTATGATTAGAATGGGTCAAGTAACCTCCAGAATTATCCTAGAAAATTGGTCAAAACTTCTCCTTGAGCCATGAAAATGCACCAATATGTTGAGTTACGATATGAGAGAATGGTTGTCAAAAGGATTTGCGTAAATTCATCATGATTGCAATCTGTCAACGTTCAAAGTTGCTTATTTAGTATTTTTTAAATACTGCATCTATCTAAACTCATCTGAAACTCACCAACTTGCCCCTTTGGAAAAATATCAAATATGATTATGGGAACCTGCAACTTGGGAAAATGGTTCATTCAGGTCCCATGAACATGTGTGCAAAATGAATTTTCATCAACCTTCTTCATTCACAAGATATAAAAAAGTCAAACTTGACCCCTCTGCAACTATTATGGAAATGTAGTCATCAAACTAGGTAAAATCCATTTGGTTTTGGTTTTGAAAAAATACCAAATGAGATGTTGGGACCCTAAAAATTGGCATGAATGTGGATTAAGATAAGGAAAATTTATGACACCAATTGGTTTGTCGTGACGGTCTTTCAGTTGCTCAATATTGTCCTCCAAAGTTGACCCTTTTGGTAGTTTTAACATTGTGCAGCCAACAAATTGTTTCTGAACCCTTCAACTTGGTGTTTCAAAACTTCATCAAATCAAGTCATGGGAAGCTGAAATCGGGTGGACACACTTTCATATGGTATGCAAACAAGTTTGCAAGGTGGTTTTGCATGATATTGCACTGGCTTCATTTTGTGATTTTTCAAAGTAAGCTTCTGGAGTAGATTTCACAACTATGTTTATAAGTGTTGCAGTCCATTTTCTTCATCGTGGGAACCTAAAATTTTGCAAAAAATGGTAAGAAATTTCAGGTTCCAACAATGTACCAAGGTATTATAACCAAAGTAGAGAAGAAAATATATCAACCATCCTAAACCACAAGATAAATCACATTCCATTATTTCAAATGGAACCCATGAGATTGACCTCTCATGTACCCTATCATTTCAAATATAATCTTACTCTCACAAGTATAATCATGACAAAAAATATGTCACATAAATATAATCGAGTACATGACATAATAGATATCACGTATATTTCACTCACTTAGGAAACAATATAACATCAAACCAAGTTGGATTTATACAATCACAACTAGTATAACTTATCCCATGCACATAGTCAAATAAAGCATTAAACAACATAATAACCCAATATTATTAGATATATTATGTCCACCCAAACTAATTTTAGGATTCAAATGAAATAATAAATAAAAATTCAAAACATTCCAATCATGACATAAAAACCATTATGACCAAATCCACTAAGGGACACTCAAATACAAGACCACTATACTTAGGTGTATGGGTAGCATACGAAATAAGTTCCAAATCATTATCAAATCCCTAAAAGTAGTATCCAAAAAGTAATTTAACTTACTTGATAATAAGTAGAAACTAATCCAATCATGTCAAGAGATCACATAACCAAATTATACAAAAGTAATTTTCACTAAAACATGAATAACTTTCTCAAATTTTTTTTCTCATTTTTTAAAATGTGAAAAAAAGATAACATAAAGGTATACAAAACCCAAAAATTATTTATATAATAATTTTATTTAATTTAAATATTTAATGAAAATATAACCACTATTAGAAAAATGGATATGCTAGGATATGTGATGGATACACTAAAGTAGAAGTGGATAAACTAATTTAGAGTTCAATATTTTTTAGATTGGTGAGAGTAGGGAATACAAACACTAAAATAGGTGATGGATATGGTAAACTACAATAAGATACACTATTTTGTGACTTCAAAAGTTGTCTAGATGATTGTATGGGATTTAGAAGGGAAAAATAGATCTAGGACCTTTCCATTTAAATATTTAATGAAAATATAACCACTATTAGAAAAATGGATATGCTAGGATATGTGATGGATACACTAAAGTAGAAGTGGATAAACTAATTTAGAGTTCAATATTTTTTAGATTGGTGAGAGTAGGGAATACAAACACTAAAATAGGTGATGGATATGGTAAACTACAATAAGATACACTATTTTGTGACTTCAAAAGTTGTCTAGATGATTGTATGGGATTTAGAAGGGAAAAATAGATCTAGGACCTTCCTTGGCTGTGGTCAAGATAATGTATATGTGTGAAGGTCTCTGTCTGTGTGGGCAAAATTCGGGTCGGTCGGGATTGGTTGGGATCAGTGTGTGCTGTGTGTATGTGGCTCTCATTTGTGTGTCCATGTTCGGTGTCTGTCTCTGTGTGTCTTTGGTCTGTCTGTCATTTCGGTCGGCTCATTGTGTTTGTGTACATGGGGTCTGTGTGTGTGTGTGGTCTGGTCTCTCTGTGTTTTTTGGTCCCATTCGTTCTTCCACTGTGTCATCCTGTTGAATCCATCCTCCTTTATCCACTTTCCGTTGGTCTGTCCCTCGTCCCATTCATTCGTTATGTGGGTCTCAGTCCTTTGTTCCTTGGTCCTGTGGTCCTGGTCATGTTGTGTCCCTCCATCCTTCCATGTGTCCTCTTCTCCGTGTGTCCCTGCTCCTTGGCTCCATTTCGTGTGTGTCCGTGTCCGTTACTTCATTGCTTGGTCTGTGTCTTTCCATTTGGTCTTTCTGTGTCTTTCTCTCCATGTCCATTTCTTCCTTGTGTCTCCTTTCCTGGTCTCTGTCCTCTGTCTTTCTCCCTCTCTTTCTGTCCTCTCAGTCTCTCGTTCTCTCTCTCTCTCTGTCTCTGTCTCTGCATGTTCCATCCATTCTCTCCATATGTCTCTGTCTGTCTCCTTGTCTCTCATCCTCTCTCGGTTTCTATCTCCAGCCTCTCTATCCTCTCTCTCTCTCTCTCTCTCTCCTATCCATCCTCTGTCGATTCCCTCGGCTTCCCTCCTCTCCCCTCTCTCCCCCCCCCTTCCCCTCTATCTCTCCCCCCCCTTTCTTTCTCTATCTCCCCCTTCCTCTCCCCTCCTTTCTCTCCTTCTCTCTCTCTCTCCACTTTCTGTCTCCTCCTTATCTCTCCCTCCCTCCCTCCCCTCTCTACTTCTCTATATCTCTCCTCTCTCTCTCTACATCTTCCCTCTCTACTTATCTTTATCTCCCCCCCTCTCTCTCTTTACCTACCCCTCCCTCCATCACTTTGCATCTCACTTGTGTCCCCCTCTTTACCTTTCTACTCTCTATCTCTCCTCTCGCTCCCTCTACCTCTCTCTCTCTCTCTCCCCCTCTCTTCCCCCTCTTTCTCTCTCATTCTCTCCTCTCTAGCTCAAAATTCTCTTTCTCTATTCCTCTCACTTTCTCCTCTCTATCTCACCACTCTCTCTCTATCTCTCTCTCACATACACGTGCCTCTATCTCCCTCCCTAACTCTCCCTCCCTCCCTCCTCTTCTTTCTATCTCTCCTCCTAGTCTCTCTCCCTTTTGTACCTCTCTCCCTCCCCCCTCTCTCTCAATCACTCCTTTTCTCTATCTCACCATTCTCTCTCTCTCTCTTTCTCTCTCTCTCATGTACACACACCTCTATCTCCCTCTACCTACCTCTCTCACACTCTCCCTCTCTCTCCCCTCTTTCTCTCTCACTCTCTCCTCTCTATCTCACCACTTTCCCTCCTTCCCTCTCTATCTCACCTATCCCTTTCTACCTCTCCCTCCCTCCAACCTCTCTCTCTCTCTCATTCTATCCTTACATCTACTTCTCTCTACCTCACCACTCTCTCTCTCTCTCCATATTACTCTCCCTCCCTCCCTCCTATCCTTCCCTCTCTCTACCTACCTCTCCCTCCACTCCCTACCACTCTCTATACCTCTCTCTCTCTCTCTCCTTTCCCCCCTCTTTCTCTCTTACTCTCTCCTTCCCTCTCTACTCTCTATCTCTTTCCCCCCTTCCCTCTCTACTCTCATTCTCTCTCCCCCTTCATGTATCCCCTCTTTTTCTCTCACTCTCTCCTTCTCTCACTCTCTCTCTCTCACACACACACAAACTCACCTCTATCTCCTCCCTACCTCTCTCTCCCTCCCCTCTCTACTTCTCTCTATCTCTCTTCTCTCTACAATTAAGTGCACCAAGTTGTGATACAAAAATGGGGTCTTAAGATGCCACTTTTTTATTAAATAAACAAAGTCTGATGTTCAATGAGAAAATGAAGATCTAGTTATGCTCAAAATTTGAAGATGCAACAAGAACAAGAGTTGTAGTGCTCTAAATCTACTTTCTAAACTACAATTTAAAAAAAAAATAGTGAAGATTAAGGGTTTTAAAAAGGGGGAGCACACAAAGTGGTCATGTTTTTATCAAAAAACATAACATAGCGTCTATTGTGCTCCCCCTAAAATGTTAAAAAAAAAAAAATTCAAAAATCACTTTGGTGAGAAATTAGCTAACACCATGTAGTTTATGCCAATTTTTTCGGTTAATTTTTTACTAATTTTTTAAAGTGGACACATCCTAAAAAATAGAAATTTGAGTGTTTTCCTACCTAAAAAGTTTGAAAACAAATTGAAAATATTTTTTTTTCAATACATGTAGAATGGAGTCTCATTTCTAAAAATGCAATTTATTTCAAAATTAGATAAACGCTTGTAAAAAAGTATACCCAAACTAGCACATGTTGGTTTTTGACAAAAAATGTCCAGAAATTAGCAAAAAGAAGTTAAAGATGAAAACCTTAACATAATCAAAATGTGAAAAAATATATGGTTAGATAGCTAGGAGAGAGCTTAACATCATCATGGTATTTTTATAAATTTGTATTGAAACATGTGCAAACTTGATGGAGAGCATGGCCAAAAATGTGTGAATTGTTTTTACCTTTGCCAAAAAATATGTCTTTGGCATGAAATGGTTGGGTTGGTATTTCCCAATGAAAGCAATTTGGCGCTAACCAAATAAAAAAAATTATTTGGCAAGAGGAAATTATGAATTTAATGAATTTTTAGAATACATTTTCTTTCTCTTTCTCTTTTCTTTATCTTTGTCTCTCTCTTGAACTCTGTTAGTATAAGTCAAATATTTTGAATATATATTATTTTAAGATGTTTGATAGTGGTTTCAGATCTCTTGGATTTATAATGCAAATTCTAGTTTTTAGAAGATCTTATAATTTTTCAAATAGTCAAATTTTAGTAATCAACATGTCAAATTTCAGTAATCATGAGATCAAATTTCAATAATAAGCAAATTGTATCATCTTTCTCTCTCTCTCTCTCATTGTTTATCTCTTATACTATAGACCTCTCTCTCTGACTATCTCCATCCCTTTATCTGACTCTCTCTCCCTTGAGCTCAAGAACTACCTCTCTCTCTCTCTCTCTCTCTCTCCCTCCTTCCCTCTCTACTCTCTATCTCCCTCCCTCCCTCCATCCCTCTCTAAATCTTAACCTTAACTAATTGATTGTGCTTATTCACCTCAACTAATGGATGAGGAAGAAAGGGACATAGTGTAATGATGATGTAATGCTTTGATAATGATTCTTTCTTTTTCAAAATATAAATTCAATTTTGGCTAACTAGCTCCCTTTTTTTTAACCCTAAGATTACCAAATACACATTTTGTAAAATTTGATGCTATGTGCTAGTATTTAATGATTGCTAATTACATTCATTTGAAATCTCTCATCCAAAAATCATTTAAATTAATCTCATTATTAAAAATAAAATGAAGGGCTTGATATGGGAGGTGACCACTATTTAGAAATTTCTTAGCTCTGATGGGGAAATTTCACCTACTATCTTGGTAAATTGACATGCTCAAGCTCCTTAGGTAAAATAAATCCTCTCCTTAGTAGAATAGATTTAATTTTTTTTTTAGACTAGAGGAATCGGGTAGCTCCCCCTATAAACTATAGTGCACCTGATAAAAAAATTTCACATGGTCAGTGATGCTAGCATGACACACCATCCAATATCACAGTGACGGAGGGGAGACTAGACCTCATGATCTCTTACCTGTAACAGGATGCTTTAGCCAATTGAGCTAGGCCCTTCGCCCCAAAAAATATTTAATTTTTCCAAAGTAGGAAAGGAAATTTAATTCTTGGTCAAAAGGGTAGCATTAGTAAAAATGGAAGATGGGTCTTATGGCCTCAATTTCAATGATATTCTCTAGCTTGTCTCTAGTATCAAGTATGTATCAATGATCTTCTCTAGCTTGCCTCTAGTATCAAGTATGTATCTTTCTGGTGGGAAAAGTTGATGTTTTTCTTCAGTAATTCATCATGTGCAACTAGGGATTTATTAACTAATAATGTAATTAAGCTTGGATATTTTGTATTTTGTATGGCCTTTTGGTTGGGTGACAATTAATAGGAAGGTTCTCATGGACATGACATATTTCAAAGATTAGATTCTTGTATATTATTTTTGATGTCCTCTCTACTTGCAATGAAGAAAATAATAATCATTTATTCATAAAATGTTCCTTACAAAAATATTGGGAATGGTTAATTAATAGATTGAAAGGAAATATCTCTCTCCCATAAACTTTACTACACCTTTTCTAAAGTTGGTCAAATATAAATCCAACTCTATATATTATCATGTTTATGGAATTCTAGCCCTTCACTACTAACTTAGACAATTTGGAAGGATTACAATCAAATAATTTTTCAAAGTAAAGCATGTAGGTGAGAAATGATGATTTCAAATCAAGAAACTTCTATTACAAAGATAACAATGAGTAGAGTTTCTTCTAACTATTTATATAGAAGTGTTCATTTTCCTCTTGGGATAGAGCCATGTTGAAAAATTGGAGTGCTCTCTCTCTCTCTCAACCTCCTTAGGTCAAATAAATCATCTCCTTAGAAAGATATATTTAATGTTTCCAAAGTGGAAAAGGAAATTGAATTCTTGGTCAAGAGAGAAAATGCTAGTAAAAATGGAAGATGGGTCTTATGACCTGAATTACGATGGTCTTCCCTAGCTTGTATTTTATCTTGGGTATGTGACTTTTTGGTGGGAAAATTTGATGTTTGTCTTCTATGTTAGTAAATCATAATTAATTTTGGGTATTTTGTATGTTGTAAGGCTCATAAAAAGATACTACTGATATTCATGATTATTCCATGCCTATCTTAAGTTCTAAAGTTTCTATTTTAGTTTGTAGTATGGATGATGAAAATGTGATACAAATAGTAATAATGTAATGTTGTATAAAATATCCTTTTTTGCTAGTATTTGGAGAGTCATACTAGCTGTGGTAATCTAGGCATTATGGTGGGTGAGAAATAAGTGCATTTTCAAAAAAGAGAAGACAAGCAGTGAGTAGTTGATTAAAATAGAAAATTCAATCTTAGAGGTAGTAAATTCCTATGTTTAAAAAACTAAGCATGTAGGATCAAATTTTTCTGCTTGGGATGTAGACTTAATAAAAAATTGGTCTTACCTTGTACTATCATTTAAAGGAGCATTACATCAATTGACAAAACAAAAAATAGACAGAAGTAAGATTTCATGAAAACCACCTCCTTTTGGTTATTACAAGTTAAAATTTGATGGAGCTGCTAGGGGTAACTCGAGCATCTCAGGTGCAGGGGTTTCTATCAAGGATTGTAGGGGTACACTAATAAAGGGTGCATCAGTTCAACTTCCAACTGGCACGAATAATGCAACAGAGGCTCAAAAACTTTTACATGGTTTAAAATTGGCTATAAATTTTAACCTTTCAAAGATTCAAATAGAGGGAGATTCGTTGGTGTTAATTGATGCATACAAGGAAAGGAAATTCAAAATTGGAAGATTCAATATATCTTACAAAAGATCTGGAGTTTATTGGATAAGCTGGAAGATTACCAAATCAATCATATATATATAGGGAGGGAAATAGGATGATAGATTATCTAGTGAATTTGGGCTTGGAGCAAAAGGAAGAGCAAGTTACCTATGATTCCTATCCTACAAACCTTCAAGAAAATCTATAAGTTATATTAGAAAATGAAGGTGGGGAATAATTTTTACCAAGGCTCTGCAAAATATAGCACACATGAAGTGCTCCCAACAATTCCACCAGGCAGTACTTGGAAGCATTTTCACTTCCTGCGTAATGACGGGGAATGGCTGAATAAGCATCTTGAATAAATGGCTCTAGAACATATAGCACTTGGGAAGTGCTCCCCGCAATTCCTCCACACACTACTTGAAAGCACTATTACCTCTAGCGGAATGGCAGGGAAGGGCTGAATAACTGTATGGTCCCATGGGGGGGCTTGGGCTTCTATTTTCATGGATCAAGCGGTATCATGGAGCAAAAAAAATTATGCTACAGGATTTTAATTGGAATGTCCTCCTGAAAAATAGCAGCCCCTACTTTTAGGACTACAAATTTCAGCGGGTGAAATTGAGGTGGGGCTAGAAATTGCCCCTACAGCTTAGAAATTTTTTCTGCCACTTGTCTATCACTTTGAATTTTAAATTCCTAAAAAAAAATAAAAAATGAGAGAAATTTTATTTGTTTATTAATTTTTATCAAATTACTCCACTTTGTCCCTTGAATTTTGGAGCTCAAACTTTATAGCTGAATTGCAAAATTGAATTCATGGGACCACAATCTTAAAAATATTCCTAAAAAATCTCAGCAGCACCGCTTAATTTTTTTAGGAAGCCCCCCTCCATGGGACCATACCCTAAGCATTTTGAACTAGCTGAGTTATAAAGAAAGCATTATATGTGCTGACATGGCAGTATAAGGACATCGAATAGATCAGATTTAAGGAAAAATTATATCCAATGTCATTTTACCAATAAGCATTCATTCAAATATGGCTTGTTCAATACGCCTAGTTGGTGAAGGCATATGTCACATCTCCCCGCAATTTTGCTAGACTTGACCTCGAAGTCTTTTCACCATCTGTAGAATGATGGTGGTAAATGTTAGACATCAAACTCTAGTCAATTAATGACACTAACCTCGTATTTTTTTGCAGGTTCATCAATTGCTTGTGTTCGGAGGCTCATTTATTAATGTTGATTAGTGCACATTTTAAAGTATCTAATTCTATCAATAAATATGACAAATTATTCCTTGCTCTGGATGGCGGAGGCATACATCACATATCAATTTGCAATGATTGTTCCTAGGAGACCTCCCCGCAATTCTGCTAGACTTCTCATGGAATTCTTTTCATCTGCAGTGGAATGGCGGGGGTATACGTCATACACCTATTCATATTCAATTTCCTGGCAATAATCTTGTATTTTTGCAGGATCATTAACTGTTGGAGGTCGGAGTCTTATTAATTAAAATTGCAAAAGCACACTTCAAATTATTTCAAATCTATAAATAAATGTACCAAATCTTTAATCACATGTTGTGATAAGATAGTGGTAATTATGAAGATGTCAATTAGTGAATTTTCATTGGATAGCAAATCAGGCAGTGATTTTAAAAAGGGCTTAATAAACACTTTCTCAATCAATGGCCTCCAGTGTAGATTGTTTGGCAGTTCATATATCACGAAGGTGGTATTTCAGGGTGGTGCATTCTTCAAGGTGGTGGTATCTAGTGTTCAAAGAATCTCAGTGTGTCATTTCGGGTGCAGAATTGGGAACAACCTTTCAATGGGTACCTGTCAAACACAGAATTGGGACAAATCTTCAATGTTTACAACCACAGTGTGGTTGATTGCATTCAAATTATTCTTGGTGAAGAAATATATTGATCCCAAACTCCATGCCTCATTTTCCCATCCTAGGTACTTTTAATATTTTGTGTCTAATGTCCTAGATCTCGTGCAATGCTTTGAATATCTAGAAGTGATAGTAGATGAGGTGGTCCACGATCAATACCTGGGTGATATGGATTAATAGTTGAACACAAAAAATCTATTTGTTGTTATAAAAACAACACATAATGATTTAAAATACAACTTATATTGAACAAAAATGGACCAATAGTTGAATACTATAACTTTTTGAAAATCTTTCACATTTAATGGGAAAATACATGTTATTTATTGTGCTCACCATTTATATTTGTGATAGGACAAACTATTAATATAAAATTATCCAATGCTTGTACTGATGGAACTTCAAATTTTGTTCCTAATGTTTCACTCATGCCCTACCTTATGTCAGTGGTCTTTCATGGTGTTGGAAAATTTCTTAGGGCCAGGGTTTTAGCTTTGTCTTCATCTTAAACCCTTGTGTTTACCTAATGCCTTGGTCGGGATCTATTTCACTGTTACCTTTTTTGAAGGGTTTTAAAAACATCTTATGCTCAATCGTTCCATCTAGGCCTGGTCCCTTTGGTCTTAATATTTTTTTTCCTCCGCGGGTTTTATTTTCCTAAGTCTTGGTTGGCCTTGTGTTGAACAGTTTTAAAAAACTTATGTCGTTGTTTTCCATCCACCTAGTAATGTCCCCTTGCCCTTTAATGAATGTTTTATTTTTTAGAAGGATGAAATTCGCGCTGCCGTCGATCAAAATGCCTTCAAGATCAACGGTTGCCCGCCATCCCGTCATCAGGAATTGTAAGATGGTGATATCGTGGGCAGACGACACATGTCCCATTTGGGGATCAAATTTGTGCGACTATTCATCAATTGTCCTATGATCTGAGCCGTTCCCCGCCATCCCGCGATGGTGCTTTGGTTGATTACGAAATCACGGGCGACTACCACGTGGTATGTACAAGGTGGGGCTTGAGGAAATTTTTGTGCAATATATTTTAAATTTTTGCATGATCAATAGATGAGGTTGGGTTGGTGGATTGTTTCCAAAAATCTACTTGAAACATAAGAGAGGGTTTGTGGCTATTTGTGACACCATTAAGCATGCTTTGCAACTAAATTGTGCAAGAAATCCATATAGGGTTTTGGATATACATTTTGTAGAAATTGGTAATTAGCTGGTAAATGGAATAAAGGATAAATATTTTTCCATCTCTTTTCTCCACTCTCATCGCAAGCACCATAATGCTAATGCTCCTCTTCTGCTGCCTGCTTCAGTCCATGATGATGATTCATCTCAAGAGTTCCAGGATGAGAATTCTATGGCAAATGGTGATATGGTTTGAAAAACTATGATTCTTATAATTTTGTAATATCTCTAGCTGCTTCTTCTAGTTGTTATGCTAAAGCTTTTCATACGAGCCAACATTCTTGGTACTAACAATTTTTGTAATTAATAGGTGACAACCTTCATACTATTGTATATTTTTTCTATATAATATATAGGCTAAATGTCTTTTGCCAAAAAAAATTAATGCAATGAAAGTATGAAATTTACACTTCAACAATCACTCAATAAAGTCTAAGATCTATGCATAAAATCAAATGATAAAAAATAATACCATATCAAAGACCTTAGATTGCTCTATTGTTTCTTTGATAAATACTTGAATGCTTGATGTAGATTTCTCTCAAATTGTTACCATAACCTTGATATCAACATGATAAAATGAAAGCTTGATAATGGTAGTTTGATAGATGCTTGCTTGATAATGTTAGAGTTAGCTTGCATGGTAAATTGCATAAGAGATTTTCCAATAATAGTACTAGAGAGATTTGACAATAAAGTACTAGGGAGGAATGAATGAAACCTTTGTATTTATATGCCTCATTTATTTGATCAATGGTGGAGATTAATTAGAAGGATCAATGGATAGAGAAATTCAAGATAAGATAGAACTTATAATTTGAATTTGATAAAAGAAGAAAAGTTAGGAGGATTATTTAATTCAAAATGATAGTTGAAGAAAATAAATATTAATTTATTATTTTAGAAAAAAATATTTAATTTAAATAAATTATTATAATTTATTTAAAAAAGGAGTGTTAGCGGCCTCTTTAATTTTAATTTTATAACTGGGTTTAAGAGGCGGGACTTCCGGCAGCTGTTCCCACCGGCACAAAACTAGTCTGGCCTCAGCTCGCTCAGATACCCAAGATACGGACTACTGAATTGCTGGACTGGATCCCAAAGACACCCCTGTTGTAAAAAAAATAAGGAAATAATAATTTTATAAACTCTTTAATAACTGAAAGTCAAGTCCGGTGGGTTGCAGAACGAGCTTATTTTTAAATCTCTTGACGAAGACTAGTTGTGTGAATAAACAGATGAGATATGTTAATCCGTGAAGGATGGCTTGCAAGCATGCCCAGCGCTCATTTACACTCGTACCAATATTTTATCTTTCAAAGTGTGAATTTGGGTTCAAGCTTGTTTCACAAAGATTCACCTTAACTTCAAAGTATAAATACATATCAATCCAACCTAATGGCGCAAGGTTTCACTTCCAAGAAAAGCCATACCAATATCTGTACCAAAACCATACCTTATAAGAAATCTCTATGACTGTATCAGCTGCCCAAATCAAAAAGAAAATACGTATTCACAATATGAAGTTTGTTCAGGGTCTGTTCATTGTTTTGGTTATATTGAAATCATGCAGAGCTTTGGAAGATAAAAAGGAGGAAGATAAGTGGAGTATGGTACAAACAAAAGGCACACAGTTCGTTCTAAACGGGTCTCCATTTTATGTGAATGGATTCAATACATATTGGTTAATGGTGCTTGCAGTGGACCCATCTACTAGGCCCAAGGTCTCAACGCTGCTGGGGGAGGCTGCTTCTGCAGGGCTCACAGTGGGACGCACTTGGGCTTTCAACGATGGAGGTTGGAGAGCTCTTCAGAAATCTCCTGGCGTTTATGATGAGGAGGTCTTCAAGGCAAGTGAAACTTATTTCTTAGTTCTCTTAGTTCTAGTGGTATGAGAATCAATGGGAAAAATTTGAGTCATGAATTGTGCTTATGGATGTGTTGCAGGCTTTGGACTTTGTTGTAAGTGAAGCCAAGAAGTATAAAATTAGGTTGATTTTGAGTCTGTCCAACAACTGGGAAGCCTACGGAGGGAAAGCACAATATGTAAAGTGGGGGAAGGATGCTGGTTTAACTCTCAAATCTAACGATGAATTCTTTTCGAATCCAACCCTCAGGGCTTACTTCAAAGCACATATTAAGGTTGGTGAGTAGATGTAGTTTTTTCGATTGCATAGTTTTTGGTTTAAATTTATTGATTCAATAATATAGGGGTTTGAGTGTGTAGTTTTTGGTTTAAATTTACTGATCCAAATATGAACTCTTTTTTTTTTAGAATTATGGTTCACCTGTTTTATTTTTTAGTTAAATTTATTGATTCATATTTCATCATGAAGTCATCTCATTTCATTCTCATATTAGATGGGTTCATGCAAACGATTACTCATGAAATGTGAATCAATAACTTTGACTCAAAACCTATTTTATGAGTAGTGATTCATATGAACTCATGTTTTGTAAGAATTATGGTTCAACCATTTTATTTTTGAGTCATATTTCATCTTTAGGAGTTTGCATGAAGTCATCTCATTTCATTCTCATATCAGATGAGTTCATGCAAATGACTACTCATGAAATGTGAATCAATAACTTTGACTCAAAGACTATTTTATGGGTACATTGATTCATACGAACTCATCTTTTGTGAGAATTATGGTTCATCTGTTTTATTTTCGAGTCAAATTTGTTGATTCATATTTCATCGTTAAGAGTTCGCATGAAGTCATCTCATTTCATTCTCATATCAGATGGGTTCATGCAAATGACTCCTCGTGAAATGTGAATCAATAACTTTGACTCAAAAACAATTTTATGAATAGTGATTCATATGAACTCATCTATTGTGAGAATTATGGTTGAATTGTTTTATTTTTGAGTCATATTTCATCATTAGGAGTTTGCATGAAGTCGTCTCATTTCATTCTCATATCAAATGGGTTCATGCAAACGACTACTCATGAAATGTGAATCAATAACTTTGACTCAAAAACTATTTTATGAGTAGTGATTTGTATGAATTCATCTTTTGTGAAAATTATGGTTCAATTGTTTTATTTTTGAGTCATATTTCATCATTAAGAATTCATGTGAAGTCATCTCATTTCATTCTCATAGATAGATTCATGCAAACGACTAATCATGAAATGTGAATCAATAACTTTGACTCAAAAACTACGTTATTGAACTCTGATATTAATATCATAAAATATTAAAATTATAATTACTTAGTGCACAATCATTTACAAATTTCATATTTCAAAATGCATATAATGTCACTGTGTCTCAACAAACTGGAAAGTGGACATTTTCTTTTGTTTGGATTAAACATGGGTGGAAGAGATAAAGAGAAATGGAGCCACAGTTGTCAATGGTCCTGGGTCTGTTTTGGAGACACAGTTGTAAATGGTGGTGGGTCTGTTTTGCAGGCTGTGTTAAATAGAGTAAATACATTGACAAACGTGGCATACAAGGATGATCCCACAATCTTTGCCTGGGAATTAATGAACGAACCTCGTTGTCAGTCTGATCCATCTGGAAACACATTGCAAGTAAGTGACTTTACATGCATTCCATTTTATATCTATTTAAGTTGGCAAAGCACATAGAATTCAATGAAATTCATAATACCCATTTCAGGAGTGGATCCAAGAAATGGCTGCGTATGTAAAATCAGTGGACCCAAAACATATGCTTGAGATAGGAATGGAAGGGTTTTATGGGCTGTCAGCTCCAGACAGATTACAATACAATCCATATAGTACTACACAAGACGAGGGTACGGACTTCATCAGAAATCACCAGGCCCTTGGCATTGATTTTGCCTCTGTTCATATCTACACAGTGGGCTGGTACATAACATCATCACTTGTAAATTTTTATATTTTTTGGGTATTCTAATAAATTCAGGAAAGTTTTTTTTTCAATGAATTTGTTTATAGAAGTTCCACATGAACTGAATAACACATACCTGTATTGGGTATAGGATTGATCAATACATTATTCCAAGACACCTGCCATTTGTGAAAAGCTGGACACAGGCTCACATTGAAGATGCAGAAAAGGTTCTCAACATGCCTGTTCTTTTCGCTGAGTTTGGAGTATCTGAGAGATATGGAGGATACAACATCAGCTATAGAGACACGTTTATGCAGACTGTGTATGAAAGCATATTGACTTCCATAAGAAGTGGGGGAGCTGGGGGAGGTAGTTTGTTGTGGCAGTTGTTTCCTGAAGACACGGAATACATGAACGATGGATTTGCTATTGTGCTGTCGAAAGCACCGTCCACAGCTAAAGTTATATCGTTGCAGTCAAAGCGATTGGCGACTTTCAATAGCCTGTGCAATTGGAATTGTCGATGGGGATGCCGTGCTCATCAACAACTTAGCTCTCCAATGTGTGATAATGAGTTCGACCAAGACCTCAGCTTAGGAGAGCTTTGATAAGTATGTGCAGGAATAAAGCTGTGTTTTCATTGATTTGAATGGCTTGTTGTTATAGTTTGTAACCTTTGTGTAATTAAGTCTGGTTTGAAGTTGAAAAACATAAGGTTTGTTAATGATTATAATTGTAAATGAATATTGTTTTTGGATTTGACTGTATTGGAACTTTTTGCATTAATATTTCGGATCACATTCCGTGATCTATTATCGATATAATAAAGAACTGGATGATGAGTTTAAAAAGCCATGTATGAATTTATTATTAATTTATAATCTGTATGCAGATCTTAGGTGTCTCTTTAGTTTGCTCTTTTAATACTTTTCTTTTCAGGCATAGTGTAAAAGGCATGGAGCAGATAAGGTAGAATTATGCTACTCTTGAAAAAGATGATGTGACCAGTATTAGAGGTGATTGGTGTGGAAGTATGAGTGTCTAAATTGTAAGGGTAAAGTTTATATTTTATGTTTTATTTTATTTATGTAAGTGTTTTAAATATGTTGTTCTAGTTTATGATTTTAATTGATATAGTGTTTTTTATTTCAAATTCAAGTTAATTTTTAAGAAATACAATTTAATTTATTTTTAAAATAATTTTGAGATTCTATAATGTCATTTTCATTATCAATTTTAAAATTGTAGGTTTTTTTTTTTATCTAGTCAAAATCACATATATTGGACTGGTCTATATTTTAAAATATAAATTTAATTTTGGATCCAGCTTGACTTAGTTTTAACTAATTGGGATGGGTCCACTCTCATGCCAAAAGTTTAAAATTGTGTGCCTAAGACATATATAAAGGAACACCACCTCTAAGTCATTTACATTATTGATCCATCATAAAGAATGACTCCTAGCATCTAGAATAATTGAAGGGCGTTCTTGCATTTTGGCTAAAGAATTATAACTCAAGGAAAAAGTTCTTTTTGGTCATAGTTTGTCTTGTAACTTAGAAAATTTAGTCCTAAGATTAAAAAATATTGCAACATTTCACTTTTTCAAAGTATTTTTAATCAAAGAATCAAGTCATTTTCAAACTATGTGCAATACTAAAGGCATCACTATCAATAAAAAGGAAAGATTTCACCATCATTGTGATGGTTATGTTGTGTGTCTATTGGTTTTAAACATTTTTCTTGTGTTTTTATATCAAAACCTCTAAATCATACATATTTAAAACACCTACAAAACTCGTAGCTTCTTTATATGCTGGTTACTAGTTAGAAAGCACTTTTTTATCTTATCAATGCAGTTGTGAAAATAGACTCATTTTCCTCCTAAAACAACAAATATAGGTCATATTTTAACAAAATAACTTAGAACATAAGGAAAACCAACAAGGTTGTGTGACACAAAAGCCATCTTTTCTTGAGTATATATGCAAAGGAGTTTAAACACTTAGTCTTTGATATTTTGGTGCATCACCCTCAAAGTTAGATTTTATTCATGTTATCTTTCTACCTATTTTCTCAGCATGCAATAGTAGTATAGGTTAGATTAGGTGGAGTCCCAAAGGGAACTAACCCTCTCTGAAGGTTGATCTCCATCATTTGATCCCACACTCAGTGAGATCACCCCATGTTTCATGAGGTGTATGAGTGATTTTGTTTGCTCAACAATGGTGCAGACTTCCGTGATAACAATACTCAACCCTAATTTTGAACCATTTTCATGTACAATAAGTTATCAACTTAAATTTCTTATTGACTTGCACTTAGTGTAAAAATATTCTTTGTCAACCATGGGATTTAATAGAAACCTATGTAACATCAAATTTTTCTATCCTCTAAGTGATGGTTTTTTCTTCATTATTTGACACATTTTTGTCTCCTTTTATAAAACAAGCATGTTTTTCTATGTAACCTTGATTTCATGAGGTTTCTAGAAATTTAAATATCTTGTGATGTACTTTATCACAACTTATGAAAGACCCATTAAATCCTTAGCCATAGCCTCAACCTCCTATTCCTTAAATTTTCTTGGAGGTTTTCTCATCCTTTGAGTTCTATGTAGTATTTCCTGACTTGATATTTTCCTTCTCCATATAAATATACCTTCTTCCATATTTTTTTTATTTTTATCTTGATCTTTTATGCATGTGATATATTTTCTATGGGACGCCTTCTCTTGCATGAGCTAATTTTCATCTTCTATGGAATGAATTTTAAACAAGAAAATTTCATCTTGTGTGGAAGTACACCAAGAATTTACATATCACCATGATTATAAAAATATATCATTAAAAAATGGTGTTATTAATATTTGGTGAAAATGTAGATGTTTAGATAATTCTTATGATGAATATAATAGAGTACAATGACCATAAATTTCAATCAATTATTCCCAAATGGAAATCACCTCATAGTCGATGTATGCACAAAAAGCTTTCTTGAGACATGAATCAACAATGTCAATATCTAGTGTTAATTTCAAGCTAGTGTCTAGTTTCAATCCTTTATATTTCTATTTGAGGTTTACAGGCTTTAGAAAAATACTATCCCATCACTTGGTATGATTTAAAAGAGTAAAAAAATTATCTTTTATGAATTGGTTCATCTTCCTAGACAACCACTTCAACTTCCTATGAACTATTTGAATTAATTAGTGACAACTATTAGCATTGTAATACATTTCATTTTTATTAAATTAATTAATCTTTACAACACATCAAGTATATGAGAACAAATATGTAGAAAAAATCCATGTAAGGAGGCTCAATATCTATTAGGATTATATGTGTCATTCAACTTACAAATCACATATTTTAAACTATATTTAATTATATTTATGATTAATCATGTATTAATATCTCCAAACATCATGGAGTGGAAAAGATTGGGTGCCTATACAAGGTTGGGGATAATATTTAAGTATCCTTTGGATATTTTATAAGAATGCTTTGAATAGGAAAGTTGTATTAAAAAGTTCAAATTTTGGTTATATAGGATCTTCCCAATTTGGTGGTTATGACACAAAATTGAATGCCCTCATGAAGCACCCAAATTTAGAAAATTGGTGAATTTTACCATTATGATATACTATATGATGTGTAGAGAGGTTTAATATACTTAAGTGGTGTGAGAGGAGTTACTATCCAAGCTATTTAACCATGATTATGGAGGCATTTGATTTTTCTATGGTTTTTAGTTTTGACTCATGTGGATACCACTTGGTGGTTTCTAGTTTCTTGCTTCTCTATTTATTTAAGGCATGTGATAGAGGATGACAAGATTATTTTTTAGGTAATGTTATGTTTCTATTATAATATTAGAGGGATAAATAATTATATTCATGTATACTCTTTGTTGAGTTCAATACAAGTTTGAGTCTCTTTGATAGTAGAGTTTTCTTCCCACAATGGTTTCTCCATGTAAATCTAGTGTTCATGTGGTTTTTATTTGTCATGTTTGTTTCTCCATTAGTACAATAGTTTTATTGACTTAATAACATGCTTTATCAAATTAAATCATCATTTTTATAATATTATACTATGTTGTTTACTCTATTAATAAACATTTAGTATTAGAGTTGTTACTTGATTTTAGATGAGGCACCTTTGTTGCAATGTTATGGTTATTTTTTTTTTTTTGTAATAGGATTATACTACCTTATGGTTTATTAGATTTGAGTATGGATAGAGAATCTGTAGAATGCACATCCCATTCAATTTTTTTGGATTTCAATGGCTCTAGATGCGAGTTGTAAAAATTGAAAAATGGAGAATCTCTTAGAGGAAAGAGAAAACTAGAGGGATGTGATAAATAAATAAAATCCTATTGAGTTATTATATGAAGACTAGAAGCAGATCAAAAAGTACAATTGGTGTTCATATGTTTTGTATATGGTATGTTTGTTTCTTCATGAGTATATTAATTGTATTGATTTAATCACATGCTAAATGTTAGATTTTTTTTTTAGACGAAAGGCTAGAAGTTGATATATATTAATATATAATAAAAGGTTACAAAATAAGATTTTCCATGGTTCTTGACAACCAATATTGATATCATGTTTGCTTGCTACAGAAAAATTGAAAGAAACACCCCATATATGATCTATACTACCACTGACTGTAAATATCTACAATCATATATACCTTATATAAAGACAAACTATTTGAAAAAACTTCCCCAAAATTACACTATATACACTGTATATTTATGCATAAACTATATGTGTATCACCCATTTACAAAACAAAACCACCTTATTCTTCCATTTCTTCAATTTCATTTTCTCCTTGGTTCTCTTGATAGTCGTCTCCCAAATCATTCATTTGCAGAGGAATATTGAGATTAGGAACCACCCACTATCGCAGAGGAGATGAATAACTTGCATGATTTGTAGTAGTCACTAAGGGAGCCACCTATGAAAATTGTGCATGAGGGATTGGAGGAATGAAGACATGATGAGAAAACTAAGGAGTAGAGACAATTATTGGTTCATCATGAACATGCTTGAGCAGAGTCAACAATGCATTGGTCTGTCTCCTGATAGCATCCACCAAATCTTCACCAATCGCCACCCTGTGTCTATCCAAAGCCAACTATAGATAACGAAAGCTCCTCATTTCCAAAGTATGCTTAATGCCATCTAAAACAGAGATGTAAACATTCTCGTTGAGCAGAAAATGACTAGGGAAAATCCCACCCACTCTTCCTTGGCCTTTCCAAAAATTATACATTTGCACACCCTTATACAATTTGTTATCTTGCAGAAAAACTTCTTTTACCACTTTAGCAACAATTAATTGAAGATCAGGAAAGGATGGAGAAAATCATAAGCATTTGAAAGGAAGATTGAGACTAATTGTGATGGAAAAATGGACCGACGAGCCTGAGGATATAGAATCTCCTCACCAATAATTCTTATGACACTCTTCCTATACTGATAACAATGAAGTTTAAATACTTGCGCAAGTTGAGTGTCCCCAATTGTATTAGAAAAAGGTAATTCCCAGTCAGAAATTGGAACCCATAATCGATGATTGAGAAGTACTCCATTCTTCTTTTGCTATAAAGTCTGTAAATCTCATTCCCCACACCTTGAAACCCGTCTGCTAATGTACTTAAAAGAATGATGGAATGAAAATAAAAACTAAGGAAAATATAAGGACCTTCACACACTTGAAGAAGAGTGAAACCATCCAGCAAATATCATCATGAAATTGAGTGACGCATAACACTATACTTGGAAAGTAAACATCTGTCACCAAGCAATAGCAAATTCATCATTGTAATTAGTGTTGAGTACTAATAGGCACCTGCAAGAAATCCAAGAAAGGTTAGCGATTAAATGAAATCTCCTATGTTGGCTTGAAAGAGTCCTTTCCCATCATGTTTCAGACATGAAAATATATTGCCCACATGAGTCGTGAGCCTCCCCAATACCAATGCATTTCAAATGAAGTGACATTTCTAATAGCTCAACCCGCAAACAATTGTCAACGATGCCTTAGTAGGTTCTCCAAAACATAATCTGCAAGCTTGTTCCCCTCATGATACGTGTGTGAGATTTGGAATAGTTTGAACTTGTCCATTAGTTTCGACACCTTTTCTAAAATATACCTTAGATTCCAATTATGACATTTCCTTTCCTTACACATGTTTATAATTACTAGTGAATCTCCTTCAATGTGAATCTTATTGATTTGAAGTTGTCTTGCTAACTACAGATCGTAAAGGATGACCATTGACTTTGCCATATTGTTCATTCCCAGAGGTATATGTATTGGGGTGATCCCACAATAGTGGTTTACAATTTTTGGCCAAACTGGACATTGAAATAATTTTTTTAACTAAATCATCACTTTCGGGCACCTATAGCGGCTAAACTGTGAGGAATTTGAAGATGATGCAAACTAGAGTTTCGTGACATTTTACATCTGTAGATTCTAAATATAATTTTTTCAAAATTTTTGGAATCAATTTGCACTTCTCTTTCCATCTCTCTCAAAAACTAGTTTTTTTCATAAAACAATATTTTTAAAAAGTGACTCTCATCGTATAACACAACTTTTTTTCCATGAAGGATAAAATTCTAATTCTTTCAAATTTAGATTTGTAACTCTGATATCTAGTGCTTCCACTTGGTTAGATAGTTTTAAATATTGAATATTTTTTCTTTAATCAAGTTTCAAAGTCAAAAAAATTATAATTCAGACATAGCGTGACCGTATAACGTGTAACTTTTTTTGTATGTATCAAATTTTTTTTGTTGGATCAAGGACTTCAATATATGGTGCACTCATATTTTTCAATTTTTTTTTGCTAATATGCTATTTTTCCACATGTGCAGAATAGAGAACTTGATTTTTGATGAAAAACCTATGTTTAATAAAACTAAAAAAACAAATACATAATAAAACCAAAACATATTAAAATTATATTCATTGGATAGCTCGTTCTGAGGACTACCGATTCTAGTTGGGTTTGTGAAGTATCCACAATTTTCATCTTCAACCTGAGCTCTGAAGTGCAAAAATTTAGTTTTTTTTTGTGTCTGAGGGGGAGAATGAGGAATAAGGAGGGTTTGAACGAACCCCTAGGGGTTTGAGTGAACCCCCAGGGGTTCACTCAAACCAAGGTTCAAGTGAACCACCTTTCTATGTGCATTTTATTTGATTTTTTAGGTAGGAAACGAGGGGCAAGAATTAAATGAGTTCGCTCGAACCTGTAGCTTCATTCAAACCCCTAAAACCAAATTTTTTGCCATGGGGTCATTTTTTGTCAGTTTTCCTTTCTCCATCAAATTGTAAACCACTATTGTGGCTTCACCCATTGATCTAGCTACTTTCAATTTTCTCCAAGAGTCTCTAATGAAAACACCTGCCCCTAAAGAACCTGGAATCCCTCTGGATGCACCATCAAAATTAAGTTCAAAAAATCCTATCGGTGGTAGGTGCCATTTGATTAGACTTCTATTCACCTTCAATTTAGAAGGAAACTTCATACTCCCTTTGAAAGGAAAATTAATACCTTGCCAACCCTTAAGAATACTTTGATCCCATGAGGTAAACTAAGAACTAACATTCTTTTGATCCTGTACACATGCATTGACTGCTTCTACAATTGATTTTTCAATTGTTGCATGGACGAAGTGATCTGATGTTGAAACTTTTCTAAAGATGCGCTTATTTCATTCCCACCAAATGGACCATATGACAAAAACTAGAATTAGATGCCAAATACATGCAAAAAATGAAGACTTATATAGTACTGGCCATGAAGAAAAAAATCCCATACTTAGTTTGGAAATGGAGTATAGAAACTCATCTTTTGCATGAAAATTTCCTAACAACTTTGAGCAAATAAAAATTGTAGAAATAGATGATCAAGATTTTCCAAGCACTTTCCACACAAAACATAATTAAAAGGATCTGCTATACCCAGTTTTACCAGACAATCACTTGTGAGTACTCTTTTCCTCAGCACAAGCCATGCAAAACTCCCTGCCTTTGGTAACACCATATTGTTCCAACAAAATGAATATGCTCTCTGTGATTACAACTAGATATCCTTGTTAAGGTACGCCTTATAACCATGTTTTACTAAATAATTTCCATCTTTTGAAGGAGCCCATATAATACGATCCGCGTTTGCTGATAAGATGATTGTTCTTGCTGCCAAAACCTGTTGGAGATAGTTCTTTGTTCATTAGATAACTGAGAATTTGAAAAATCTTTACATATTACCCTTCCTGAAGAGATCTCTACTACACATACATAATCAATTAACTTGGAACCCCATAAAGAAGATAGAATTGGAATGACTGCTTGGAGATCTTGATAATTTCTCAACGGTGAATGGCTATTCCAAGAGTCATCCCAAAAATTCACTTCTTCCCCATTATTAACCTCCCAAGAAATATAATTTGTGATTTCTTTTCTGCATGATAACATAAAGTTCCACATAGTAGATCCTCCAGGTGGGTTAGAAACTGTGAGAATTCTTGAAGGGTTTTGATTATCAAGATACGTTGCCTGCATGAGTGTGCACCATTTGGAATCAGGTTTAGTATACATCTGCCAAATCAATTTCCCCCCAAAGGCTATATTACGTTTTGAGATATCATGCAAACCTACTCCACCTTTATATTTCTCTGACGACATAAAATCCAAAGAGATCAAAGGAATTTTTTTATCATTCATGTTTCCTTTCCATAAAAATCCCCTGATCACTTTCTCTATTTGATCAGTTACTGATCTAGGTGCCTTAAGGGCTAAGATAAAATAATTAGGAATTGCTGACAATACAGATTTTATTAAAAGAATCTGCCTTGATAAAGACAACCATTGAGCTTTCCAAGCACACACTTTTAGTTTAATTCTTTCTATAACATTAGCCCAAAAGGATGGTTTGTTAGCACCCATAAAGAAAGGAATACCCAAATACTTACAAGGTAATCTTGCCTCTTGAAAACCTAGAAGCTGAATAATCTTTCTTTATAAGGCTGCTTTAGAATTGAAGACATACACTTTTGACTTTTGAGCATTTATCTTTTGTTCTAAAAACTCAGAATATTTATCCAAAACACTTTTTATCTGCTTAGCTTTATCAACATTCACCTTTCCATACAATAAAGTATCATCTGCAAAAAGATTCTGTGTAACCGAAAAACTAGTTTGTGGAATCCGTATCCCTTGCCATAGGCCCTAATTGTGCTTCTCTTTTATTGTCCTACTTAGAGCTTCTTCCATAATTATAAAAAGAAAAGGAGAGAGGGGATCACCTTTCCTTACACCTTGTGTGGCTCTAAAGAACCCCAAAGGAGAACCATTAATTAATATAGAAAAAAATGCTCATGATAAGTAAGATAAAATCCATTTGCACCACTTGTCTAAAAACCCAAACTTGCTCAAAACTTTGAGGAAATTCCAATCAACCCTATCATATGCTTTCATCATGTCTAAATTTACAATAAATGATGTGAGATTATTGGTTTTGATAGAATGAAGAACCTCATGTGCTACCAGAGCCCCTTCTACTATTTCTCTACTAAGCACAAAACTACCTTGCTCTTGCGAGATGATTTTTGAAATTAAATGTTGCAGCCTTTGATAAATTACCTTGGTGAAAATTTTGTAAACCATGTTACACAAAGAAATAGGCCTAAATTCAACAAAAAATTTAGGCTCTTTTGTCTTTGGCAATAGAGCAATATTTGTAACATTAAAGTGCTTTAGTATCTTGCCCGATTTCCTGGATTCCTCCAAGGCTAAGAGCAAATCAAAACCCACAACATCCCAACATTTTTGAAAAAAAAAGGAGTAAAACCATCAAGGCCTGGGGCCTTATCCGGTGCAAGAGAAAAAACCACCTTTCTCAATTCTTCCAATGAAAAATGCTTCATTAGTTTAACATTTTTTGCTTGAGAGATAAGGGTTGGTATTGGTGCCAACAACTCATGATCATCTTGCCTCTCTTGTGTAGAAGCCAAGTTAAGAGGAGCAAGCAATTGCTTAAAAAGCTTTACACCAAGTTCCTGAATTTCATTTGCACTTGTCAATTGTTTACCTGCTTTTATATCCTGAATTGAAAAGATGGTTTTTGTTGCTCTTTTTGTTGGGTTGATGCATGGAAATTTTTTGTGTTGCAGTCTCCTTCTCTCAACCATAATTCTCTTGACTTCTGACACCAATACATTTCCTCTCTTTTCCCCAGTTCTTCCCAAATTAATTGTAGATTTTTTTGTTTTACATATGTATTGGAATCCATTCCATTTTGAATAATATGCTCGTGAACTTCTTCCAACTACTTTGCTAACTCCTCCTTTTGTTCAAAAACATTTTTAAAAACTTGCACATTCCAAGTTTTGATCTGCCCCTTGATAAATTGCAATTTATTAAATAACTAAAAAAATTTAGTGCCTCTTTGATGTGGTGTGCTCACCCACCATTGTCTAAGCAAGGGAAAGAAAAGTGGATGCCTGAACCACATTTCCTCAAATTTGAGGGAAGGCTTGTGCTGAGGGGACATATTCATGTTCTTTATTAATAATTAAATTGCATAATGGTCCCAGCATACAAATGGCAATAATTGTGAGGATAAGAGAAAAGGCTCGAGAACCCAATTTGGAGAAATCAAGAACCTGTCTAACCAAACAACTATTTGTGAAAAATATCTTCTCTTATTCATCCAAGTGAACCTAGGCCTTTCTCTGGAAACACATCCCTTAGAGAATTATTCACAATAAAATTCTCAAAATCTTCCATAGTTTTTTGAGGTGGAAAAATACCTCCATGCTTCTTCTTAAGAGATACTATAGCATTAAAATCCCCTACCATTGCCACTTTTTCAGTCCCCAAACTCTGAATAATATTTGTTAAATTATCCCACAATCTTTTCTTATCCTAAGTTGTTGTTGGTCCATAAACATTAATGATTCTAAAACATATATCAAAAGACTTAACTTTCATTAATTTCCAATTGCTATCTCCTCCCAAAGCTTCTATTGTCATTGACTTTGAATTCCATAATGCAATCAATCCTCCTAATGCTCCTTGTGCTGGGACATTAAGAGATTTCCATTTTCCCCATTTCATTACAGTGGTTTCATAGGAGTTTGTTGATAATTTTGTTTCTTGCAAAACTACCACATCTTCCTCACAAGAATCAATTTGGCATTTGATGTGGGCTCTCTTGTCAGGGGTATTAATGCTCTTGACATTCCACGATATTATCTTCATTGCAAACAAGGAGAGCAACATGCTCTCCTCGGTCTTTTGTTAACTAAGCACCTTCCATATAGTGTAGATTGCATCCCTGCCTCAATTTCCTCCCTTAATTTCTCTGATTTTGATTTTCTACCTCTTTTACCTAGAGATTTCTTAATAGGCAGTTGATGAACAGACGTTTGTGCTAGAGATAAATTTTGAGAATAGTCAAACACAGACTCCAAAACTGTATCCAATTCCATTTTATCTTCCACACAACCCTCATACAACAAATCTTCCTTGGAAATTATTGGATAAAGATCCTCTTTAAAAGGATTCAACCTTTCCTTTGCCACACATGGTTCATTAAGGATTTCATCTACAATCTCATCAAATAATTCTAAGCCTATTGATGTAAGCAACTTTTGTGTAAGAGCCTCCAACTGAGGGGAGCTTTGATCCTCCAACTGAGAGGAGCTTTGATCCTCCAAATGAGGGGAGCTTTGAGCCTCTAATTGAAGGTAGCTTTGATCCTGGTTAATAACTAGAAGACCTTCCTTCTCAAGATTATCATTCGTCTCATTCAAAAAGATTATATGTGACCTAAATGGGTAACTTATTTTCCAATGAGATGCATGAAATTTGAATTGAAAAACCATTGAACTGAAATTGATGAGCTACTACAACCAACTGATCAACTGAGAATGTTTCTTTCAAAGACAAACCCCTCCCACTACCAACCTTGCTATATTGATATACTTCCCTGACCGAAACATTATTCAGTGAGGAAGAGTGAGAATCTTTCAAGTTGACCATGCTTAAGCTTGCCATTTTTGAATTAGCTTGATGTGGTGAAATGACACTTTCTCTTCTTTGAATGCTCCCACTAACCAGATCTGTTGAAACATTCTCTTCTGATTTCTTTTTAGGAATTCGAGATAAAGCTTTACTATGAGGATATTGTAAATAACTCTCTTTCTTTTGACAAGTAGCCATATTAGGGAATTCCGCTTTCAAATGCTCCATAGAATGACACAACAAGCATGCATTTTGGTTATTTCTACTATAATTTCTTGAATCCATGTGCCAAACTTAGAGCTAATATGCACTTGATCACCTGGGGAATGACTTTGTAGTATCTAGTAATAGACAAACCCTAACAAGTTGAGTGGGATTATCATAAAAAACCCTTTCATGCCGAAGAAAGATACCAATATGATTTGCCAAGATTTCTATTAATTTAAGCTCCCTATACTCCAAAGGTAAATATTTTAATTGAATCCATGCTAGTAAAAATTTTGACATAAATTGATCTGATTCAAAATTAGGAATCCAAGGATTCATGTAAAGACTAGATCCTTCATATATCCAAGATTTCACTTTGTAAACAACATCCCTTTCTCCATTTGAATGAAAAAGTACAATAAAAATACCCTCTTTTTGGTCTAAATAAAAGACTTTTGAGACCCCTTCCCATTCATCAAATAAAAAATCTTTTAGAGTATGTATATCTAGAATAAGGTCCCATAACTTACAGATTAAGGCTCAGTGACGAAGATCCTTAATTTGATCTTGCAAGAGGTCCTTTGAAAATGTGACATTGACAACAACCTTTTTCTCTAGTTTATTTGGGCTTTTGATAGATGAAGCTTTGATGATTTGTTGCATGTTTTCCTTTTCAATGTCCCCTATGACCTTCTTATTATTTTTCTTATTGTCCTTTTTCTTTTTCTTGTGGGGTTTGGCTTTCCCTACCTGTTTATTTGACTCTTGCTTTTTAACCCAAATCTTTCAAACCTTATCCTGCTTCTTGATCTGAGCCGCTTGAATCCTAGAACCATTGTTGTCTATTTTTACATGTTGCAAAATAAGTTTTGAAGGGACTTTATGATTATAATCATTCAATTTTACATCTTGTAGCCAAGGCTTTTTCTTTTCTTTCCCTCGAAAATCTGTGCTTGCATGATGTGCTCGAACTAATGTATCCTCTTGATTGCCCCGATCTGCATGTGTCTTATCACTTGGATTGAAGGGATCTCCTAAATGATTTGAAACATTGATTGCATGAACATGCTTTTGTCCTTGAATATTATTGTTCGTTGAAACCCTAACCTCTTATGCTTTCTTTCTTTGATTGATCCTATAACCGGCTTCACTTTATCTGTATAATCGATTGAGAAACCTCGGATTTACCTCTCTTTTTACCTTGAAAATCTCCCAAAGGTAAATGCAGCCTATCATTTTCATATATATCAAAAACAACCTGCTTCTGCTCATTCAAATGTTGGCTATCATGAAATGGTACCCAGTTAGGTCTAGAGAATCTATGCCTGACTGCAGGCTCCCCGTGTCTTGCATGATACCTTTTTGTGTAGCCCATGGAGCCCTGTGTAGAATAATATTGATTCCTATAGCCATTTTTTGTAGAACGAGACAGATTTGTGTCTTTTTGAAACAAAATTATTTCTTGTAGTGTTTGTTTTTTATGGTTGTAGTGGGAGTATTTTTTTTGTGGTTTTGTAGATCTAATTATAGTCAAAGAAGCCATATCAAGCACATACCATTCAGATATTGATAAGTTCAATGGATCTAGCTACAACTTGTAGAAAATAAAGGGCCTCTTAGAGGAAATGGATAAATGAAGGGTTGTGAAAAATAAGAAGAAGCTTATTGGGTTATCAGATGTAGATTGGATGAAGCTCAAAAAGTAGGCTTGAGGAGTAATATGATTGTTTCTCTAATTTTGTCCCTATGAATGTCTATGAGGAGATTACAACATATAGTCTATGAAAAAGGATGGGTGAAATATACCAAAATAATATTCCTTTTACTAATTTGTATGTGAAATATAAATTAAATTAATTAAAATTAAATGAAGGAGACTCAATAACTGAGAATTCAAATTTGTTTAATCTTATTTTTAGTTATCTATGAATCATAGATGTTAATATTAATGAGGATAATCTTTTTCATTAAAGTATGCACCCTTAGTGAGTGTAAAATTCAACTACCTTGTGAAACATGGGATCATCTTCAAGTTGAAGGTGACTTATGACAAAGATTAAACTCCAGAGAGGGTTGGTTCCCTTGGCACTTCACCTAAGGGCGGGTGCAAAAAGTTGGGGGGCCAAAAAGTGGCCAAATTTTTTAATTTTTTTTGAAAGGCCATAACTCGAGTGCATTATAACATGCTCACATTATGGCTTGGTGTGACTAATCCTAAGGCTTGGTCACACTAAGGCTATAATGTGCTTGTGTTATAACATGAGTGCATTATAGCCTATTATAACAAAAAAAAGCAAATCCGATTCATTTCCATTTCCACTGTCATTTTTTCTTGCCCGCAGCTAGCAAACCTTGTCATTGTGCACTAGCATTTTGGAAGCATCAAAAATTGAAATTTCTTCACCAAATCTTTGTAATTTTGTTGTGAGGATTCCACCACATCAACAGGGATGTCGAAATAGTAAATATATATATATATATTTTTTGTGATTTTGTTGTTAAATATGTAAATTTAGATATTTTTTGATGTTCATTTCTTTAATTTATAGGAGTTGATAATCAACCTAAAAATCCTCCTCAAAATCCTTCTCCTCCTCATGAACAAGCACATGAAAAAATTCCTAATCAACCACAACAAAAAACTCCTCCAACAATTCCTCAACATCCTCTTGGTACTCAACAAAATTTAATGGGGGAAATAGAAAACAAAAAAAAGAAAGATTGAGGAGTTAATCATGAGGTTGAACGATCCTATAAGTTCAACCTTGGAAATAATCACACTTACAAATTCAATTCAAGCCATGTTAACACATGTAGATACAATTAGCAAGCAATTAGGTGGTTGGGTGGATAAGAGGCAGGAGTGTAGGAAATTTTATGCAGATAAATTATCATATAGAGAAGTAAAAGATGAAAAAATTACAAAATATGATTTGTGCTCACTATTCACTAACCCATGCACAAATCAAACTCTTGACCTTAATAGCAAGAGGTTTCCTATCCATTGGTGGAACCACCAAGGGATTAGGAATAATTTTTGGGATAGGTGGTGGATGGTTTTTGACCATCCACCATGCAACAATAATGAGGTCCCCCAATATTTCTTGAGGAAACTCTACTGTGAGTTCATCCTCAATAAAATCCCCAACTATTTTGATATGAGGGAATTTTAGGGGAGAGGTGGAGGGTCGACATAGGATAGACCAAGTGCACATCTTGATCCTCAGTAGCAAGGGAGATGAGCACTCACTAGGCTAGCCTATGAGCACGTCGTTATCCCTTCTATCATGAAGGAGAGTGCTGAGGTGGAAACTTTGCATACTATTAGCTCTTTGACCTAGAGTATCATCCAACATGCCAGTCCTATAGTACAACGCCATCCAGGGGAGAGTTCGAGGGGTAAGATTCCACCTTATTCTTGTTATGTTTGCAGTTCGGCTTGTACATATGACCCCATAGACAGTCAGGAGGCTGGTGTGTAGGATACATCTGGAGTTACGAAGTTGGCGATGGCAAATGGAATTTTGAATGAGGCTTTCGGCATCGATACTCAGGTAAATGTTAGCATGTTCATTGAATTTAATTTATTAAATTTCATTTTTGAAATGCAAGATTAAATAATTTAGTTTAATGATTTTAATTTAAAATTTTAGGGTCACAGTTTTGATACTGGATACACTGGCCCTCCACCTATTTGTTACTCCATTGCATCTACCACTGAGGTATGTAACTAGTGAAAAATTATAAATATTACATGTGAATAGCATTGTTATATGAATGGTATTCTAATATATGATTTTGGATGTTGAATAGGTTAATATTGGAGGTTTCGCGGGAACAACTCCCAATGCCAGTGGAGTAAAAACCTTCACATAGATAATAGAATAAAGAGTTTAACTAATGAATTGTACTTAATAGATTTGTATATTTTATATTCATATCATTGATTACATTGCATTGCACACATCTTTCAAACTCAAGAATTACTTCACATTTCATAACTAATACCTAGATGTTGATAGATGACAAAATTTTAATTACAATATAGTTTTTTAGAAATTCAACATAAGCAGTGATGTAATTACTTCACATAGCATAAGTAATAACTACTACGAGTAGCTACCAATTGCATTTGCTTGTCATGCACTCCATGAGACCACTTTTTATTGAGGTATTTTTTCAAATAGTTCACTTCCTTGTCTATGCTATGGATGCTTGGAAAAAATCTATAAAAGAATAATAGTAAGCAATAGCATAGACAAGGCAATGAGTTATTTGAAAAATTGCCTCAAATAAATGTGGTCTCATGGTGATGGAATGGTGATGTCCATCACCATGAGACCCAATTTCTTTGAGGCATTTTTTCAAATAGCTCACTGCCTTTTCTATGTTACCACATTTTCCATACATGTCTACCAAAGCATTTTATCAAATAGTTCACTTCCTTGTTGCTATGGCTAAAAGCCTAAAATAGGTGCTTTACAACAAACTATGAATGCTTGGAAAAAATATATCAAAGCATAATAGTAAGCAATAGCATAGACAAAGCAATGAGTAGTTTGAAAAAATTCCTCAAAGAAATGTGGTCTCATGGTGATGGAATGACATTCCATCACCATGAGATCACATTTCTTTGAGGATTTTTTTCAAACAACTCACTGCCTTAAGAATAGAAACCAAGCCTTTAGCGAAAATTCCCCTCCAAATCATTTTCAAGGTCCTCATCCTCATCCTCAAATTACCAATCCATTGAAGCTTCCACCTCTTATTCCACTTTTTCATATCCCCACCTCTACCTCTTCATGTTACGATCACCCTCCATCTCATAACCAAGACCACGCTATACCATCCACCCCATCCCAACATAATACCATAGAGAAGGAAATGAAATATTTGAAAAAATGTCTCAAAGACATGGGGTCTCATGGTGATGGAATGCCATGACACATTTGTTTATCATGGCATTCCATCACCATGAGACCGCATTTCTTTGAGGCATTTTTTCAAACAATTCACTTCCTTCTCTATGTTACCACATTTTTCATACATGTCTACCAAAGCATTTTATCAAACGGTTCAGGGTGATCCCACAAAGCTAGTTTACAATTTTTGGGAGATTCTAATTTTTGCTAAAATCACATATTTTTAGAAAATATAATGATTTAAACCTTAAAAATTTCTATTTAAATCATTCCAATTGAAGAGGGTTTGATCAAACTACCTTAGATCAAACCCCCTTGGATAGAACCCCACTAGTTTTAAACCATACCTATAACAGAGTCTCCTTTACACCTATCAAAATGCTGATAAAAAACCACTTTTGATTTACCTTTTGGGGGATCAAATGAATTCATTTAAAATTTAATTTTTGTAAGTATGTATTCCATATTATAAGCTTCCCAAAAAGTATAATTTTAAATAAATTTATATTTATTTTTTATTTCTTGTGAATGTAGGTTTTTCACCAAAAATCAAGCTCTTTGTTATGCACATGTGGAAAAATATAAGATTATAATTTTTTTTTGAAAAATATGAGTCCACCATATATTGAAGTCCTTGATCCAACAAAAAAGAAAAAATTGAATTTTGATACATACAAAAAAAGTTACGCGTTATACAGTCTGCCTATGTCTGAATTGTAATTGGTTTGACTTCGAAACTTGATTAAGGAAAAGATATTCAATAAAAAATTATCTAACCAAGTGGAAGCACTAGATATTGGAGTTACAAATCTAAATTTGAAAGAATTAGAATTTTATTCTTCATGGAAGAAAATTTATGTGCTATACAGTGAGTGTCACTTTCTAAAAATGTTGTTTTCTAAAAAAAATAGTTTTCGAGGGAGATGGAAAAAGAAGTGCAATATTATTCCAAAAATATTTAGAATTAAAATGAAACTCTAGTTTGCATCATCTTCAAATTCCTCACGGTTTAGCCACTATAGGTGCCTGAAAGTGAAGATTTAGTTAGAAAAAAATATTTTAGTGTCTAATAAAGCTAGGAGGAGAGGGAAGATAGATATTTATAGTGTAACCTATTGTACCTTCTCTATACAAACCTCTAATGGCTCTTGTATGCTTTGTTGTTCCATTTTCTACTTTTCATATCCCATTTTCATAGGTGGATCATCACTTATCTCAATTTTTTCTCCTCTCCTATTTTAGGTCCTCACCTTTTCTTGTGGTATTCCAAAATAAGCTCTAGTTTGTGGTGGGAACCTACTTTAAGATTCAAAGGAGTCATTAGTTTTCCCCTTAGTTGTCTTGGGTGATTTTATTATTTCTTGGTTGGTTACAATGTATTTGATAGTTGTCTTGGGTGATTTTAATAAACTTGCAGTAGGATATTTTAGGTAGATTCCCCTTCACTAAGAACTAGAGTTAATTGTTTCTTTTGTTTTCTTTGAAATACTTATTGGAGTGGAATCAGGATACTTTTAAATGAAATATATGGTTGAGTAGATACATAGGTTGTGAATTGTTCTAGCACCAAATCTACCTATGTAATTAGCTACTTGGTTTGGAAAATTGGAGGTTTTGATTTTTACTCCTTTTTCATCATGAAATGATATTATTGTTATTTCACTTACTTATATTTGAGGATTTTTTGGAGTGAAGGAAGAGGTAGGATTGAAGTGATCCTTCTCATATATATCATCCCATTTATTACCCAAGGAAAAGTGACTTGGTTTTTCCACCAACCAATTACTTATTCTATATTCACTCCAACCTAACTTATTCAAAGAATGCATTTTTTAATTATAGGTGATATGCAACAAATTTCTTCTAGAATGTTTGATATGATTGTGAAGGAGTAGGAATAGGGGTTGTAATATCTCATGTATCAACATATATTTATACCTCTTCTTTGGGCTATTTTTATCTTCTACTTATGGTCGAGGCTCTAGTGTGAACTTATTAACATCATTGTTCTTGATTCTCTTTAGCTAGGTCATATGCCACCATGTGGATTCATATTTCAATTGACCTATGATTAGGTTTAGCTATAAATATTTCAATTTTTTTCTAGAATCTTGAAAAATTTCTTCTTTACAACAACCATATTATTGTAAGGGAAAGGAGGATAATTAAAAAATGTCTTGCCCTTGCTAGACTTGAGGTTGATCATACAAGATTTTAAGAGTCGTGTAGCCTTTTCATTTGTGATTAGAACCATAATAGGAATAAGAAAGTTACCTAGATACTAATATTAATAATAATCAATTCAATGTAAGTATGAGATCCACATAGTAATTGGATCATAACCCCTTCGAGAATGAAAAGGTTTAGGCTTTCCTCAACTATTTTGACACCCAAATGTTTTAACTCTTTCATGCGATCATATGCTTTTGGTGTGGAAAACTTAGACTTGTCACCTATCATGTGAATCTTTCACTTTTCCTTTGTTTTGCACATGCCATCATAAGGGCTCAAGCCAGTTGAATGTAGCTCAGAGTGATTTGGTTTGTTTGGGTGTGAAAGAGGACCTTTCCTAGCCATTTAGATGTGTTGGAACACTCGATTTGGTCATGCGAGTTGTAAAACAAAAGTTGCACCACTTCGTAACTTTAGACTGCTAGCATTTGACAATTTTTTCCTCAACTGAAAAGTCATCACCACAGGAAAATGCCTCCGAGATAGAAAAAACCAAGAGAGGTTATTGTAGAGGGGCCCAATGCAATCTTGTGGCCTTAGACGAAGAGTTTGTAAATGTCACAGTTTTTTAGTAATAGCTTGTCAAAGATTGCAACCATTTTACACTTTGGACTCTTAAGGGATCGAACTAGTTAAACGTAGCTCAGAGTGATTCAAAATGTTTGGGTGAAAAAGAGGACCATGCCTAGCATAAACGTACCCATCCGGATGTGTTGGAATAGTCGATTTGGTCATATGAGTTATGAAACGAAAGTTGCACCACTTTGCAACTTTACACTACTTGCATTTGAAAACTTTTTCCTCAACTGAAAAGTCGTCACAATAGAAAAACACCTTTGAGATAGAAAAAGCTGATAGATTTTATTGTAGAGGGCCCCAACATGATCCAGTAACCTCAAAAAGAGAGTTTTTAAGTGTCACGGTTTCCAGGTAATAGCCCGTTAAAGATTGCAACCATTTTGTAGTTTGGACTCTTAAGGGATTGAGTCAGTTGAACATAGCTCAGAGTGATTCAGTGTGTTTGGGTGTGAAAGAAGACCATTCCAAGTGTAAATGTACCCATCTAGATGTGTTGGAATAGTTTATTTGGTCGTACGAGTTGCAAAATGAAAGTTGCACCACTTTACAACTTTACACTGATTGCATATGACAACTTTTTCCTCAACTAAAAAGTCATCACCACGAGAAAATGCCTCTGAGATAGCAAAAAATGAGAGGTTATTTTAGAGGGTCCCAAGAAAATCTTGTAGCCTCATATACAGAGTTTGTAAGCATCACGATTTCTGAGTAATAGCCCGTCAAAGTTTGCAACCATTTTGCACTTTGGACTCTTAAGGGATCAAGCCGGTTGAATGTAGCTCAGAGTGATTTGACATGTTTGGGTGTGAAAGATGAATAAGAATAGCATAAACCTACCCATACAAACATGTTGGAATAGTCTGTTTGGTCGTACGAGTTGCAGAACAAAAGCTGCACCACTTTGCAACTTTACACTACTTGCATTTGACAACTTTTTCCTCAATTGAAAAGTCGTTACCATGGGAGAACGCCTTCGAGATAGAAAAAATTCCTGAGAGAGGTTATTGTAGAGGGCCCCAACACAATCCTATGGCCTCAAATTGAGAGTTTGTAAGTGTCATGATTTTCGAGTAATAGTCCATCAAAGATTGGAAGACTCTTAAGGGATTGAGCTGATTGAACATAGCTCAGAGTGATTCTGGGTGTGGAAGAGGACCATGCCTAGCATAAATGTACCCACCTAGACGTGTTGGAATAGTCCATTTGGTCGTACGAGTTGCAAAACAAAAGTTGCACCACTTTGCAACTTTACACTACTTGCATTTGAAAACTTTTTCCTCAACTGAAAAGTCATCACCATAGGAAAATGCCTCCAAGATAGCAAAAAAAAAGAGAGGTTATTGTAGAGGGTCCCAATGTGATCTTGTGGCCTTAGACAGAGAGTTTGTAAGCATCACAGTTTCTGAGTAATAGCCTATCAAATATTGTAGCCATTTTGCACTTTGGAATCTTAAGGGATTGAGCCAGTTGAATGTAGCTCGAAGTGATTTGGTGTGTTTGGGTACAAAAGAGTGTTGTGTTATTTTCACACACACACCACATCAGAATGGGGACCCCCTCTTTTCAATTTTATGCTCCTACATTTTGCATTTATGATTTCCAATTCTTCCCTTCCCAAGAAATGAAGTCCTGAATAGGATGAGATTAGGTGGAACAAAATAATTGATAACCCATTCAATGATTACACTAACCCTATAAAAGTCTTAAGTAATTCCTCTTAATAGGTGTCAACGTATGGATACTAGTTCATTATTTATTGATATCTTCATTTCTTGCATCATATTACATGTTTGCTTCACATAGATTGTCATTATTTGAATGCTGGCATCTGGAAGGTTGAAATTTATTGGTCATGGATTTCATTAATTCGAGTTGAGAATTGCACTTCATTGCTAATCAAGTTTTGTAAGAATTTAGTTACTATTGAGAGCTCATCATTTCTTGCAATATGCTTGAATTTTTGAGAAATTCATGCTCTTGTGAAATTCGTGAAGAGTCACAAAATGTCAAGGAATCCACTAATAGGTGGATTTCACAAAGGATAAATTTTGAAGATACAAAAAGTGTCAAATTCATGAAGATGTTAAAGCCACAAAATACTCATGTTTTAGAAAATATCAGTATCTAAATATTTCATGAGGAAGTCTATCTCGGGTATTTTGTTTGTGTCCGAAATCCATGACACAATAGAAGCTAAGGAAAGGCTAGAGGGATGGAATTAGTGTGAAGAGGATCCCTTTCTAGATAGGAAAATTGTTGATTTGAGTACCACAGGTATTGATAGACATCTACCAATAGTCACAAGAGATTAGTGGAATTAGTATATATGAAAGGTGCACAAATTACATTTACAGAATAAAGTCTATTTAAGGAGGACGTCATCATCTAAAATATTAAATAAAAGAAATTGTTGATCAATGAAAGGTCGCGGGTGGAACCTATCACTAGCCCAACGGGTGCAGTATGGAGGTTATACTAGCCAATGGCCATGAAATTGATGAGTATTTGAGACTATTTCAAGGGTTGAGTCTACAAGAATTTAAAATGTAATGCATATTTTGAATTGCGGAATGGGTTTTGACGACCTTGAAGTGTAAAAGGCATTACATATGCAGGAAAAGAAATTCAAGATTGTGTCAAAAGCATAGCAACTTGAAAGGCAATGGTCATGGTCAAAATTAAAACATGGCAAGATAAGAAGGTGACAAAAGATTGTGATGCACATAGCAAATAAGATCACGAAAATAAGGGACTGAGTTAGGTGGTGAAACAGGAATCATGGTGCACCCAGTTAAAGGCCGATATGGAAGTAAGAAAGTTAAATCCATATGAGTTTTCTAGCTGCGAACTTAAAACCTCCAAGAAAATCAAAAGTCCATTTAAGCTTTGAAGATGTGAGAGTTCTCAAGGGTTCGAGATGGGAGTGATAGTATGGGCCTCAACAGAACGTAAAGGATTTCATGGAGTTGCTGAGAAATGGAATGTCATCAAGTAAGAAGTTGTTGAATGCAAATGAAGAGATATCAAGTGATTTATTAAAAACTCTCTCACAAAATCCTTAGGAGCAAAGAATTCCTGAAAATGATGATCCATCAAAGAGTCCACACAAGAGTAAATTTCGCACAAAGAAAGATTCGGGTAATTCACTTATGTGCAGATTTAGTGAAAAGAAAGTGTCAGAAAATCCAAGTATGTTTGGAATAAGTGAAGAAGGTTTATTTTAGAAAATCTGGCCATATATGGAAATTGTGAAAAAAAGGCTTAGGGATTCCACAAGTTGATGGATTCTACGAGGGACAAGATTTCATGAAGCTCTGAAATCTACAAGTCTTCTAAATCCCCCAAAAAATGAAATTTCACAAAGTGATTAGTTGGCCATAGGGAAAAGGATGTTGCTTTCATATTTAGGAAGAATTGAGATTACAATGATAATGCAAAAGGAGAGGCTTTTTTACAAACATATCTAATTCAATAAATATGTATGTAGGAGAGTTCATGATGTGTATAATCAATAAATTTTTATATGGATCTTCCCTAAAAGTTGAGTACAAGTTGGGATTATAAGTTTTATTGCAGCTTCCATGATTCTATGTAATCGGTGATATTTTTATACAGTTTTAAGACCTTGTGCAATCGACTCGAGGCATGTTGAAAGCTTTGGAGGGGCTAAGATTCTTGTACAACCTCATGATTGTTGGCATAGGTGTCTTATCAAATTTATAGTGTGATATGTGAAGGTTTCATATTTGTTGTTGAAAGTGCCATTATTTTCATAATAAGGTGAAGGGGAATTCATTGGCCAAAGATTAGCTATAATGCAGAGTGGATAAGGGTTAGTTCGTGAAGTCTGTGAGATTATCAAAGAATCCATGAAACTATAAAATCTGTGAAGAAGCATTTCAGATATTTTTCCTATACATAGATTTCATCATAATGAGAATTTCGTGAAATCTAGAGCTGTGCAAATTTTGTGAAGAACCTATGCTTCATGAGGCATATTCCATATTTGTTGAAAGTGCCATTATTTTCATAATAAGGTGAAGGGGAATTCATTGGCCAAAGATTAGCTATAATGTGGATAAGGGTTAGTTCGTGAAGTCTGTGAGATTATCAAAGAATCCATGAAACTATAAAATCCGTGAAGAAGCATTTCAGATATTTTTCCTATACATAGATTTCATCATAATGAGAATTTCGTGAAATCCAGAGCTGTGCAAATTTTGTGAAGAACCTATGCTTCAGGTATTCCGTGTATATGAGAAAATTGTGAAAAAATCGAATCTCCAAAATATGTTTGATTCACAGAATCTGTGAGAAATGGAAAACCCCGAGAATGAAAAATCCCCAAAGATAATGATTTCCTGAGAACTTGCAATTACAAAAAAGTTGGTATAGTGCAATGGTTTGATTCGCATAGACGTGCATTGAAAAAATAATTGCGATGATCACATGGTGCACAACGATATCAAATATATATATATATATATATGAGTTTGCTCTATTGATTCAAATATTCGAAGACGATGATGTGGTGATAGAATAAATGGATTCATGGGAATGAGATAAGCTAAATCATAAATGAAATAGGGATAATGCATCTGGTGTCATGGAATAAAATGATTCCATGCAAGATAAAACTCCACAACCACCTAGTAATAAGCACTGTAGATTATGACATGCAAAAAGTTTAAAGGATACAATACATATCAAAAACACGATAAAAACAACATGCTTTGCTCATAGGTATAGATCTGGTCGTGTTGTTCACAATATAAGGGATTTATCAGAGGCCTGAAAGATATTGGTGAAATCAAATAATTGTGTGGATTTTATCATGGATTAGAATCTTGCCGCAGACTTTGAAGATATTACAAGTGAATTTCATTGTTTGATTGGTATTGTATTGCTAAACTGGAGATGGCCGGTCAAACCAGCGATGGTGATCGATTCTTGGATTCATTTAACCTTAAAGGACTGAGCAGTGTTATGGGTCCCTACTCAATGGTTTGATAGCATCTTGATATTGTGACTTCAAAGATGAGCTTCAGTAGAATTGGCATTGATCCTCAGGGTTATTTTGTTCTTGACATTGAAAGTTCTGACTTTGCATGTTAATGAGACTTATGACGAGATCATACAAAGGAAGGTATCTATCAAATGAGAAATGTGCAAGTGTTATTTATATCTATGGGAGAAATCTAGATTCAAGAGAAAAGTGTTCAAGTTTGGGAGTTTCTGATATGAGCCAAGATATACAAATCTATGGAATTACAATTAATTTATTTGATTTTAATCGTTTATCCTTCATCTAATTACCCTTTAAACATTGTCATGATTAGTTTATGTGCTTATAGGATATTGAATTCATTACAGGAAGATTAGAAGCATAACATTAAATTGTAATGGAGGATTCCAGATGGATGTGGTGGTATTCTTTAAGGGGAGTCTTGTGCTTCAATTTTCCTAAAGACCCTCATATAGATACATGCCCAAGGAGGATAAAACTAAAAATGCTCAATAACCCACATATGGAAATGTGCCTAAAGTGGAATACTCCAGACTCACCTGCTTATGGATATGTGCTAGTACTTGATTTGCTACTAAGAGATTTTAAGCTGCAATTGACTTGCAACTCAAAATATTTAAATGTGCACCTGCATAAGAATCCACAATTTGTGTACAGTTGGAGGATATGCTTTAAATAAGGAAACATGTGAAGCTAATGTTTTCTCCTCCAATAGGAACTTCTATCCTGAGCTGCATGAAGGGATGTTGTTTTCTCATTGCTCCAAAATGTAACTGAATTTATTTGATTGGTTGATGATGTATCATGGGCTACAAAACTTAATGTAACCTCCTGATGCTTCTAGTTGTATGATCTGAGCCCTTGGATTGATTTAATCTTGGCCATTGAAATTGTAATGTAAAATATATAAAATGCCAATTCCTTCTCATTTCTATGGGGTTAGAATTTGTTAGTTGTAGATTAGGAGTTAGGCTGTAGGAGAGGAGAGGACTAGAGATTCTTATGTAGCTGCTGGAGAAGTTAATGCAATTGGGTCATTGATTTGTTGAACTTTGTGTTAAACATTGAAAGTTTATGGTTTCTTGTTATTGATTCTCAATTTTAGTTTTCAGTTCTTTCATGATAATGGTTAAATGCTTATGATGTTGATCGATCTACTACTCATACTTTTGGAAATTTTCTGATTGTAAATTATTGTGTAAAGTTAGTCTGGGCTAAATATTACACTTAGTTCAACTGTGAATGCTTGTCCATGTTGCGCCAGTAATTGGGTATGTGTATTGGTGTTCATAGTCTAAAAATATTTTGATTTTCTTTGAAGATTACACTATTTCTATGTTGTTGTAGGCTTGTCCTCGATCAAATAGAAATTGGTTTCATGGGGATTTGTCTATCTACAACATTAGCCATTGTTGTGATTGATCTTAGGTGTTAGATTAGAATATCTCTCAAAACTTTATCTTTTGATCTTTCTTTGAGTTAGTTTTAGAATCTAAAAGCATCACCACATTGCCACATTTGATGATAAGTACACTTCCAACATTGTTGATTTGTAAGGCCCCTTGTGATTACCAATAAATCACATTTTCACTGAGTTGTTTGTGCATTGTCAAGACCTTGCATTAGAGACCTTGGAGTTGTTTCTTGAGGCTTTCTGATAGAAAATTACCTTTCAAGAGAAATAGAGATATGATACTTATATTTTTTCTATGTTGTTGCAGTGCTAAAACACCATCAACAAAATTGGCGCTAGAAGGAGGGCGGTGAACGAAAGTGACATAGCTGGGATTTGAATGAGCCTTCATGGTGAAAATATGAGATATGATAGATCTCTAAATCTGAAAGGACAAAGTCTAAGTCAAGATGGAAAGGAAGTCTTACATTTCTTATGATGGGAATAGTCTTCAGATTAATATTCCTCAACTTCATGAGTCTTTGAATAAGCGATTGCATTACAAGAGTTTGCATGAGCTTGCATTATCACATAAGTGTAGAGTCCATAATACTAGTAAGCATAATGAATTTGAATTCTTAACATATTTAGGTAGAATTGAAATGGATTTACAAGGAAAAGTTTTCTTTTGGGATGTTCATAAGCCATTGGCTCTTGTGGAGTTGGAAAATGAATTTTTTGATGTTGCAGTTGAAGCATTCATAGAGCTAGTTAAAGATCAGTTGAGTAGTGGCTTGTGTTTGCAAGTTTTTCTCCTGTCTAGTTGGTGTAGGGTGCATAATGCATCTCATTTAGAGCTCACTTTTCTTCATGTGAGTAAATCATCAGTCAAGTTAAGATTCATTTGAAATAGTCATCTAAAGGATGCCTTGTAGAGGAGCCAACAAGTGTTGAATATGAGGAATGCATAGAAACAAATGTTGAGGCAGCCCTAGATGAGATTGAGTCTTCAATAAAGGAACTCCAATAGATTGCTGATGAATGTCTCATGGAGCAGACTCAAGGAATGAATGATAGGGAGTTTTCTTATTTATAAAATTCTATTTTCCCTTTATATTTTGAGGCATTTGCTAATGATGATTCACATATTGCATGCTTTGATGTTGATGAGACTTGTCTAAATTATATTAGTATGTAGGGAATTACAAAAGATGTTGGGCACAATGATGTTACAGTCACCATTGATGGGCATGACCACACAACCACAAGTGAAAATGTGCTTGAAGTTAAAACTTTAGTGGGTTTTGATGAACATTTCCATGAACAAGTTGATGCACATAAGGGTGTTCCTGCAATTTCATCATTGATACCTCATGAAGATATTCAAATAGGTGAAATGTTCCATAATGTTAATTCTAAATTTGTTCAATCTGTGTTTCACCTTGAATTGCTTGTTGATGACTCTGACCCCGCTTTGCATGTTTCAAGTGCAAGAGGAATGTTGCACCACCAATTGAGACCTCCTGATGACATGGCTATCAACTCTTCATGATTGGAAGATGATAAATACAACATTCTAACTGAATGAGTGTTGCACTAGGTTGTTTCTTTCCTTACTCTGAATTTTGTAGTTTATCAATTTGATTATGGAGGCTTAGGAAAGACAACTTGCATATGGATTGATCATGGTTCCGATGAGTTAACCCAGATAATGATTATTCCTAATTGTGACATTGAGTTTAAATGTTGCAATCTTGAGATTTATTTTTCCGAATATAAAGATGAGATTGCATTCTTTAGGATTGTTACCATCACCTTATTGCTCGTGCATGCACTGAAAAGCCAAATAGGGGTAGGTGTTAGCTTACCTTGTTTGAGCATGGTTTATTTTGAGACTTTTTGTATATAGCTTTGATCTGAATAAATGTAGCTTGCTTTTCTTTGGTCTACTTTTTCTTTTTGTAGGTTAGTTTTTTTCTATAGGTAGTTTGGTTTTTCTCTCGTTTTCTACTTTGGTTAGTTTAGGTTTTGTTTTTGCTTTACTTCTCTAGTTCAGGGTCCCTCCATTTTCTTTGGGGATTTCTTGCAAGCACAACCATAATTTTCATTTGTATATGTTTGGGATTGTTTTGAGTATTTTCTTGAGAAGCTCTAATCATGTATCTCTAGGATGGATGGTAGAATTCTTCCATTTAGTGTCACATGGTTTAAACATATGAAGAGGATAGATAATTGGACTGAGTTAATTCTTGAATATGCTAAAATCTTATATCTTTTACAAATATCTTAAGAATCCTGAGGTTACTATAGGTCCCTTGTAAGGTCTTGTTAAGTGAAAAATCTTATATTTCTACTTCAACACCACTATGATTCTCATCCCTAATTGTGAGTGTCATTGTTCATGGGTTGAAAATGAGAAAAGAAGTGAAAAGAAAAATCAGAAGAAAAAATGATGAAAAGAGAAAATATTGAAAATCAAAAGAAAATTCAACTTTTCAGGAGGATTCAATATCTCTATCGAGGCTATGGACGCCTAGTTGGAAATAGAGCTATGCTTGGGAGAATCACAAAAATAACCTCATCAGGACTATAGACGCCTGACTAGAAGCGAGGAAATATCCAGGTTTCTTTTGGAGTAGAATCATTCATGTAGCTTAACTTGATTGATCTTGGTTCCTGCAGTAGCTTAAGGAGGGAAATTAATACATCAGTACACACTTGGATTTTCAATATGTGATGGGTTGGTTCATCTAGTGATTTTGATTCTTTAGTTTAATGGTTGAACTGATGTGAGGATTGAAACCAGAGATTTTGGGTTCTTGATTATTGTTTGTCATCAAAATTTTCTGAAGCATTTTCCGAACAAAGTCACCATTTGTTCTGCTATTTTCACACACATGCCCCATCAAAATGGGGGCCCCCTCTTTTCATTTTTATGCTCCCGCATTTTGCGTTTTCTAATTTCCAATTTTACCCTACCCAACAAAATGAAGTCTAGAATAGGACGGGAGTAGGTGGAACATAATAATTGATAACCCATTCAATGGTTATGCCAAGCCTATAAAATTCTTAAATCATGCCTCTTAATAGGTGTCATAATATGGATATTAGTTCATTATTTATTGATATCTTCATTTCTTGCATCATATTACATGTTTGCTTCACATAGATTGTCATTATTTGAATGTTGGCATCTAGAAGGTTGAAATTTTTTGGTCATGGATTTCATTAGTTTGAGTTAAGAATTGCACTTCAATGCTAATCAGGTTTTGCAGGCATTCATTTACTATTCAGAGCTCATCATTTCCTACGATATGCTTGGATTTTTGAGAAATACATTCTCTTGTGAAATCCACAAAGAGTCACAAAATCTCAAGGAATCCACTAACAGTTGGATTTCACAAAGGATAAATTTGGAAGATCCAGACAATTCTAGATTCCACGAAGATGTTAAAGCCGTGAGATACTCATGTTTCGAAAAATCTCAGTATCTATGGATTTCGCGAGGAATTTTGTCTTAGGTGTTTCGTTTGTGTCTGGAATCCATGACACAAAAAAAGCTAAGGAAAGGTCAAAGGGATGGAATTAGTGTGAAGAGGATCCATTTCTAGATAGGAAAATTGTTGATTTGAGTACCACAGGTATTGATCGACATCTACCAGTAGTCACAAGAGATGAGCGGAATTAGTATATATGAAAGGTGCACAAAGTCCATTTATGAAATGAAGTCCATTTAAGGAGGACATCATCATCTGAAATCTTAAATAAAAGGAAGTGATGATCAATGAAAGGCCATGAAAGGAACCTATCACCAACCCAACGAGTGCAATATGGAGGTTATACTAGCCAATGGCCATGAAATTAATGAGTATTTGAGACCATTTCAAGGGTTGAGTCTGCAAGAATTTAAAATGTAAAGCATATTTTGAATTGTGGAACGTGTTTTGTACACATTGAAGTGTAAAAGGCATTACACATGCAGTAAAAGAAATTCAAGACTGTGTCAAAAGCATAGCAGCTTGAAAGGGAGTGGTCATGGTTAAAACTAAAACATGGCATGATAAGAAGGTGGAAAAATATTGTAGTGCATGTAGCAAATAAGATCACAAAAATAAGGGATCGAGTCAGGTGGTGAAACAAGAATCATGGTGCACCTAGTTACAGGCTGATATGGGAGTAAGAAAGTTAAATCCATATGAGTTTTCTAGCTGCAAACTTAGAACCTCCAAGAAAATCAAAAGTTTTTGTAAGCTTTGAAGATGTGAGAGTTCTCAAGGGTTTGAGATGGGAGTGATAGTATGTGAGGCCTGGGTAGAATGTAAAAGATTTCATGGAGTTTCTTAGAAATGGAATGCCTTCAAGTAACAAGCTGTTGAATGCAAATGAAGAGATATCAAGTGATTTATTAAACATTCTCTCACAGAATCCTTAGGAGCAAAGAATTCCCGAAAATGACGATGCATCAGAGAGTCCACACAAGAGTGGATTTTTTCAAAAAGAAAGATTTGGGTAATTCACTTATGCACGAATTTAGCGAAAAGAAAGTGTTGGAAAATCTAGGTATGTTTGGAATAAGTGAAGAAGGTTTATTTCAAAAAATTTGGCTATATTATCAAAATAAAAAAAAGGGCTCAGGGATTCCAAAAGTTGATGGATTTCACGAGGGACAAGATTCCGCAAAGTTTCAAAATCTATGAGACTTCTAAATCCCAAAAAAAAAGAAATTTCATGAAGCGATTAGTTGGCCATAGGGGAAAAGGATGTTGCTTTCATATTTAGGAAGAATTGAGATTACAATGATAATGCAAAAGGAGAGGTTTTTTTATGAACATATTTGATTCAATAAAGATGTATGTAGGAGAGTTCATGATCTGTTTCTAATCGATAAATATTTATATGAATCTTCCCTAAAAATTGAGTACAGGTTGGGATTATAAGTTTTATTGCGCCTTCGACAATTCTATGTAACCGATGATATTGCTATATAGTTTTAAGACCTCAGTGCAGTTGAATCAAGGCATGTTGGAAGATTTGGAGGGGCTAAGATTCTTCTAAAGCCTCCTGATTGTAGGTTCGCAACATGGTGATTGTTGGCATAGGTGTCTATCAAACTTATAGTGTGATATTAAGCAGCCAGTGTAATGTAATGAAGGTTTCATATTTGTTGAAAGTGCCATTATTGTCATAATAAGGTGAAGGGGAATTCATTGGCCAGAGATTAGTTGTAATGCAGAGTAGAGAAGGTTCGGTTTGTGAAGTTTGTGAGATTATTGAAGAATCCACAAAACTATAAAATCTGTGAAGAAGAATTTTGGAGATTTTTCCTCTACATAGATTTCACAAGAATGAGAAGTTCAGGAAATCCGGATCTATGTGAATCCCGTGAAGAACCTATGCTTCGATTATTCCATGTATATGAGAAATTCATGGAAAAATTGGAGCTCCAAAATATGTTTGATTCATGGAATCCATGAGAAATGGAAATCCCCGAAGATAATGATTTCTCGAGAACTTGCAATTATAAAAAGTTGGGTATATTGCATTAGTTTGATTCACATAGACGTGCATTGAACAAAGAATCACGATGATCACACGATGCACAATGATATCAAATATATATATGAGTTTTCTCTATTGATTCAAATATTCAAAGACAATGATGTGGTGATAGCATAAATGGATTTGTGGGAGTGAGATAAGATCACTCAAATGAAAGAGGTTTAACGCATTTGGTGTCATGGATTAATGTGGTGATAGCATAAATGGATTCGTGGGAGTGAGATAAGCTAACTCATAAATGAAATAGGTTTAACGCATCTGGTGTCACGAGCTAAAATGATTCCATGCAACATAAAACTCCACAACCGCATGGTAATAAGAACTGCAGATTGTGACATACTGAAAGTTTAAATGATATCGTACATATAAAAAACATGGTAAAATCAACATGCTTTGCTCATAGGTATAGATATGGTCATTCTGTTCACAATATAAGGGATTTATCAGAGGCGTGAAAGATGTTGGTGAAATTGAATGATTGTGTGGATTTTAGCATGGATTCGAATCTTTCCATAAACTTTGAAGATATTATAAGTGAAGTTCATTGTTTGATTGGTATTGTCCCGCTAAAATGGAGGACAACCAAACTAGTAATGGTGATTGATTCTTGGAGTCATTTAACCTCAAAGGACTGAGTGCCGTTATGGGTCCCCACTCAATGGTTTGATAGCATCTTGAGATTGTGACTTCAAAGATGAGCTTCAGTAGAATTGGCGTTGATCCTCAGGGTTATTTTGTTCTTAACATTGAAGGTTCCAATACTACATATTAATGAGACTTATGATGAGATCATATGAAGGAAAGTATCTATCAAATGAGAAATGTGCAGGTGTTATTTGTATCCGTGGGAAAATTTAGAGTCAGGAGCAAGTGTTCAAGTTTGGGAGTTTTTGATATGAGCTAGGATATACAAATCTATGTAATTACAGTTGATTTATTTGATTTTAATCTTTAATCCTTCATCTAATTACCATTTAAACATGCTCATGATTATTGTATGTGCTTGCAAGATATTGAATTCGTTGCAGAAAGATTAGAAGCATAAAATAAAAATGTAATGGAGGATTCCAGATGGATGTGGTGGCATTCTTAAAGGGGAGTCTTGTGCTTCAATTTTCCTAAAGACCCTCATATAGATACGTGCCCAAGGGGGATAAAACTGAAAGTTATCAATAACCCACATATAGAAATGTGCCTAAAATGGAATACTCAAGACTCACCTGCTGATGGATATGTGCTAGTACTTGATTTGCTGCCAAGAAGATTTCAAGCTGCAATTGACTTGCAACTCAAAAAATTAAATGTGCACCTGCATAAGAATTTGTGCCACAATCTGTGTATAGCTGGAGGATATGCTTTAAACAAGAAAACATATGAAGTTGATTTTTTCTCCTCCAATAGGAATTTTTATCCTGAGTTGCATGAAGGGATGTTGTTTTCTCATTGTTCCAAAGTGTAACTAAATTTATCTGATTGGTTGATGATGTATCATGGGCTGCCAAACTTAATGTAACTTTCTAATGCTTCTAGATGTATTATATGAGCCCTTGGATTGATTTAATCTTGGCCATTGAAATTGTAATGTAAAATTTATAAAAGGCTAGTGCCTTCTCATTTGTATGGGGTTAGACTTTGTTAGTTCTAGATTAGGAGTTAGGTTATAGTAGAGGAGAGAACTAGAGATTGTTATGTAGCTGCTGGAGAAGTTAATGCAATTGGGTCATTGATTTGCTGAACTTTGTGTTAAACATTGAAAGTTTATGGTTTCTTTTTCTTGATTCTCAATGTTAGTTTTTAGTTCTTTCATGATAATGGTGAAATGCTTATAATGTTGATCGATCTATTGCTCATACTTTTGGTAATTTTCTTATTGTATGTTGTTGTGTAAAGTTAGTCTGAGCCAAATATTGTACTTAGTTCAACTGTGAATGCTTGTCCAGGTTGCACCAGTAATTGGGTATATATATGGGTGTTCATAGCCTAAAAATATTTCAATTTCCTTTGAAGATTGCACCATTTTTGTGTAGTTGTAGGCTTGTCCTTGATCAAATAGAAATTGGTTTCATGGGGATTTTTCCATTTGCAACATTAGCCATTGTTGTAATTGATCTTAGGTGTTAGATTAGAATCTCTCCCAACCCTTTATCTTTTGATCTTTCTTTGAGTTAGTTTTAGAATCTGAAAGCATCACCACATTTCCACATTTGATGATAAGTACACTTCCAATATTGTTGATTTGTAAGGCCCCTTGTGATTACTAACAAATCATATTTTCATTGAGTTGTGTGTGCATTGTCAAGACCTTACATTAGAGACCTTGGGGTTGTTTCTTGAGGCTTATTGATAGAAATTTACTATTCAAGAGAGATATGATACTTGTATTCTGTTTGTTTTGTTGTAGTGCTAAAAACACCATCAACAAAGATGGCCATGCCTAGTATAAATGTACCCATCTAGACATGTTGAAACAGTTTGTTTGGTCGTACAAGTTGTAGAACAAAAGTTACACTAGACTTTACAACTTTACACTGCTTGCATTTGACAACTTTTTCCTCAACTAAAAAGTCGTCACCATGGGAAAATGCCTTTGAGAGAGAACTAAGAGAGATTATTATAGAGGGGCCCAATGTGATCCTATGGCCTTAGAAAGAAATTTTTTAAGTGTCACAATTTCTGAGTAATAGCTCGTCAAATATTACAGCCATAATTTTGCACTTTGGACTCTTAAGGGATCGATTTGGTTGAACGTAGATCAGAGTGATTCAACATGTTTGGGTGTGAAAGAGGACCATTCATAGTGTAAAAGTACCCATTCAGACGTGTTGGAATAGTCTATTTGGTTGTACGAGTTGTAGAACGAAAGTTGCACAACTTTGCAACTTTACATTGCTTGCATTTGACAACTTTTTCTTCAACTAAAAAATTGTCACCACAGGAAAATGACTCCAAGATAGAAAAAACTAAGAGAGGTTATTGTAGAGGTGCCCAATGTGATCCCGTGGTCTTAGATGAAAATTTTGTAAGAATCATGGTTTCTGAGTAATAGCTTGCCAAAGATGTAGCCATTTTGCACTTTGGACTCTCAAGGGATTGAGTTGGTTGAATGTAGCTCGAAGTGATTCGACGTGTTTGGGTGCAAAAGAGGACCATTTCTAGCATAAACGTACCCATCCAGACATGTTGGAACAATCCGTTTGGTCATATGAGTTGCAAAACAAAAGTTGCACCGCTTTGCAACTTTACACTGCTTGCATTTGACAAACTTTTTCCTCAACTGAAAAGTTGTCACCATGGGAAAACACCTCCGAGATAGAAAAAACTGAGAGAGGTTATTGTAGAGGGGCCCAACACGATCCCATGGTATCATACAAATATTTTTTAAGCATCACAATTTCTGAGTACTAGCCCGTCAAATATTGCAGCCATTTTGCACTTTGGACTCTTAAGGGATCGAGCTGGTTGAACGTAGCTCGGAGTGATTCAGTGTGAAGGGCTACAAAATCATAACCTACAAGGTGCCTAAGGACACTTGATATCACATGTAAATGTACATCAACCTTGAAAAAATTCCTGTGAACTTGAATATCAGAGAGCAACATCTTCTTCGAAGTCAGCAACAACCACTGGCATGCCTTTGAACTTGAATATCCTTGGATTCTAGTTCTACTATAAGCATTGTATGTATTTCCTCCAAATTATAAAAAATGATACATCTTGAATTTGTATAGGGGTAGGACTTATACAACCACTAATATTTGTATTGTTTTGGTGATTTAGGAAATGAAATTCTCATTATAGATCACATACCACTTTGCACAAGCATAATAATGAAAAATGAACTAAAATGAATGCTTATGGACCTAAGGACTACCCTCTTGAGTCCTTATGGACTATATTTCCTCTTGTATTCTGAATCCCTTTAACTAAGGTCTGCAACCTTTTATGCAATCTGACATTAATGACCGTCTTCAAACACCTTCAAGTATGCCCTTATAACTCTTGTTCTTAAAATCTCATGTCTTTCATGAGATTGCTGCCCCTTTTATGACTGTGATCATGCATAACTCATAAAAATTAATTGAAGTAAAAGGTACTAATAATACTTATGAGGATGAACAATACAATATAGGTTAGCTCTATGGATCACTTAAGTGTCCATTTAGTAAGAAGAAGTCAGAAGTAATCTTACGTAGAAATGTATGGTTAGTAGGATTTCTCCTAGTCAATGAACATGTCACCATAGCTTCACAAGATTTACTCATATCTACTTAACATATCCATATGTCACTAAGACCAAGGTTGGCTCTCAATAGGATATATCAATAGGAAACTATAAAAGTAGGAATATATCATACTTGTAGTTATGCATATAATCCAAGGGTGGGTACCTTGTATCACAAGCTCAAGCATACACAAATTATATATTGGGTGTTTGCAAACAAGAATCACATACAAAAATCATTAACAAATAATTTTTCAAACAAGAATCACATATGAAACTAAGCTCAATATGACCACAAGAAACATTAATAAGCTCATGACATAATACAATGATACACCTAATACTATTACCAATGTACTATGAATGAAAACACTCAAAAAATACTTACCATAACACAACCTCAAATATCATGATTGAATTAGATATGAACCCCTACACCTCAATCATCATAATCTAATATACCTATTTCACCTTTTGTTTGATATAGCAACATGAAATCATACAAAATGAGGCATGAATCACCAAAAAGATCATGATACGATTAGACACAAACAAATAAGAATGAATACATAAGAAATCACATTTTTGAAGATAACAAAGCATGACAAAAATTCATACAATATTTCCTATCTATAAGAAGTAGAGCATAGCCTGGTCAACACTAGAAGCAATTTGATACATCACCATGAAATTGACAAGGTAGTGGGCTATTTGAAAAAATGGGTCCAAGAAATGGGGTCTCATGGTGATGTACATCACCATGAGACCCCATTTCTTGGACCCATTTTTTCAAACAACCCATTAGGTTTCCAATTTCATCGAATTGGAAAGCTAGTGGGTGAAATTGGCAAGGTAGTGGGTTGTTTGAAAAAATGGGTCCAAGAAATGGAGTCTCACGGTGATGTACAATAGCCCACTACCTTTCCAATTTCACCCACTAGCTTGCCAATTTCAATGATGTCCAAGAAATGGGGTCTCACAGTGATGTATTTACAACAACCCACTACCTTGCCAATTTCACCCAATAGCTTGCCAATTTTGGTGATGTCCAAGAAATGGGGTCTCATGGTGATGTACATCAATGTGAGACCCCATTTCTTGGACCCATTTTTTCAAATAGCCCACTAGGTTGCCAATTTCACCAAATTGCCAAGCTAGTGGGTGAAATTGGCAAGGTAGTGGGCTGTTTGAAAAAATGGGTCCAAGAAATGGGGTCTCATAGTGACAATTCAATGAAATTGGTGAGGTAGTGGGATGTTTGAAAAAATGGGTCCAAGAAATGGGGTCTCACAGTGATCCATTTTTTCAAACAACCCACTACCTCACCAAGAAATGGGTCCAATAAATGGGGTCTCACTGTGATTAGACCCCATTTCTTGGACCCATTTTTTCAAACAGCCCACTACCTCACCAAGTAATGGGTCCAATAAATGGGGTCTCACAGTGATGTAAACACAGTGATGCACATCACTGTGAAACCCCATTTCTTGGACCCATTTTTTCAAATAGCCCACTACCTCACCAATTTCATCGAATTGGCAAGCTAGTGGGTGAAATTGGCAAGGTAGTGGGTTGTTTGAAAAAATGGGTCCAAGAAATGGGGTCTCATGGTGATGTGTGAGACCCCATTTCTTGGACCCATTTTTTCAAACATCCCACTACCTTGTCTATGCTATGCATTGAACCAAAACATATAATCTACCTAATATTCATATGTAAACTTTGAGCCAAAACATATGCACAAAATTGGAACCAAAACATATGTAAACTTGAAATATAGAAACGAAAGGTCTAACTATCAACTAATCTTGATGTTCATACTCTAATTTTAATACAAATTAATGTGCATGCTTACAAATTAATAAGAACCAATGTGCATACTTACAAATTAATCCAACGAACCATCTGAGTATGCTTTACTCTTTATTGTGTCGAGTATTGCTTCATGGTCAGACTCATGCACCTTCCACAAGGTCTTGTTCAAAGGTCTACCGCCATATTTTATCAAATAAAAATTGGATGCCATGACAAGGTTTGAGTAATGAATAGTCTTCTGATGTGTGTCAAAGTCCTAAAATAGCCAAACATTAACACTCTTATGTGGGTACCTTCTAAGCCACGTTCTAGTAACAACCATTGATCCTATAGGGTATTCGACGTTTTCTCCATCTATACCTTGGGCTTCCAATTTATTTTTGGCCTCAACACAATGGCACAAGTAATAATCCATTCCCTCTTTGTTGTCTTCATCTACAATAACTGCATAAACATGCTCTACATTGATATGTCTAGTAAATTAGATGAAATTAGTCAACATTACAAATACACTACAAAGATAACAATAGGAATTTCTAAAACTATGCAAGTAGATATATTACCTGGTTGAACTAGATCTAATATGTTGTCAAAGTCAACTGATTATTCCATCCATGTCAGTTCCAATGTCTTCGAAGGCCAATATGTGTGAGGTGGGCTAAGATAACTTAACCACCATTCATCAACCCACTCCTTTGACCCACACTCATTCCAGGCTTGAATTGTACATGAAGAACAAAAGCATGCCATCTTCCACATATAAATACTCCATGAAATTGCATTTGAGCTAAGGAAAGAGTGTAACTCAATTGTTCCTGTTAGTGTACAACAATCCTCATATGGTGCAATGTTAATATCATCTATAAACAAAAAAAATATATGAATTGAAGACTTACCTTCATTACCTAGACCCATTGAAGCATTACACCACTCGGCGATTGATTTTTCATCTATCAACTTTGCATTGTCTTTATAATTTAACTCTTTTCATGCTAACGTTCTTTTGACACATGCTCTTTCACCATCATGCTCCCCCTTTCCATTCCTAGCCTCAAAAAAGTTCCACATATGTTGAACACCTATAATAACATGCATCCTACTCAACCAATAGATCATCTGTGAGTTCTTGAACTATGATGCATAGTTATTCGACCATATTATATGCTAATTGTATGTTATGCCCCTCCAAGCCAAATCATTGTAGAACAACTAGAAGCAACCTTGCACGAAATCTAGAGAATATGTGTGATCATCACTAATATAAAAGTGGTACTCCCTCAATAACTTCCTATTATCCTCTGTCCTATCAACTGCATGAATGAATGCTATATGCACAAATATTATAGAAACCTATGTGGAGTTGTAATATTGTGACTGCACCTCATGCTATGGTTGTAGAGTATAGTTCTCTGCAAAGTTGACCACTGAAACTATGCTACCAACTGGAAAGGTATCCTTGCATAACGTGAATTGCTACTAACTAGAAAGGTGTCCTTGCATAACTTGAATTTCAAGTACAACCATCAAGCTCTATGGGTATTCCTTGCATACTCATACACTATACTATCACAAAATGTAGACATAAACTGATACACTGGAATCTTTTGAATAACCAAATCACACCTTTTTACTTGATTACCATATTTTGTATTGTATGCCACTATTTTATACTTTCCAAACTCTACTAGTTTCTTTCCAACCGCATGTGTGCTTCCCATAAGTTCACATATTGGCATATGTTGTAAGCCATTGCAATGTTGACATGTGCCATCCAAGCATAGTTTCTTGTAGAATATTTGGCCTTCCTCTCTTTCACATAAAATTTCTAATAAGAAGTCTCTTGAAGATGTTGGTGGGGCATGTATGCCACAATCTTGGAAAGCATTGTTAGTATGCAAATCTAAATATATAGAATAATAAACATCATAATGGTTAGAAAATTCAATATGCAATCTACAACAACAAGTAGTGCATGTGTGATTTATCTTGATATAAAAAGGTTTAAGCATTTCAAAATATCTTTGAAAATTTTGAATTTGAGGATAATCCTCTAAAAATTTACAAAAAAACTATGTTTGAGTCATATCCAAAAAATGCTTTGGATGTGGCTCACGGTTTTGACTACCGATTCTCCTTCTTACCACATCCCTTTCATTCGGAGATGGCCTTGTGTTATTCTTACAATAGTCTTCAATTAGTGATCTCAATGCTTCAACAACTAGTTTATCTTTTTTTGGGAGTCTCCTTGAGAATTCCCATAATTCATTGGAATTGGTGTCCTCAATTCTTTGGTGCCTTTGAATGGCTCTTGATAAAAAATTTCTATTAATTCTCAATTGTTGAATCTTCTTTCTAATGAGACGGATTTTTCTTGTTTGATTAATTAATAAAGTTGATGTAGTGACATGTTGAGTGACATTACTATCTTTTGAGCGTGAGGTCTTACCCACACTCTCATAAGAATCCATTAGATTCTTCATAATAGTATTTTCACTTGAAGCATCCGATGTTCTCAACCCAAGAATCTTCATGATGGGCCTATATTTTATACTTCACATTATTTCAACAAATAGTTAACACCTTGTAGTCTAATTTAATTTTTCAAAGAACAATCTCCAAATATTATCAACATATCTTCTATAAGTGCATTGTGGAATCTTACCTTCCATTGGCTGTAAAATATTCTCATCAATATTAATAAAAAACTTTGGCTTTCTATGCAATTTTATAGGTGGTGTTCTCATAGGTACATTATCTCAACATTAGGAATTTCATCAATATTTAAATTAGATGGGCTAGATTGCATACCTTCGATCGAGGATGGAATAGATGACATACCTTGAGGTTGAGATGGGGATGATGGTGTACCTCCTTCCTCAAATGTGAGTGATGATGTACTCTCAACTTGAGATGTGGTAGATGGCATCCCTCCATATTCATTTGTGATAGATGGTGTCCCTCCATATTCACTTGCGGTAGATGGTGTCCCTTAGTATTCACTTGTAGTAGAGAGTGTCTCCAACTATCGTATTCAAATCTATCTTAGCACGATGCTTTCACATGCGTTCCCTTTTTGTTGCTAATTCCATTTCTCTTTTTGATGGTTGAGGTTCCTCTTCAATTGGAATGTCTTCGTCAATTATACATAATTTCTTCTTCTCACAATGTTCCCTCATCCATGTTGCTTTCTTTGAATTATTAGCTTTGGTTTCTTTCTATGTTGGTTTAATCCTTGTTCGTTTCCTCAGCATGATGAATAATTTTATCTATAGAATGATAAAGAGACAAATATTAGTTCGTAAAAAATGAATCCATACAAATAAATGAAATATATGTCATTCAACCCTTCATACAAAATACTTACAGTCATCTTGTAGAAGAGTATTTCTAGCATAGACAAAGCTAACATGAATTTTTTGATGGAATTCCTTAAAGAAAAGTGGTCTCATGGAATGCCATGATTGCAAGATAGGTACAAAATGGAAGCATGGACAAGGCATGTGAATTTTTTGACAAATTTTTTTTGGTAGATATGTATGCAAAATGTGGTACCATAGACAAGCTAGTGAGCTCACTAGCTTGTCAAAGGTCGCATGAATTTTTGGATGGATTGGCTTAAAGAAATGTGGCCTTGTGGCATTCAATGATTGCAAGATAGGAACAAAATGGAAGTGTGGACAAGGCATGTGAATTTTTTGACAAAAATGTTTTTGGTAGACATGTATGCAAAATGTGGTACCATAGACAAGCTACCGACCTCACTAGCTTTTCAAAGGTCACATGAATTTTTGGATGAAATTCCTTAAAGAAATGTGGTCTCGTGGCATGCCATAATTGCAAGACAACCTGAAAATGGAAGCATGGACAAAACATGTGAATTTTTTGACAAAAATGTTTTGGTAGACATGTATGCAAAATGTGGTACCATATACAAGCTAGTGAGCTCACTAGCTTGTCAATGCGGTAGAATTGACAAGGTAGTGGGTTGTTTGAAAAAATGCCTCATAGAAATGGGGTCTCACGATATGTATATCATCGTGAGACCCCATTTCTATGAGGCATTTTTTTCAAACAACCCACTACCTTGTCAATGCCACCCTAGTGAGCTCACTAGCTTGTCAAAGGTCGCATGAATTTTTAGATGAGGTAATTTTAGTGATTAGGTAAGTTTATAAATATAGATGAAAACCAAAATAGATTCAAAGATCTATTAATGTGGTAGGAGTATATACCAATTTTGTAGAGACATGTATGGAAAATTTGGTAGCACAGACAAGGAAATTAGCTATTTGAAAAAATGCACATTACCATGAGACCACATTTCTTTGAGGAATTTTTTCAAAAAAATTATTTCCATGTCTACATTGTTTGATAAAATGCATTGGTAGAAATGTATGGAAAATTTGGTAGCATAGACAAGGAAATTAGCTGCTTGGTAGAACTGTTTGAAAAAAATGCCTCAATGAGATATGTCCTCATGGACTAGAATGATTGCAAGATATGCACAAAATGAATTTGTTGAAAAGGCTTTAGAAAATTTTAAGCATATGCAATTTCTAGGTGTAAAACCAAATTCCACTACATTTTCCAACATCCCTCATGCCTATACCAAAATGAAAGCTTTGGAAAGGGGTATGCACATACATAGAAAAGTATTGAGAAATTATGTATTATATTACATACTTATAACTACTCTCAAATATATGTGTATACAAAATGTGGAAGCATACACAAGGTAGGTCAATTGTTTAACAAAATGCCTCAAAGAGACGTTGTTTAAAAATGTAATTGGCAATGTATAGAATTGTGTAGCTTAAAATGTGCCAAGAGGAGCTAAGGTTATAATGAAAAAAAAACAATGATGAACATGGAATATGCAAAATAATAAAGTCAAAGCAAGCCAAAATAGAATTAAGGAAAATATAAAGAAAATGTGTAAAGACTTCACATACCTAAAAAATGGAGATTTGAATGGAGTTCTACCCAATTATGTAGCCTTTGTTTCTTGTTGCATCAAACTCCTCAACAATTTTAGTTTTTCACAATCTTGTTTCCATTTCAATGTTCAATTGTATATCACTCTTGAATGGAATTGAGACTTGAATTGACATATATCAAATTCAATGTGAAAACTCTGTTATTTCATGCAAAGGTGGTGGAAAGTTCATAAAAAGGTGGTAGAATGTGAAAAATTTGCATGCACACTTCACAAAAGCATCAAAAAGCTTTTTTTTTGTTAGAACACATGCATAACTAGGAGAATATATAGAATGTGGGCCTCGATATCATGTGTATATTAAATTTTTTACCATTTTTAGAGCAAGCCAAAATGCACTCATGTTATAATGCAAGCACATTTTGTCTTTCTATACAAACAACTACATCTCAACTTCTTCAAAACACGGTCATATTATGAAAATGTTGATTTTATATAGGTTTCTTTTCTCTTTCTCTCTATCCTTAGCCATCCATCCCCCCTGAGACATCTAGGTCTCTAACTTATCCCTAAAACCTCAACCCTGGACACTATGCCTTAAACCCTAATCCCTCAACCTAAACCCTAAACCCTAATCTCTCTCTCTCCCTCTCTCTAAACTCTCTCTCTCTCTCTCCCACTCCCTCTTTGTCTCTCCCTCCCACTCGTCTCTCTCTATCTCTCTCTCTCTCTCTCTCATCTCTCCCTCCTACCCCCTCTCCCTCTCTTAGTTCTCTCCATCCCACCCCCTATCCCTCTCTCTCTCAAAACTCCCTCTCTCTCTCTCTCCCACTCCTCTCTTTGTCTCTCCCTCCCACTCGTCTCTCTCTATCTCTCTCTCTCTCTCTCTCATCTCTCCCTCCTACCCCCTCTCCCTCTCTTAGTTCTCTCCATCCCACCCCCTATCCCTCTCTCTCTCAAGTATCTCCCTCCTAGCCCCTCTCCCTCTCTCAGGTCTCTCTCTCTCACTCCCTCAATCTCTCTCCCATCCCTCTATCTCCCACTCCCTCTCCCTCCCACCCCCTCTCCCTCTCTCAAGTATCTCTCATTCCTCTATCTCCCATTCCCTTCCCACCCCATCTCCCTCTCTTAAGTCTCTCTATCCTCCCTTCTCTCTCCCATCCCTCTCTCTCCCTCTCTCTCTCTCAAGTCTCTCCCTCTTATCCCCTCTCCCTCTCTCTCTCACTCACTCCCTCTATCTCTTCCTGCTCCTCTCTCTCACTCCCTCTATCTCTCTCCTCTCATCTCTCTCTCTCAAGTCTCTCCCTTCGACCCCCTCTCCCTTTTCTCTCTCTTAAGTCTCTCCCTCTTATCCCCTCTCCCTCTCTCTCTCACTCACTCACTCCCTCTATCTCTCTCCTACTCCCTCTCTCTCACTCCCTCTATCTCTCTCCCACTCTCAGCTCTCTCTCTCTCTTTGGTCTCTCCCTCCCACCCCCTCTCCCTTCTCTCTCCCACACCTCTTTATCCTCCAGACCCTCTCCCACTCCCTCTCTCTCTCTCACTCCCTCTATCTCTCAACCACTCTCTCTCTCTCTCCCTCTCTCATATATCTCTCCCTCCCTCCCTCCCTCCCACCCCCCTCTCTCTCTCAACTCTCTCCCTCTTAGCCCCTCTCCCTCTCTCAAGTCTCTCTCTCACTCCCTCTATCTCTCTACCACTACCTATCCCTCCCACCCCTATCCCTCTCTCAAGTCTC
>VDFB02270651.1:649772996-649788595 GCA_007258455.2 Sequoia sempervirens | reverse complement strand
ATATATATATATATATATATATATCTCCCACTCCCTCTCTCTCACACCCCCCCTCTCTCCCTATCTCTTAGGTCTCTCCCTCCCACCCCCTCTCTCTTAGGTATCTCCCTCTAGCACCCTACCTAGGTAACTCTCTCTCCCCCTCTCTCTATCTATCCATCCAACCCTACCTAGATAATTCCCTCTCACTCCACCCCCTCTCTCACACCCCCTCTTCCCTCTCACTCCACCCCCTCTCTCACACTCCCTCTCTGTCCCTCTCTCAGGTCACTCCCTCCCACACTCTTTCCCTCTCTCAGGTCTCTCTCTCACACTCCCTCTCTCCCACTCCCTCTCTCTCCCACTCCCTCTCTCTCACATTACCTCTCTCTCCCTATCTCCCAAGTCTCTCCCTTTCACCCCCTCACCCCCTCACACTCTCAAGTCTCTCCATCTAGAACCCTACCTACATAACTCTCTCTCCCTCCCTCTCTCTCTCTCTCCCCTCTCTCTCCACCCCCTCTCTCCATCTCTCTCTATCTCTCTCTCTCTCCCTCTATCCCTCCCACCCTACCTAGCTAAGTCTCTCTCACTCCAACCCCTTCTCTCCCACTCCCTCTCTCTTAGGTCTCTCCTTCCCTCTCTCCCTCCAACCTTACCTAGACAACTCTCTCTTAAAATTCTACCTCCCTCTTAAGAAATACATACATACATACATATAAGCAGACATACATACATACATGCATACATACATACTTACATGCATACAAGCATACATACATATGCACATACAATCTTACATACATACAAGAATACATAGATATGTACATACAATCTTACATACATACATACATACATACATACATACATACATACATACAAGAAAACATACATACAGACATACTTACATACATACAAGCATACATACATATGTACATACAATCTTAGATACATACATACACTGATACATACATACATACATATACATACATTGATACATACATACACACATACATACATGCATTCAATAGACCAGAATTTAACACAAATCAAGACATAACACGAGCATGTTATAATGCGACTACATTATGTCTTTCTAGACATGTCTTGGGTATAAATGAAAAAAACATGTCAAAACTAAGAAATAGCACAAGCACATTATTTCTTTCTTTGGGAATCCCCAAAACACCAACCCAAAGGCTTGAAGTGCCTTCCCAACGTCCAAAGACATGTTTTTGGAATACCAACCCAAAGGCTTAGAGTGCCTTCCCAATGTCCAAAGACATGTTTTTGTGAAGGAAACATAAAAATAAAACCTAAGACTAAAAATTTGATACACCAAAATTGATTTCAAGGGCATATATTATTGCTTGGACACACAATATGATCAATAGTTTAAACCACAACATACAAAACTCAAATTTTCATATGTATTTATTAAAGTGTTTCATAACTAGGATCAATGTGACAAGGATAGTGTTTTGAATGAGCTAAAAATATTGTCACAACTTAAAATCTATCCTTAGGTGGTTAAACATAAGTCATGACTTGCAAAATACATACTTTTTACACAAAGGCAATGAAAATAGGACAAAAATCAAGGGGAAAAATACATCACAATAAGATTACATCAAAGTTATCTTGAAGAAATTTTCACAATGAAATAAATCTAAGAAGGTAAAAATCCTATGTTTATTGATCAAAATATTTCTTACAAACTATATACAAATCTAAAAATATGAGTTACAAAGTTATCCCAACTTGAAAGAAATTTCAAGAAGTTACAATACATTGCTAAGAGAGGCTTGAACTGAATGAAAATCTTCCCTTAGGCCTCCTTTTAATCTTTCAACATCTTTCTAGAGACTAGGAAAATGTTTTGAGAGATGAAAGATAAGTGATCACATTAGTTTTGTTGGGTCAAAATTTCTTGGGCGTCCAAAATTGTTATCCCTACTTTTTAGGTCCCTAAAATGCTCCAAAATGGTGTTTGAATGAAGAAAAACTATTTCTTTGACTCTATATATTAGCCAAGACTCTTATAAAAAATCCTATATGCTTGGAGATGCTCCAAATTGGGTCAAATTTCCCTATATTCTCTCCATCTATTTTACAACTCACCAAATTACCCTAGATGTCCTCAACTTCTCACAACTCCTTCAATTGATTCATAGGCCATGTGGAAAATGCTTTAATAATGATTAAATTCTCTAAAAGGGCATGGAAGATCTTCAAAGGTTATATTTTGACACTTTTCACCACCTTTAAGAGCTTCTTTCATCATATTTTTATCATTTGTTTGTTACTTTTACTCCTACCATTTGTGCTTGTCTTTTGTGTAAGAAAAGTAACTCTTAAGCTATTATAGACCCTTTGATTTTTGTATTCTTATTTGTGGATCATCATGAAACATATGTTCTTGCACTATACACTGAAAACCTCATCAAGCCACTATCATGGTAAGTTTGTTGATTTAAGGTCTTGAAAACTATCTTGTCTTGGTATGCTCCTTGTCTTCTACTTACTACAATGTCACCTCAAAATAATGCCATAAAAATTAACTGTGGATTACCTTGTTCTTAGATGAAATCATTATCTCTATCTTCTAGGTTTATCATCATTATGCTATCTTTGAATTGTAGCTCCACTACGCCAATGCACATGCTTCTTCCAACTGGTATCTTTATCACTAACCTTTTATGTTCACTATACCTTGTACCCATGTTATCCTACCAAGAATTTCACCTTTCCATAAACCTTCTATCTAACCTACCACTCAGGAATATCTACTAGCAAACTTCAATACTGTCATTTAGTCTTTTCTTTTCTTCATTGTTCATGATATATTATCATGTTCCTTTTATAAGGTTTTTCATGCATAGACTAGCCTAGAATATCCCCTCAAAATTATCCTTTTGACACTATATAGTGCTACATTGGTACCTTTGTTATTTTATGGCTGCACTATTTTCCTTGCATCCCTTGCATACTTTTCATGGTGCATTTACCTTAAAAACCTTGCCCTATATCCAATAGACTAGACTATATTCTTTTGAAACTAAGATTCATCATGTTAACATTAAAATCCTTGTCTTTTGTCTATTGTCATGAAGGGATCTATCTCTTTTGTGCCAAGGAATGTGCAAGATTTTGGAGTCTTCAACTAAACTTTCACTCCTTTTTTCATATCTCCTTTTCATCTCTCATGAAGAATTTTCCTTTAGTGCCTTCATATGATAGTCTTTATTCACAATTCATTGGGGAATGATCTTCCATAAATACTATCATACTCTTTGAGCTATGCATGTTGTCTTTTAGTTCATGACTATTTCATTCCCCTAGCCTTGCACTTCTCTTTATCTATATCTAACTATTATAAGCTTGGCACTCAACTCTTTGCATTAGGGCTATAGGAAAAATATTTGAAGAAAAGGCTAAAATAATAGAATTTAAAAAGGTCAGTTTTGATCTTTAGAGTGATATTATTTTTTGGTATCATTGTCAAGGTATTTTGTTCCTTGCATCACTATCACCAAGTTGTTAGCTCAACACCATTTTTTTTGTAGGCTTGTAGGCTAAATATGCAGGGTTTAATAACCATTTTGGTGACATGTTCATACTCACAAACTCCTCCTTTCTTAGCATATTTTCCATATGGCTATCACCTCTTCAGTGGTGTCCTTACTTATAGACTGTTATATGTCATAAAATCACCTTTGATTTCTCTTGTTTCTTTTCTTTACTATTTGAGAGACTGTCACTTTTATCATTATCACTTAAAGAAAACTCTAGATGGAGTAGTCATAAAACTTCTTGATTTATCTTGGTTACAAGGGTAGAACACTATCCTACTTGTATGTGATTATCCTCTTTGGTTCTCTTTTTATTCCATTTCTTCCTCATGATTGAGGCTATCATGTTGAACATGGTTGTACATTTCCCTTCATCATTAAATTTTCCTCTTATAGACTTGTATTGGTTAGATCTCCATATTATGATTGTTACTCATTCAAAGAAACTTTATCTTCATGAGGACTCACCCCATCTTCTACTAGAAGCACAATATAATCTACAAGTGATCCTAATTTAGACATATCATATTTTTATTTTTTACTTCCTATCTTGACTCGTACTCATGCAATCTAAACTTTGTCCCTTGAAAAGCATGCATTATTTGAACTTTTTGAATCAGGCATGAACTATGATAAACATATATATTTCTCACTTCTACGAAATATTCATCATTTTTCTTGGAGTGAATTACCTTAGATCATGCAAAAATTCTATCTAACTGTGAGAGAGTTGTCTAACTTTAAGTTTTGAATGATAAGATTCCCATCACTAGAAGAAAATGGAAAACCTGGGGACCCACACTATGGGTATGAATCCATTGAAACTCCTCAACATCCATGTAGTGTTCCAAACCATGATTTTGTTCATATGTTATCTTTGAGTGTTGATAGGTCAATATCATATGTGATAGTTAGAATGTTGCTTATTTGGTGAAGAACCCAGTGTACCATGCTAGTATGAAGAATAATAATGTTCAATATCACTTTGTCTAAAATATGGTTGAGAGTGAAAAATTCATGATATGGAAGGTTGGAACTTTGGTTACTATTATAAATTATCTCACTAAGCTAGTGAGCCCAAATAAATTTAGTTGGTGAAATGAATTCATGATTTTTCATATTTTTTACATTTTTTATTTTTGCTTCTTAATTGGTATATTGATTTTATTGGCTAAATCACATGCTTTATTACATTAAATCACTATTTTGGTAATATTTTCATTTTTTTTTATCCTATTAATCAATACTATCATATTATGGCTTGAAAAGAAAGCATGTGTAGAAACTAGTATTCTATGTGAGTAATATTACTTGTGCATGTGACCTCTAAATTGAGTGCATGAAAATAAAATAACAATAAAATTATTTACAAACTACCCAATGCTTGTGTGCACCAAAAATTACATACAAAAGACAATAATAAGGAAGACAATGAAACATAGACTAATTTTTCATGTGTTGAGGAGAGGTGGGTATGTAGAGCTCTAGGGAAGTCAAATAGTCTTCTAGACCATTTTTTCTTCCTCGAGGTTTGTGATTTCTACCTCGAGCTCAAATTGGTGTTCTTCGTTTCCTTTGAATCCTTCGTTCCTCTTCTTCCTTTTGAATCTCTGTGTTACCTAGGTTTTCTTGGTTGTGTTGCTAGTATTTGATTTGTTTAAATGGTGCATGTTTTTGAAATTTGAATTTGTCTCCCACCACCTTAAGTTAACCTATTAAATTAATTGTGTCCCAGTTTAACCCTCGGTTTGTGCATTGTGAAAGTGGTAAGTCTACATTTATTGGGACTATACATCCCAGAATAGTCCATACCTCTCCTGAGCCATTTGGCTCATGGGAGATGGAGCCAATGATTGTAGGGAGATGGGTGGTACAAAGAAATTAAATGAGCCCCTATAGAATGGTAATGAGATAAACAATAGGGAAAGTGGAACTTTCAAGAAGCACTCATACAAGGATGTAGTGACAGTTGGCGAGGGTGTCAAAATATTCCCTCTATCTACTATATTTGTTTCCAACCATGGAGGAGGTCATTTGGTTGGGGACACTAATATGAGAGGTGAAAGACTATTGGAGCCTAGGGTAGATGGTGTGGGACATGGATGCATCCTCAAAGATGGAAACTTGGGAAAAGGAAACCATGGAATTATGTCTTCTAAACCCAAGGTTCTCTCCATTTCTTCGAATGATGACACATTAAAATATTTAAAAGAAGAGGAAACAAGGTTGAGAAATTTTTTTTTCTCTATTTTTTTATATGTCAAGTTGCTTCATTCTCGTAAATTATTTGATGAATGGATTACCTCTATATGGGGAAAAAAGATGGGTATTCATGTGTCATTTTAGAAGATGATTAAAAAAGGGTTATTTATGATTTTATTTAGAAATCATGGGATGCAAGACAGGGTGGTTAAGAAAGAATATTGGAATGTTGGGCAGTCAATGTTTATAGTTTTACCATGGTCTCCAAAGGACAACCTAGAAAAGGTTGTTGCTAGGTCTATTCTTAATTGGATTGAAATAAAGAATGCCCCCCTGAAACTATGGAAGTTCATCCCCAATATTTTGAAACCATTTGGTAATGTCATGCAAGTTGAAGAGTCGAGGGTTACCCTCCCCCATATAAATGCTAGTGTTCTAATTTATTTGTCTCCTAAGACAAAGGTCCTTGACCAAATTATTGTGCAAATTGATGATAAAATAGTCAAGTGTGAAATTGAATTACTTGGCTCCCTAAACTCATGATTCTACTATAAAATAAATGGGCACCTTAGGAAGGATTTTCATTTGGCTAAGGTTAACTTGAGAGGGGATTTTAAACCAAATGAGAATAAAAAATAAATTGAGGCCCTGAAAGATGGTGGGGAAATTTTGGTAGATGAAATGGAAACTTCGTCTGGAGACCATGGTAACACTATGCCCCCACAAAACTATAAGAATGAAATTGGTTCTTCTTTAGGTACTAATAATTTGAAGTTGTCTCTCGAGGATCCTCTTTTTGAAGGTGAGTTGGAGGTAGTCTGTGTTAATCCCATGTCTCCCCCCAAGTATTCCCTAAAATAATCTCCTAAACAACAATTTTCCCCTAAGGGACCCTTGCAACCCTTGGCCCTGGACTCCATTCGGGACAAAGCTAAAAAGATAAGAAAACTTTTGAGATAGTCTGATTATGGGGTAAGTATTGACAGTTTAGCCACCAATTCTAACCTCACTCTTGACAATAATCCCCAAGGTTGTGAGGAATTGAAGAAAAATGCTCAACAGATTTCCTTAGATTCTATTAAGGCTAAAGGAAAAAAGATTATACAAATTATGGATATCTCTAATGTGGATGAGTTAGTGGAACCCAATATAGAAAATCTATCCTCAATTTTGAAGATGAGGCATTTGGTAAGGAAGTGGTTCTATCATGCTATAATTCCTTATGTGGTGGTATAGAGTTTTATAACCCTCTCCCCTTAAAATTTCCATTAGCCAAAAGTGAAGAGAAGAAGAAGAGAAATCTTATTGATAGACCGATTTCTTCTGACTCTAGGTCTAAGAAAAAAGTGACTAAGAAAGGTAAAGAAGAAAAAATACCTAAGTACTTTGATAGATTGTATAAGAATCAGAAGAATACCCCCACTCCTAAAATAAAATGAGGTTTAAGATTTGTATTTGGAATGTGGGGGGTTTAGAATCTATGGACAAGAAGAATGTGGTTAGAGCCTTTTGGAATAGTAGACAACTTCTGGACTTTTTATGTTTGCAAGAAATAAAATTAAATGGGTTCTAAGCTGAGTGTGTATTAGAATTTATTTAGAAAATGTAAAATTATTTTGTATTGAGCATAAAAAAGGTGAAGGGTGGTACTAATATATACTTGTTCATCTAAAATGGCACAAATATATACACCAGTGGGGATCCTCACCATGTAATAGACTAGTGTGGATCTTGTTGTCTATAGGTTTAGAAATTATGGGGATTTTATCCCTATATGCCTCTAATGACTATAGAGAAAGAGAAAACCTATGGAATTGGATGACAATTAATCTCCCTAAAATCCCTTGGGTATGCACCAAAGACTTCAATATGATTGAATTTTTTTGAAAAAAAGGTGGTAAAGACCCTTTGTACAAAGTATATAAGCTTTACTTCTAGTCTAAAATGAAGCTGTCTCTTTGTAACATGTCAACCATTCACTGAAGTAATTTTTCCTAAGTTTACACTTTGCGATTAAATAAACTAGGTAACAAGCCATTGCTATAAAATTATTCTTTTATTTATTGAGAACAAATGAACATAGATGCCATAACAATATACAAGGATTCCATTTCAATATAATAATTTCACAAATTACAATATTCCAATAATGTGTACAAGTACATACATAGCTCAACCGAGCTTCAAAGCAATAGATATAGATGGCTCCTGTGATCCGGCTTTCAAATCTTGGAATCTTGTCACCGTCGAGGAGGAGAAGCACTCAAGCACTTTTCACCAACCATAGACTATATGTTCCCTCAGACATCTATCATTATGATAGATTGCCCTACTCTTTGATCTTAAGAGATTGGTGGAGTAACCTGTACCCACAACCACTCCAACTAAGTGTTGTGCCGCATGACTAGAACTTGTAAACCTACAATCTGGAACTAGCATGCACTACATGGACAAGGTGAATTGATAGTGGAACCAAAGGAAATCACACTACTTTGGCCAAATTTTTCTCACTTAGTACTTTGAGTGATGGTCATTTCATTCACTTACACTACTTTAGCTCGATTTGACTTAAGGCTGCTATAATCTATGCATAGGTAATCCCTCCAATGGGAAATCTTTAACCCTAGAATTAACCTATCCCGTTTCCCATAGAATTTATGGTATTTCTACTCAAAAAGTATATGATCAATATGATCAAGTTCCCTCCCTTCAATGGACAAACAATCCCAGGAGTAACCCACTAGCTATCTAGTATAATCAAATAACTTTATCTATGAGTAACCCTTAGGCTACCCTTGTTTAATCATATCTACTATATTAACATCTATGAAAAACAATCCCTCCTATTATGGAGTAATTATAAGCACTTCACAAAACAACATAAACAACTTCTATTTTCCTTTCAAAGCAAATGCTATATTTCCATAATGAAAGTACCCTCAATAGATCAAATAAGCACTCTTGAATTAATATTTCATAAACAAAGACAAATAAAGGAAGATTATATCCCCACTCTTGTATTACACTTATCCAGTCTAAATCTAACGAACAACCTTCTACACAATAACTTCCTAGCTTTACTTAGCTTTCCCAAACAATACTTCACTATAACTCCTTTCTTAAGACTATATTATGCAATCTCAAAATAATTCACAACACTCACTTAATAACTCATAGCTCTCAGAAATTGCAATAGAATAAGATTGCATAAAAGTGTAGACTAGAATGTGTCCCAATGAGAGTACAAGTCTCTATTTATACAACAAAAAGGAGATATTGCAGCTTACAGAAAAGGCATGAAAAATGACAACTTATTCCATGCAAGTTGACTCACTTCACTTGGCAAAAAGGTGGCCGAAATCAAAGAGTTTACTCAGCACAGGAAGCTACAGGTCAATCTCTATGTTTAGACAATAGCTAAAGACTATTTCAATCTGCACATGATCAAATGGTGACAGTCGATTTGTTTCCAAAATGGACTTCTACATCATTTAGAACTTCATAAAGTTGTCACCAAGTATGCATCCCTCACACTATTATTTTTCTACGGCTTTACTCATTGAATTAGACTACATTCAAAATGCAACACATGCACAGGGTCGACTAAGTCTAAGCTTAGCAGAAAATAGAGGAATGATGAGTCTCTTGGCACATAATTGATACTTTGACCAATTCCTTGTATTATTGTATGTGTTTCCTATTCTCATGCATTTCACTTTGTTTTGCAATTGATATATCTATTCCATTGCTTCACTTAAAAGCATTCAATGTAGAGTAAATCATGGTTTACTAATTCAAAGTTGCCATTCCATAGCATCGACTATGGTGTATTCTCTATATTGACTTAATTGCTGCATAATACATAGCATATAATTTGATCTTTACTCAATGTCAATACATATAATATTTGAATTTTAAATGCTATGTATATGTTATATACAATCAACCTATGTTTATGTTAATAAATTGGTCTCTATGCATAACATATGCTAATTGATCTCCAAGCATATAACTATATATGTACATATACATATATGTATATATGTATATCAACTCACACACATATATTTATATGTATATATACGTTATTATATATATCTTATTTCAATAAAGTATGTATACATTTGATATACAAATGATTACGTACAAGTTAACATTCGTATAGTAATAATAATCATATCGAATGCGTACATATACATATTCCTCTATGTACATGTATGCATATGTGTACATATATTAATACATTCATATGGGCATTTCCATTTTCCAAACATATGTGTGTATTGATACATGTATATATATGGATATATGTACACACACACACACACACTCTTTTGATTGCACACCAAGCATACACACAATTACTATTGTATTGACTAGTTGCTACGTGCGATATATTTATACATATATATATACATGTCATAAGGTCCATTTGATAGTTCCATGTGCATAAGCAACCCGTTCATAAGCATGCATAGGTACGTCTACCTATGTACCCTCATGTACGTGTTCCTTCACATGTATGGTCTATCATCAACATGCTTATGTATGCATATACATACATTCCACACATGTTCAACTCATCAATATAAACATAGTAATACAAGGAAGAACTCACAAGTTTAAACAAATAAACATGACTCAATAATGAACTCAATAGTAATTAAGACCCTTACTAATGGAGACACATGAAACTAAGGATGACTTACCAACTCCCAACATAATAAATTGACTCAACCATACTATTGTGAGTGTGTGTAAGATCAGATAGGTTACGTTACTAGTAACCCAACCAAGATCTCCTAAGTGATACTTCCCCTCCACCTGGAGGATTGAACATACACCTGCATCCAACTAACACATGCCCATGGTAATCAGCTATTCAACAAAATATGCATTATGCATAATACATCTCCATAGTTAGAATATCAATTCAATAGCCATTCATTTGACATATATGCATTTCTTCACATATCATTAAATGAGATAACATTCATTCATAATTCATTGATAACAAAGTGCAAGCACAATTTATTCACCTTTAGAATTCAAATTACATTCATATTTACCCTACATAGTAATAGTAAATAGTAAATACACAATTGGGGTGTAACACTATATGTAAATTTTCTCAAAAGCACTTGGAAACCAAGTGACCCTGCTACATCTGCAACACCTGCTCAACACCATACACACCTTCTACTAAAGGTTGACATCAATCACAACACTGATGACAACATAGTGCAACACCTTCTACATAAAAAAAGAAGAAGTAATAATTCTACAATTTATGTTCTAAAAATGATACAATACATACAAGATTAATTATACTACAAAAAATACTTTACAATGTGAGAAACTTTATATACATATATAGGCAAGGGTGAGAAATAGGAAAAATTAAGATGACGACATGCACCTTAATCTTATGACATGAGAGAAAAATTAAATGACCCAAGTAAACTTAACTAGACTAGTGTAAGCTGTCACAAAAGGAAGCTAGATAGGTAGACAACCCCATTCACAACAACACTTTGAACTTGACTCTACATAATTTCCTTCTCCTACTATTTAACTTGCTTTATCGAACTTGATCTACTATGCAACTTCCAATAATGTAAAGGCTAGTATTATTTAAAAAATCCCTAGAAATGTGTTCAAAGTTAGAAGACAACCTACAAGGTTCCTAAGATAAATATATGTAGATTAGCTACTCCCTTTAGTGCATGAAATTGAAAATTTTCACTATTGATTGCTCCTATAATACTTTAGAATGAGAGAGAATGTTGACATAAGATATTTTGATTAAAGTATGAATACCAATGAAAGCCTTTTAATACTAGTACAAAGCACCAAATCACACAAACATGTACTTAGTCAACTCAAAGTAGGAAAATAAAAGGAACTAGTGAATCAAATTTAAATTTTAAATTTAGAAAGAAGATGGGTCAAGTCTCTAATTATGAGATTCATCCTATGACAATGAAAATCACCCTAGATGAGCAAATGGTTAAATAAAAGTGAATAACGACTAAGTTAAGATAGGTGTATAGATAAGTGTCGCAAATGATTTGATAAATAAATGTATACGAAAATGTGCAAATAAAAAAAAGGTAATGGGTATGTGCAGGATCATGATGGGCCAAAAAGTGGTGATATGATGGGTATGTGTAGGGTATGTGGCTAACAAATTTCTTTTTACCCAAAATTGATGAAACGAAAAGGGTTTTTAAAGGAGATTCTCAAGTTTCCACTAATATAAATTATGTTTTACTTTGAATTTAATAAATAAATTTTATTCATTTTCTATTTGAATTACAACTAAAGTCTTGATTGATAGAATTGAAAACTTATCCTATAGCTTTCAAAGCAGTATCCACATTTTTGAATTTGAAACATATGTCACATTCTATACTTTTTACATCACTATAGGATTAAAAACAAAATGAATTTCATAAAAGTTTTGACCAAGTTAAAGGTGATGGAGACATCACAGCGTTTTATATTTTTTTAAAGTTGTAATAAAAATTCATATGTATTTATTTATTTGGGAAAAATTACAAAACAATATACATCCCACCTTCGGTACATGAGTCCTCTACTTATATCTAAAATATCCTTAAAACATATTATCTTAATTTTATTGTAGGTTAGGTTAGTGGAATTGGACATGTAAGCTATATTTTTTTTCCCTTAAATTTAAAGTACACTACCATTTAGAATTTCAAATTTTCACCAAATAGATTTAAAAAAGAAACCTAGTAGTTTAGAAACTACGAACTTTCAATTTCTATAGATTCTATTCTTACATATTTTTTGAAATAATATAGTTAGCTTATTCAAATTTTCCACATCAAGGGTTGCCTACTTTTGGATTTTTCTAAATTTTTGCATTTAGCGGCCTATTTTTTCCATGATTATCTTGCACATACCTAATATTATATATATAAGGATGGATAATGATTAAAAGCAAAGCTCAACTACACAAAATCCACAATTATTTATACTTAAAAGAGATGCATATAAGAATAAGATAAGAACTAAATGCAGAATATATATATATATATATATATATATATATATATATATATATATATATATATATTGTTGGAGTAAATTAATTAATATTTACTCCAGTGCTTAATGCAAACTTAGGAAAATATCATTTTGTTTTGATTGCGAGTGTTATTGCATTAATTATGCATTTCAATCAGTCATTTGCTTTATTCTTTGTGTTGCACACAAGATAAAGTCACTTAACTGATTCATGCATTCTATTATCTCACTCCTCTCTCAGTTAGAACTCCACCATTCAAGGATCTAAGTTGAGTTGGTCTTTTGATAACTCAAGTTTACTAGGACACTTGTCATTCTTGACAAGTGCATCCTAAACCTATAACTTTGTAATCATCATTCCTAATGTAATTAACTTCATTTTGTGATCAATTTCAACTTATTGATCTTGGTAAATCTTATATGGTATCAGAGCCACTATGAGCTTTTTTTATTCGATTTGAAGTCATTTTTGGTCTTGTTTTTTGCAACACATTTTTCTAGTCAAAGAAGAGGGCTACTTCATAGAAGAGAGGTTTCTTCTGGTAATGTGATATTGGAGGCATTTGAAGGAGACCCACTATTGCGTTGGAAGTGGAGACCATTTTTTCAGGCCGCACCTATCAAATAGAAGTTGCCATATCAATGATAGTTTATAACCTTCCATATATGTCGCACAGCTTCCAGAGTGGCTCTGTTAAGATTCTTGGCTCTGTTTAGGCAGTCCTGTCTCTTTTCTTCAATGCCAAATCTATGTTTTTTTTTTTGAGGTACAATTTTACCTATTAGAAGCATGAATGTCCATTGAAGGAGTTGTTTAAGCATAATTTTGTGTATCAAACAACATTCTTCAGGAGGCATCATACACAGTGAATCCTCTATTGCAAACCGACCAATGTAAGAGCTACACCATACATTGAAGCTAAGTCAAAGAGCGTTTACTTGGAGGTAATTACAATCTATAGGATGCCTATGTTAGTCATTTCTTAGAAGTGACTATGACTCACGCATGGGGGAATCAACCTCCTAATATTTGGTGGTGATGCAAATTTGTTGCAGTAGCATTGGTGCCATATTTAGCATTGAAAATTGATTCAATCCACTTGGCCGTTGCACAACCAAGCATCAATCAAATCCATGAAGCATGAGGTGCATGCATGAGGAGGCCAATTCACTTATTTGGAGGCTCTGATTTACTGAGAACTAAGTTAGAGTTGAGTTTGGCAGATTTCTGTGAAGATTTTCTCCACAATGGAGGCAGATGTAAACCTTTGTTTCTAGATGCATGCATGCTTCTTTCCCTAATATTTTTTCGCATGCTCCTTTCTTTCTTCCTTATTGATTCTTTAAAAATTGTACTGCTTTGCAAGCACCACATGATAAAGATCTAGGAAAATTTGGAGCTTTGTAAAAATTGAACTTAGATAAACTTCATATGGGGGTTTCTACTTAAAGCATCTAGTATAGGTTTCTTTCATTTTGCTTATGAATAAACAAACTTAGAATATTAAAAGTTGCTAATTAACTATCAAGCTCCGCATTGTTTCTCCAATCGGCAACCAAAAGTGTTATTTTGTTCTAAATTCCTAACTACATGAGCTTCCAAAGTCACATCCTCATGTGCTTCTAGAGTCGTGTCCTTGTGTGCTTCCAGAGTTTCTTTCTAGCTAGACAATATTGATCATTGGATAAACAATGGCATCATCCCTAATGAAGGGCATCTTTGTAGTTCTTCAGTAGTTGCAACTTTCTTCTTTAGTTTGGATAAATTGTTGACAACCACATCACTGTTGTTGGCCCACCATATTCATCGCCTTTGCAACTTGTTCTCTATCAGTTTTCATAGGATCTTGGATCAAAATCATCACTTTCCAACATGTGGACATGTGAGCATTTTTTAGAGGAACACATCATAAGGATTTGGATTCCAGAATCAACCATTCTTTTGGATTGGCTTCTTCAATCACCAGTGGATCTATTTATTCCTAAGGGGAGAAATATTGTTTGTAGGCAATGGATTATATTTTGTCTTCCAACTTTCATCATTGGCACATGATCTATTTCATTGTGGGGAGATTCATATCCTCATTTTCTCTCTCCTATCGGGGGAACATCTATTGTACTTGCATGACAAAAGCAGTCCTTGGGGGTCACATTGAGTCCTCCTTCTATCCTTTTTTCTTTAGTACAATCATTTATTTTTCTCTCTTTTGGAGATGATTTTTTCCCATGTGGTCTTCTCTTTTTCTCTAGTTATGAGTGATTTCATTGCTTGTTCATGGGTACCTCATCGGGCCTTATAGTTGGGACCCATTCTATATCCATCATTGCATTCTTTTCCTTCATAAGTTTTTTGCTTCTCCTTAGTTGTCATTCAGGGGGGGTGTTGGAGCAAATTAATTAATATTTACTCTAGTGCTTAATGAAAACTTAGGAAAAGATCATCTAGTTCTGATTGCTAGTGTTATGGCATTAATTATGCATTTCAATCAGTCATGTGCTTTATTCTTTGTGTTGCACACAAGATAAAGTCACTTAACTGATTCATGCATTTTGTTATCTCACTCCTCTCTCAGTCAGAACTCCACCATTCATGGATCTAAGTTGAGTTTGTCTTTTGATGACTTAGGTTTACTAGGACACTTGTCATTCTTGACAAGTGCATCCTACACCTATAACTTTATGATCATCATTCCTAATGTAATTAACTTCATTTTGTGATCAGTTTCAGCTTATTGATCTTGGTAAATCTTTCATATATATATATATGTATGTATATATATATATATGTAT
>VDFB02270651.1:649718444-649772896 GCA_007258455.2 Sequoia sempervirens | reverse complement strand
ATACCATATACCCCTCCACCATGGAACCCTCAGGATGTGTTTTTTGTCTAACCAAAGCCTTCAAAAATTTCAAGTGCTTCTCAACCATCCACATTGACCTTGTGTGTACAGGTCCACACAATTCAATCTCCTCAACTTGGTGTATGAGGTAGTGTTCTTGTGCATTCAAAAATGTTGAAGGTAGACACTTTTTGCATTTCACACATTAGACAAGAAATTTTTCTCTTCCAATAATTTATATCTTCTTTTTATGGATTTCAGATGAAACCATCTACAAGTGATTCAAGGCACAAATATATTAATGAGATTTCACAAAAATATACAATATATTACATAACAAGTAAAACAAATGGAAATTATAAGATGTATAAAACGAATTGAACGAATCTCGCTACTTACCTCATGTATTTTCCAAGATCATATATAACTTGCTTGACATTGTTGTCAAAGTTGTCCGGGAGAGATAGAGGTAGAACGTACTACAACAATTATAAAATGATCTTTTCATTAATTTTCCAAAAGTAGTAAACACAATACACTAAAAAGTACATGCATTATACAAGTGTATATAATATACAAGAATAATTACCTTAATGAAAGTATTCCAACTACGCGCTTTCATCCTTGACCCACCACCTTTTCATTATATTGTTTATGTTTGTAGCAAATCTTGTGGGAAATCGAATTTTTTGAATGACTTCTTTTATAGCATTTTTTTGTTGCTTTGTTAATAACCAAGGAAGGGCACTTATATTAATTTGGTCTCCATCGCTATTTAATTGAATGACATTTTTCATTGCATGATTGGCTTCCTGAATGCCACTACAAATTTTGACAATTTTTTCTTTGTCATGCCTTCCATCCAATATTTTCCATAACATTTTTATTATATTCTTTCTAATATGCATTGTATCAAACAACAAATGCACAATTGTAGTTGCTCATAGTAGGCAACCTTACTAAATTTCTTTTGATAACTTTTCGGCCCCTGTGGAAGTCGACCATTAATGCCTTGATGACCTTCATGAAGCATATATAAGTTAAAAAAATTAACAACGAAAATCATTGTCAATTACAACATGAGTAAACACAACACAATATAAAAATATAAATTCAAAACATATCATATATGATAGATAAACAATTTGATCCGATGTATAACCTTGAAGATTAATTCTATTATATTCCAACTTCCATAGACAAGGTGTCATTCTTCGTGGTTTTGATGTAGTCTCCTCTTTCACATTGAAAAGATGTTTTTCAGTAGTTCGATACTTATGATTTATGTGGAGGAAGTGCCTATACTCATCAAACACCTACTTTCCTAAACTTGTTGGATGATGAGATTTCATCTTGGGACTACAAATTGGACATGCAAATTTTCCCTTTGTTTGAAGACCTACAAGATCATATATAATTGGATTAAATATGCCAATTTTTATAATTTTATATAATAAATAGATTATTTTAAAAACATGCATGATATATACTTCATCAAATTAAATATTGTTAAAGTGCAGTCGAATGTTATAACATACCACAAAAATGTGTTAGCCCTGGGGCATCATGAATTGTCCATACAAGCATTGCATGGAATTGAAATTGTCTTTGTCCTATTCTAGAGACGCCATACATAGTGACGCCATTCCATAACTTTAGTAACTCGTCGATAAGAGGTTCGATATAAACATTCATATTTTAACTTGGTACTTACCTAGTTGAATGAACATAAACATTACATAATTATTATAACCATTTTACTACAATATATATAAATTAATGTACATAACTATTGAATGAAAAAAATATAAGTCATTATGCAACAAATAAGACAAATGAGATGCTACTACGTTAAAGAAAATTAATGTAAACAAATACCTAGAACAATCATTGACAACATTATGTTCTCCCTCTTTATTGACATTTATGGAGGAATGTTATTGTTAATAACAAAAACAGGCCACACCGAGTAAATAGATCTTAGCTCTCCAAATGGATTGACACCGTCCGCTCCCAATGAAAGCCTAAGATTACGAGGTTCTACTTTAAAGTGTGGCCATTTTTCCTCCATGTCCCTAAATGCAGAACCATCCGCAGACATTCGAAGAATGTCATCTCCACTTCTATTCCATGCATGGTAATCCATAAATTGTGCTAAACTTTCGCACCTAAATAATCATTGCATACGTGGAATAATGAGAATATAACAAAAAAACCTTACAAGGCACATTTTTTGTTAGTTGATCTGTTCGATATCTACTGATATGAAATTCTGAGAATTCTGTTGCAAATTTATGTTGTTTATGATATATAATATGATCATTGAGACATGCATCTATTGCTTGATACTCCATTCCGATATCTTTCTTAATGGCAGATAAATATCGGTATGAGCAAGGTAAAATATTTGATGGTGGTAACACAAATTCACCAATCAATCTATAACAATTTTTTTTTGTTAATATAAAGAATATTAATGGTACATATTTCATCCTTTATTTACTAGTGATGAACTAAGAACAATTAAAATAGATGAAAAAAGATGACATATATGACATACCTTAACATCCGTGAGATTGCTATGTTTGATAAACCATTCATAACCTTCAAGTTCAACAACAACAATACAACAGAGATAAGAGTTGTTTGGGAGCCTTCATAAAGGGGCTCGTATGCCTTCTCAAGTACAGGGAAATCATGAACATCATCAAATTCATCTTGATCATCATGATCAGCTCTGCCACTAAATGTGTCATGGATCAATGTATTCGTACCATCATCTTCAACTATGTTTTCTGGCGTATGATCATTTTCTTCCATAGGATCATTAACTTCATCTTCGATATTCACAGCTCCATGTTCGTCCGCTTGCAAAACCACATTCTCTAGGCCATGATAATCCATAACATCTACCCTAGGGCACCCCACCTTTATAATAATGATAGACACAAATAAACCATGATCATGATCAAGTGATTATATATATATATATAATGTTAAAACGATATAAAAATTTACAAATTGAATTAATATAAACACATATAATGAACAACTTACAAATGGACGATAATCATGCCCCTCTTCAACGTGACGATGCTTCCTACAATGTTTCTCAGCTATTGTGATTAAAAGTTGTCTCGTCTTTAAGCCCTTGTAATTATTACAAGGACAATAACATTTCCCATCACCCTTTCTTTTCAATCTAGCCCACAATCTATCAAGTGTCTCTTCATTTTGTTCTGGACTAATATTATCTAACATGATTTTTCTTTACCAAGCTTGACTATTTAGATCTTCAAAAAATATCAAACTCACACTCCAATAATTTTTATTCATAGACAGGTAAAAAAATCTAATAATTCTGATATTTTACACCAATTTTTTTTTGCATGCAACCACCCCTGCAAAAGAGAAGATAGTCTGAAGTTAATGACCCAAAAAAACACTTTAAAATGCTAATTCCAAAACTTATTAAATTCTGATTTTAATATGATTTCCAACCATTAAGACTCCTAAAATTAGAATATTGAACTTGATCACAAACTTCCTACAACGATGGAGGTAGCGAGCTAGTAAGAGCAAGTGACCCATTCCTAAGGAACAACAAGTCAGAATCATCATTGCTAATGTCAATACAGATTTATCCTTTTAGTTAAAGATGCAATGTGTCACTTCTTATGACGAGCTTATCCCTAGGGTCCTCAACATTGAGAGAGCCTTAGTCGCACAAGGAAACACACACTAGTAGAATTTGGCAAATAAATGACTAAGTGACTAAAAGTTTTAGTCACAACAACTAAAAATGACTAAATTCTGCTCATTTTTTGCAACTCAGCTATAAATGAGTAAATAAATTACTAGTTTGGTCATTGATTAAAAATTATTTAGTTACACAAATAAAAATGACTAAATAGTTAGTCTTTTATTTAGTCACAATCCATTTGAATAAATCATTTAAGGAATCAAGAATACAGCTCGCCAAAATACTCTAAAACTTTAATAAACATACCCTAAAACTTTTGTCAAAATCTTATTTTTAGGCGTAGCCCACCAGAATGGAGTTTTTATTTTAATAAACATACTCTAAAACCTTCGTCAAAACATTATTTTCAAGCATAGACCGCCAAAATGGAGAAGTGTTTCCATAAATAATGACAGAGAACGGTAAGGAGATGTACGTGAAAGGAGGCATAGGATTCATTGCTGCTTATCTCATTCTTGCTCTGCTCAACAAATCTTACATTGTTCCTGCTACTATTTGTAATCTAGGTATTTACTTGACATATATTTGCATAATATCAAATTCCTTCAGAGGCTTTTGAAGTATCAATGTATCCTATATAGGGTTTAGAATGATTTATTTTAATTAAAAAAATAAATAAATGATGTATTTCCCTGTAATTAGATAATGTGGAGATCTCCTAAATCTGCCCCAGCACACTATCCTCTTTGGCACTGTATTCATTACTCCAGCTACTAGGGTTTTTCATGTGACATCTTTAGTATCTTCATGACCGTGGCTTTTAAATAGATCTCAGTCTTTGCTTTAATCCTTTTCATGGTAACCCTTGAGTTCCATAATACACCTTTAATCTCTTCTAAGAACGGTGTCTTAAGCTAGACTGCATAGTATGCATATAAAGCAAGTCCCTCATACCTGCCATTGTTCCAAACCACCACTCACTGCCTTGCTTAAAATGTTGCCTCCATAAGCACAATAGCATGTTTTAAAATCATGGTTGCCAGTGATTGACCATTAAGGTCACCACTTTCATCATGAAGATACAATGCAATTTTTGTCTTCAAACTCAAGGCATTATGCAAGATAACATTGTGAATTGTTTGTTTTGTACGATTTAATTTTCTTGCACATTTACTGCTTTGCTAACTTCCTTTAAAACTGGGTATTGCACCCTCAGCTGCAATCTCAAACAACTCACTCACTATCACTTGAAGATTCCTTTCATGAGCATCCTTCTATAAAATCAAACTATGCCTTATAAACTACCTTCTTACTACAGGGGACTCATTGTTTCATGGTATTGTAGTTCTTAAGAACCTTCAACCTTATTGACACTACTTCACAATCCACAAGGTATTATTTAGTATTCTCCCATCTTTGATGAGTCTCAAAACACTGCTAAAACATGCAATCCACTACCTCCATTATACATTAATGGCTAAGAAGAAACATTGAACCTATGATTACCACTGTTACTTCATTTGGACAGTCATTCCCTAATTGCATTTTCCTTGTCTAACACTACCAAAAGTATTTGAAAAACCCTTAAGGTCAACAAAGGGGTAGGAAACTCACTATTAAAATCTCCACTTTACTATGCAAGGTTTGAGCTCTATTATCTTGTCACTGCTCGGCCTCTTTTTGACTATCACATCTCAAGTGACTGTCATTCTTCTTACCGTAGATTGCATTTACAAAATGTCACTAAGCTACATAGTGTGCTTGTTATTGGCTACAATCTTTAGATTGCAAGATTTTGTTATTACCTACAATGTCTCAATCTTTTGCATTGCAACCTCACTAATCCACTATAGTTATTGTTTATGTTTCTATGGAGGCCTAGGGTTTGTACCCTAATCATGCTCTTACCAATGCTTTTGTTGGTATTAAAAAACAACCTTAAATCTTGGGTCAGAAAATTAGTTGTCTTGACAAAGTTGTGGTATGATCTTGGATTGTATCCTAGAGTGTGTGGGAAGCTTGTGTTTGATCATTAAGGTATGCAAACCTGATTAGGGAAATGTATCCTATATATCATGTCTTTCTTTAATACTTTCCATAATGGTTATTAGCAGATCACATTATTATAGTTTGTGATAACCCAAGATTGAATTCAAGTATGTAACAAACTTGGTTTGTAGTTTAAGCTATACACTTTTAAGTAACATTCATAAGGTTTAGAAAATTTTGATCACTCTCTAGAATAGCCCATTAAACATGGGTTGTGCTTGAATGCACTACATAATTGATATAACACAACCACTTTGCATATCAACCAGAGTTATAGGCTCTTTATTGTAGTAAGAGGTAATCACTCTTCGATCATGCTATAATTACATCCTAACCTGTTAAACTTGAGACAACCTGAATGCACCCAATGATGATTGACACCTACATTATACAACCTGAATTAACTACATTATATGAGTGCCTCCATTTCTATCACAACATAGCCACATTAAACTTGGGTCACACATGAATGCATCTTGTATTTGTTATAGCACAACTGTGCCACATGACCAATAGAGTTATGGATCACATAATTACAGTCACAAGAATTTGTTCCTTGGTTGTGATCTTATGGTGATTCCACACAACAAAATCTGGACATGAAATTCTCAAAACCCTAAACCTCTAAAAATGAAATCTGATGAGATGTTGCTTTAAAATATGATTTTCAAACCGGAACTACAAATCTGACTTCACAACTGAATTATGCAAAAAGACAATGACTACCCTCAACTGCGATATCTTCTTGAATTTTTTCTAATTTTTCCCAAGAAAATCATCCTTAGTTCTCCACAAAGCTGTCTCAAGTAGAGCAAAACACTGTCACAATAAATCAGCGAACTCACTTTTCTTTATGTCGGCCACAATTTTTTTTTTCTTTCTATTTTTCATGTTTGTCGAAATTTCGACGAAACTGATAGTCGACATTTTGATGAACGTCGGGGATAAACTTTCAAAAAATTTAAAATTACACATCAAATTTTACAAGCACCCGCCAATACATCAAATTATACATATTTCGTTGAACATTTTCATCGGATTTTGTAGTCAAATGAGTTAGTGACAAGACCACTATACTTAGGTGTATGGGTAGCATACGAAATAAGTTCCAAATCATTATCACATCCCTAAAAGTAGTATCCAAAAATTAATTTAACTTACTTGATAATAAGTATAAACTAATCCAATCATGTCAAGAGATCACATAGACCAAATTATACAAAAGTAATTTTCACTAAAACATGAATAACTTTTTCAATTTTTTTTTTCTCATTTTTTAAAATGTGAAAAAAAGATAACATAAAGGTATACAAAACCCAAAAAGTATTGAACTATAATAATTTAATTTAATTAAAATATTTAATGAAAATATAACCACTATTAGAAAAATGGATATACTAGGATATGTGATGGATACACTAAAGTAGAAGTGGATAAACTAATTTAGAGTTCAATACTTTTTAGATTAGTGAGAGTAGGGAATACAAACACTAAAATAGATGATGGATATGGTAAACTACAACAAGATACACTATTTTGTGACTTCAAAAGTAGTCTAGATGATTTGTATGGGATTTAGAAGGGGAAAATAGATCTAGGACCTTAGGAAAGGATGAATAAATAAAGGACGAAGGGAAACATTGATTGAGGATGATGACTATTATGATGATGAGAAAAGGATGAAGGGATGGAACCAAATGATTAAAGGGATGATGATGAATAGGGATTAGGATAAAGGTTTAAGGTATTTGATTAGATGATGATTAGAGAGAAGAAAATGGGTTTATATTAGATTAGGTGGGATTGGATTAGAAGAAGATGATTGCAAATTTGAGTTGTATGTCAAATATATATCAAAACTTTTGAATAATTGATACATTGTATTATATTGTATGTGACTCATTTATTTATGGTTTGGCATTTGATAAATTACAATTTATTTGTGTGTCTAATTTTTTTCATTTCAAAACCTTTGAACATATATAGTTTAGTATACAAATCATTAAGTTTTGGTTTCATAGTCAAGAAATTAATGCTTGTTTGTGTGTTTAACTATTTATGTGAGGTGTCTTTTTACAATATTATTATACTTTATATAATTATTTTAGTTTTGGCTTGGACCTTGAGAAATTTAGTGTTGTGTGTCTTTGTTTATGTGAACCATATTACTATAGTCTTCTTATACTATATATCACTCATTTAAGGTTCTAGTCTACTAGTTGAGAAATGAAGGCTCATTTGTGTTTCTAATTATTTACATGAGATGTATTATTATTTTATTGTGATGGAAAGAATTATATACATATTTTATTTTTCCCTTATGTTTTGGTCCCACTTTGATTAGAGTTTCCTTAATGCAATACACAACATATTCTTCCTTGAATTTGGTTAATGACATCATCATATTTGAATCCCATCATCGTTTATCCCCATAGATTGGTCTTGGTCCCTAGATCCCATTCACCACTGTGGATTATATATTTGGATACAAAATTGATCTAGGTCCTTTTGCAATTTAAAATCTAAAACTCAATCTTTTAAAATTCAAAATTCAAAAAATTATACTTTGCAAACCTCTTGATTACCTATTGTGAGCTAACCTATTGCATTTTTATATTAAATTATGAGCTCAAAGTCATGTTTATTTAATTACATTTATTTATTTGAAATCATCAAGGACATAATAGGATTATAAATAAATAAAGGAATGATCAAATAATATTTAGAGCATTATAGAAATAGGGTGTGTGCACCAATCTATGACACAAAAAAGGTGCCACTTTTTTTTAGCCCGAAATGACATTTGGTGAGTGCCAAATGGCTTGGTATGTCAAAATTCAAATAAATTTGGCACACTTCATTTGCTGAGTGCCACAAATGAAGTGCTCCATTTGGCTAGCACCAAATTTGGTGCTCGCCAAATGTGAAGCATGAATTTTTGCAAAGCATTTTTGTGAACTCTTTCTTTTTATCTTTCTCCACCAAGGAGACTATATACATGAAATAAACATATCAAATTTCAATAATCAAGAGGTCAAATTTTAGTAGTGATTAAGTTGTATCATATTTCTCTCTCACTCTCTCCTTCCCTCTCTAATCTCTATCTCTCCTCTCCCTCTCTTTACTTCCCCTTGTCCCTTCCCTACCTCTCCCTTCCTCCCTCCCCTCTCTACTTCTCTCTATCTCTTCTCTCTATCTACATCTCCTTCCCTCTCTCTCTCTCTCTTTACCTACCTCTTCCTCCATCACTCTATATGTCACCTATGCTTCCATCCCTACCTCTTTCCCTCTATACTATCTATCTCTCCTCTCCCTCCCTCTACCCACCTCTCTCTCTCACTCTCTTCCCCCTCTTTCTCTCTCACTCTCTCTTCTCTATCTCACAATTCTCTCTCCCTCACTCTCACTCTCTCCTCTCTATCTTACCACTCTCTAGGAGCTCTCACACACACCTCTATCTCCTCCTAACTCTCCCTCCATCCCTCCTTCCCACCTTTATCTCTCTCTATTTATCCTCTCCCTCCTCTCTCTATCTCACCCCTCCCTCCCCTTCTTTTTATCTCTCAATCTCTCCTTTATCCCTCCCTCTCCCTCTTTCTCTCTCAATTGTCCTTTTCTCTATCTCACCATTCTCTCTCTCTCTCTCTCTCTCTCTCACACACACACACACACACACACACACACACACACACACACACACACACACACACCTCTATCTCTCCCTACCTCCCGCACCCTCCTCCCTCACTACTCTGTCTCCTCTCTCTTTCCCTCTCTACTTGTCTTTTATCTTCCCTCTCCCTCTCTTTTCCTCTCCTCCATCATTCTCTCTCAACTCTCTCTATCACCTATATGCTCTTCCATGCCTCTTTCCTCTCTGCTCTCACTCCTCCTCCCTTCCTCTGCCTACTCTATTGTCTCTCCCTCCATCTCTCTCACTCTCTCCTCTTTTATATCACCTTTCTCTCATACCTCTCACTATATCCTCTCTATCTCATAGTTATCTCTCTCACTTTCCACTCATACATCTCTCTATCACACCTATCCCTTTCTACCTCTCCCACTCTCTCAACCTCTCCTCTTTCTCTTGTTCTCTCCTTACCTCTTTGCTCTCTGTCTCACCTCTCTCTCTCTCTCTCTCTCCCACTCCTGTCAAATCCCTCTATCATTTCCTCTCTCCTTCCCTCTCTGCCTACCTCTCCCCTCCACTCCTACCACTCCCTGCCACTCCTCTACCTCTTTCCTCTCTCTCTCTCTCTCCCCTCACTCTTTCTCTCTTACTCTCTCCTTCCCTCTCTCTCTCTCTATCTCTCTCCCCCTTCCCTCATACTCTCCTTCTCTATCTCTCCCTTCTCTCCCTCCTTTTCTCCTTCTCTCTCTCTCTCTCACACACACACACACACACACACTCAACTCTATCTCCTCCTTATCTCTCCCTCCCACCCTCCCCTCTCTACTTCTCTCTATCTCTCCTCTCTCTCTACATCTCCTTCCCTCTCTACTTATCTTTATCTCCCCCCCTCTCTCTTTACCGACCTCTCCCTCCATCACTTTGTATCTCACTTGTGTCTCCCTCTTTACCTCTCTACTCTCTATCTCTCCTCTCCCTCCCTCTACCTCTCTCTCTCTCTCCTCCTCTCTTACCCCTCTTTCTCTCTCATTCTCTCCTCTCTAGCTCAAAATTCTCTTTCTCTGTCTCTCTCACTTTCTCCTCTCTATCTATCTCTCTCTCACATACACACCTCTATCTCCCTCCCTAACTCTCCCTCGCTCCCTCCTATCCTTTCTATCTCTCCTCCTAGTCTCTCTCCCTTTTGTACCTCTCTCCCTCCCCCTCTCTCTCAATCACTCCTTTTCTCTATCTCACCATTCTCTCTCTCTTTGTCTCTCTCTCATGTACACACACACCTTTATCTCCCTCTACCTACCTCTCTCACACTCTCCCTCTCTCTCCCCTCTTTCTCTCTCACTCTCTCCTCTCTATCTCACCACTTTCCCTCCTTCCCTCTCTATCTCACCTATCCCTTTCTACCTCTCCCTCCCTCCAACCTCTCTCTCTCTCATTGTCTTCTTACATCTACTTCTCTCTACCTCACCACTCTCTCTCTCTCTCTCTCCATATTACTCTCCCTCCCTCCCTCCTATCCTTCCCTCTCTCTACCTACCTCTCCCTCCACTCCCTACCACTCTCTATACCTCTCTCTCTCTCCTTCCCCCTCTTTCTCTCTTACTCTCTCCTTCCCTCTCTACTCTCTATCTCTTTCCCCCTTTCCCTCTCTACTCTCATTCTCTCTCCCCCTTCATGTCTCCCCTCTTTTTCTCTCTCACTCTCTCCTCTCATTCTCTCTCTCTCTCACACACACAAACTCACCTCTATCTCCTCCCTACCTCTCTCTCCCCCCCCTCTCTACTTCTCTCTATCTCTCTTCTCTCTACAATTAAGTGCAAAAAGTTGTGATACAAAAATGGGGTCTTAAGATGCCACTTTTTTTATTAAATAAACAAAGTATGATGTTCAACGAGAAAATGAAGATAGTTATGCTCAAAATTTGAAGATGCAACAAGAACAGGAGTTGTAGTGCTCTAAATCTACTTTCTAAACTACAATTTTAAAAACATAGAGTGAAGATTAAGGGTTTTAAAAAGGGGGAGCACACAAAGTGGTCATGTTTTTATCAAAAAAAATAACATAGCGTCTATTGTGCTCCCCCTAAAATGTAAAAATAAATAAATTCAAAAATCACTTTGGTGAGAAATTGGCTAACACCATGTAGTTTATGCCAATTTTTTCGGTTAATTTTTTACTAATTTTTGACGTGGACACATCCTGAAAAATAGAAATTTGAGCGTGCTTCTGCCTAAAAAGTTTGAAAACAAACTGAAAATATTTTTTTTTCAATACATGTAGAATGGAGTCTCGTTTCTAAAAATGTAATTTATTTCAAAATTAGATAAACACTCATAAAAAACTATACCGAAACTAACACATGTTGGTTTTTGACAAAAAATGTCTAGAAATTAACAAAAAGAAGTTAAAGATGAAAACTTTAACATAATCAAAATGTGAAAAAATATATGGTTAGATAGCTAGGAGAGAGCTTAACGTCATCATGGTATTTTTATAAATTTGTATTGAAACATGTGCAAACTTGATGGAGAGCATGGCCAAAAATGTGTGAATTGTTTTTACCTTTTCCAAAAAATATGTCTTTGGCATGAAATGGTTGGGTTGGTATTTCCCAATTAAAGCAATTTGGCACTAGCCAAATAAAAAAAATTATTTGGCGAGAGGCAATTATGAATTTAATGAATTTTTAGAATACATTTTCTTTCTCTTTCTTTTTTCTTTATCTTTGTCTCTCTCTTGAACTCTGTTAGTATAAGTTAAATTTTTTGAATATATATTATTTTAAGATGTTTGATAGTGGTTTCAGATCTCTTGGATTTATAATGCAAATTCTAGTTTTTAGATCTTATAATTTTTTTCAGTAATCATGAGATCGAATTTCAATAATTTAAGCAAATTGTATCATCTTTCTCTCTCTCTCTCTCTCTCTCTCTTTCTCTCTCATTGTTTATCTCTTATAATATAGATCTCTCTCTCTGACTATCTCCATCCCTTTATCTGAATCTCTCTCCCTTGAGCTCAAGAACTACCTCTCTCTCTCTCTATCTATCTCTCCCTCCTTCCCTCTCTACTCTTTATCTCCCTCCCTCCCTCCTTCCCTCTCTAAATCTTAACCTTAACTAATTGATTGTGCTATTCACCTTAACTAAAGGATGAGGAAGAAAGGGACATAGTGTAATGATGATGTAATGCTTTAATAATGATCCTTTCTTTTTCAAAATATAAATTCAATTTTGGCTAACTAGCCCCTTTTTTTTAACCCTAAGATTACCAAATACACATTTTGAAAATTTTGATGCTATGTGCTAGTATTTAATGATTGTTAATTACATTCATTTGAAATCTCTCATCCAAGAATCATTTTAATTAATCTCATTATTAAAAAGAAAATGAAGGGCTTGATATGGGAGGTGACCACTATTTAGAAATTTCTTAGCTCTGATGGGGAAATTTCACCCACTATCTTGGAAAATTGACATGCTCAAGCTCCTTAGGTAAAATAAATCCTCTCCTTAGTAGAATAGATTTAAATTATTTTTTTAGACTGGAGGAATTGAGTAGCTCCCCCTATAAACTATAGTGCACTTGATAAAAAAATTTCACATGGTCGGTGATGCTGGTGTGACACACCATCCAATACCATGGGGACGGAGGGGAGACTAGACCTCATGATCTCTTACCTGCAACATGATGCTTTAGCCAATTGAGCTAGGCCCTTCGCCCCAAAAAATATTTAATTTTTCCAAAGTAGGAAAGGAAATTCAATTCTTGGTCAAGAGGGTAGCATTATTAAAAATGGAAGATGGGTCTTATGGCCTCAATTTCAATGATCTTCTCTAGCTTGTCTCTAGTATCAAGTATGTATCTTTTTGGTGGGAAAAGTTGATGTTTTTCTTCTATGTCAGTAATTCATCATATGTAACTAGGGATTTATTAACTAATAATGTAATTAAGCTTGGATATTTTGTATTTTGTATGGCCTTTTGGTTGGGTGACAATTAATAGGAAGGTTCTCATGGACATGACATATTTCAAAGATTAGATTCTTGTACATTATTTTTGATGCCCTCTATACTTGCAATGAAGAAAATAATAATCATTTATATTCATAAAATGTTCCTTACAAAAATATTGGGAATGGTTAATTAATAGATTGAAAGGAAATATCTCTCTCCCATAAACTTTACTACACCTTTTCTAAAGTTGGTCAAATATAAATCCAACTCTATATTATCGTGTTTATGGAATTCTAGCCCTTCACTACTAACTTAGACAATTTGGAAGGATTACAATCAAATAATTTTTCAAGGTAAAGCATGTAGGTGAGAAATGATGATTTCGAATCAAGAAACTTTTATTACAAAGATAACAATGAGTAGAGTTTCTTCTAAATATTTATATAGAAGTGTTCATTTTCCTCTTGGGATAGAGCCATGTTGAAAAATTGGAGTGCTCTCTCTCTCTCTCTCTCTCTCTCTCTCGTTCATGGGACTTATAATTTAACCCATACTTTGATTAATTTCTCACAATTCAAATGGTCCATGCCTTATCATGGTATGTGGAAATTAAATTTTGATAGTATGTTTTTAGAAAGCTTGAGACCATTGAGTGTTGGCTGTGTCATCCATGATTCCTCTAGAAAGGTGTTAATATGGTAGAATAAAATATAAATCCTTTTAATAATGAAGTAGATGTAGAATCTCTCTCCTTTCTCTTTAGATGATTAATTATTATAATCTTGGAAATGTTATCATGAAAGGTGACTCAATGGTAGTCACTTTATTCTTAAGAAATCAACACTCTACATATTAAAAATAATAAATATTTTTAATGAAGCTTGGGTCATCTTGGATAGTATCTTAAATTATTTTATTCAACATTGTTATAGGGACAAAAATATTTCAATGCAAATTTTATTAAACAAAGGAATTGATCAACAATAAGATTTAACAATGGATGATGAGATGGTAAGTTGGTTAGAGCTAACAACTTTAATAAGTAATGATTTACCCTAAGATTGAAATAAAACCCAAACATGGTGACAATTAATATTGTTTTAGAAATAATTACATGGTGAGTACCTACATTCATATTCACTTGAGTGATATTTCATTATATCATAGTGAGTGGTATTCTTTTGATTGATTTATTTTTAGAACATCATCATGGAGCCCTCATTATAGTTTCATTATATAATGAGATAAACGACCTTTAGAGGTGAAATCATAGTAACAAGATTAAGAAATTATAGGAAAGACTTCATTAAGGGGGCATCTAGGCATTGTATAAATACTAAAATTTATTCCATGTTTGTTGAAAACTTACCTTTTTCTAGAAAGTGATAAAAAATCTCCAAGGCTTTGGGAAGGTATTTTATATGGGATAAATTCAGATCTAGTTTGGATGAAGAAGCATATAATGCTTTAGTGGAAAGGCTTTCTTGTCTTCCTATGACAAGGTTTGAGTTTCATAGGCTTGTCTTAGCTCAATGAGTACAAGATTGAAAATAAAATGGAGGGATTGATATGGAAGGTGGTCATTGTGTAGAAATTTCTTAGCTATGAATGGGGGAATTTAACCTACAATCCTAGTCTCGACATGCTCAACCTCCTTAGGTAAAATAAATCCTCTCCTTAGAAAGATATATTTAATGTTTCCAAAGTGGAAAAGGAAATTGAATTCTTGCTTGAGAGAGAAAATGCTAGTAAAAATGGAAGATGGGTCTTATGACCTGAATTGCGATGGTCTTCCCTAGCTTGTATTTTGTCTTGGGTATGTGACTTTTTGGTGGGAAAATTTGATGTTTGTCTTCTATGTTAGTAAATCATAATTAAGCTTGGGTATTTTGTATGTTGTAAGGCTCATAAAAAGATACTACTAATATTCATGATTATTCCATGCCTATCTTAAGTTCTAAAGTTTCTATTTTAGTTTGTAGCATGGATGATGAAAATGTGAATCACAAATAGTAATAATGTAATGTTGTATAAAATGTCCTTTTTCGCTAGTATTTGGAGAGTCATACTAGCTGTGGTAATCTAGGCAATATGGTGGGTGAGAAACAAGTGCATTTTCAAAAAAGAGAAGACAAGCAGTGAGTAGTTGTTGATTAAAATAGAAAATTCAATCTTAGAGGTAGTAAACTCCTATGTTTAAAAAACTAAGCATGTAGGATCAAATTTTTCTGCTTGGGATGCAGACTTAATAAAAAATTGGACTTACCTCGTACTATCATTTAAAGGAGCATTACATCAATTGACAAAACAAAAAATAGACAGAAGTAAGATTTCATGAAAACCACCTCCTTTTGGTTATTACAAATTAAAATTTGATGGAGCTGCCAGGGGTAACTCGAGCATCTCAGGTGCAGGGGTTTCTATCAGGGATTGTAGGGGTAAACTAATAAAGGGTGCATCAGTTCAGCTTCCTACTGGCACGAATAATGCAACAGAGGCTCAAACACTTTTACATGGTTTAAAATTGGCTATAAATTTTAACCTTTCAAAGATTAAATAGAGGGAGATTCATTGGTGTTAATTGATGCATACAAGGAAAGGAAAATTCAATATATCTTACAAAAGATCTGGAGTTTATTGGATAAGCTGGAAGATTTGGTAATCAATCATATATATAGGGAGGGAAATAGGATGATAGATTATCTAGTGAATTTGGGCTATGAGCAAAAGGAAGAGCAAGTTACCTATGATTCCTATTCTACAAGCCTTCAAGAAAATCTAAAAGTTATATTAGAAAATGAAGGTGGGGAATAATTTTTACCAAGGCTCTGCAAAATATAGCACACATGAAGTGCTCCCAACAATTCCGCCAGGCAGTACTTGGAAGCATTTTCACTTCCTGCGTAATGACGGGGAATGGCTAAATAAGCATCTTGAATAAACGGCTCTAGAAAATATAGCACTTGCGAAGTGCTCCCCGCAATTCCTCCACATACTACTTGAAAGCACTATTACCTCTAGCGGAATGGGAGGGAAAGGCTGAATAAGCATCTTGAACTAGCTGAGTTATAAAGAAAGCATTATATGTGCTGACATGGCAGTATAAGGACATGGAATGGATCAGATTTAAGGACAAATTATATCCAATGTCATTTTACCAATAAACATTCATTCATTCATAAAGATCAAGTAACTGCTGGGCGGCGGTTTCTGTTTTGGGTGATGTTCCGTTTTTGTTGCTGATCTGTGGGTCCTATGAGCTGTTTGGCCTCGTGGACGCCATTAAAAACCTTCATTCATTCATTCATTCAAATATGGCTTGTTTCATATGCCTAGTTGGTGAAGGCATATGTCACATCTCCCCGCAATTTTGCTAGACTTGACCTGGAAGTCTTTTCACCATCTGCAGAATGATGGTGGTAAATGTTAGACATCAAACTATAATCAATTAATGACACTAACCTCGTATTTTTTTGCAGGTTCATCAATTGCTTGTGTTCGGAGGCTCATTTATTAATGTTGATTAGTGCACATTTTAAAGTATTTAATTCTATCAATAAATATGACAAATTATTCCTTGCTCTGGATGGCGGAGGCATACATCACATATCAATTTGCAATGATTGTTCCTAGGAGACCTTCCCGCAATTCTGCTAGACTTCTCATGGAATTCTTTTCATCTGCAGTGGAATGGTGGGGGTATACGTCATACACCTATTCATATTCAATTTCCTGGCAATAATCTTGTATTTCTGCAGGATCATTAACTGTTGGAGGTCGAAGTCTTATTAATTAAAATTGCAAAAGCACACTTCAAATTATTTCAAATCTATAAATAAATGTACCAAATCTTTAATCACATGCTGTGATAAGATAGTGGTAATTATGAAGATGTCAATTAGTGGATTTTCATTAGATAGCAAATCAGGCAGTGATTTTAAAAAGGGCTTAATAAACACTTTCTCAATCAATGGCCTCCAGTGTAGATTGTTTGGCAGTTCATATATCACGAAGGTGGTATTTCAGGGTGGTGCATTCTTCAGGGTGGTGGTATCTAGTGTTCAAATCATCTGCTGCTTCTCTAGCTTCTAGATTATGGGATATCAACCAAAGAATCTCAGGGTGTCATTTCGGGTGCAGAATTGGGAACAACCTTTCAATGGGTACCTGTCAAACACAGAATTGGGACAAATCTTCAATGTTTACTGCCACACTGTGGTTGATTGCATTCAAATTATTCTTGGTGAAGAAATATATTGATCCCAAACTCCATGCCTCATTTTCCCATCCTAGGTACTTTTAATATTTTGTGTCTAATGTCCTAGATCTCGTGCAATGCTTTGAATATCTAGAGGTGATAGTAGATGAGGTGGTCCACAATCAATTCCTGGGTGATAATGGTCTGCTACACTGTGTACAAATATATGAATTTGATAAGGGGAAGGGTTGGGTTGGTGGATTGTTTCCAAAATTCTACTTGAAACATAAGAGAGGGTTTGTGGCTGTTTGCGACACCATTAAGCATGCTTTGCAACTAAATTGTGCAAGAAATCCATATAGGGTTCTGGATATACATTCTGTAGAAATTGGTAATCAGTTGGTAAATGGAATAAAGGATAAATATTTTTCCATTTCTTTTCTCCACTCTCATTGCAAGCACCATAATGCTAATGCTCCTCCTCTGCTGCCTGCTTTAGTCCATGATGATGATTCATCTCAAGAGTTCCAGGATGAGAATTCTATGGCAAATGGTGATATGGTTTGAAAAACTATGGTAATATGGTAGAATTTTGATGAAAATATTTGCAGATTCTTATAATTTTGTAATATCTCTAGCTGCTTCTTCTAGTTGTTATGCTAAAGCTTCTCATACGAGTCAACGTTTTTGGTACTAACAATTTTTGTAATCAATAGGCGACAACTTTCCTACTATTGTATATTTTTTCTATATAATATATAGGCTAAATGCCTTTTGCCAAAAAAAATTAATGCAATGAAAGTATGAAATTTACACTTCAACAATCACTCAATAAAATCTAAGATCTATGCATAAAATCAAATGATAAACTATAATACCATATCAAAGACCTTAGATTGCTCTATTGTTTCTTTGATAAATACTTGAATGCTTGATGTAGATTTCTCTCAAATTTTTACCATAATCTTGATATCAACATGATAAAATGAAAGCTTGATAATGATAGTTTGATAGATGCTTGCTTGATAATGTTAGTGTTAGCTTGCATGGTAAATTGCATAAGAGATTTTCCAATAATAGTACTAGAGAGATTTGACAATAAAGTACTAGGGAGGAATGAATGAAACCTTTGTATTTATATGCCTCATTTATTTGATCAATGGTAGAGATTAATTAGAAAGATCAATGGATAGAGAAATTCAAGATAAGATAGAACTTATAATTTAAATTTGATAAAAGAAGAAAAGTTAGGAGAATTATTTAATTCAAAATGATAGTTGAAGAAAATAAATATTAATTTATTATTTTAGAAAAAAATATTTAATTTAAATAAATTATTATAATTTATTTAAAAAAGGAGTGTTAGCGGCCTCTTTAATTTTAATTTTATAACTGGGTTTAAGAGGCGGGACTTCCGGCAGCTTTCCCACCGGCACAAAACTAGTCTGGCCCCAGCTCGCTCAGATACCCAAGATACGAACTACTGAATTGCTGGACTGGATCCCAAAGACACCCCTGTTGTAAAAAAAATAAGGAAATAATAATTTTATAAACTCTTTAATAACTGAAAGTCAAGTCCGGTGGGTTGCAGAACGAGCTTATTTTTAAATCTCTTGACGAAGACTAGTTGTGTGAATAAACAGATGAGATATGTTAATCCGTGAAGGATGGCTTGCAAGCATGCCCAGCGCTCATTTACACTCGTACCAATATTTTATCTTTCAAAGTGTGAATTTGGGTTCAAGCTTGTTTCACAAAGATTCACCTTAACTTCAAAGTATAAATACATATCAATCCAACCTAATGGCCCAAGGTTTCACTTCCAAGAAAAGCCATACCAATATCTGTACCAAAACCATACCTTATAAGAAATCTCTATGACTGTATCAGCTGCCCAAATCAAAAAGAAAATACGTATTCACAATATGAAGTTTGTTCAGGGTCTGTTCATTGTTTTGGTTATATTGAAATCATGCAGAGCTTTGGAAGATAAAAAGGAGGAAGATAAGTGGAGTATGGTACAAACAAAAGGCACACAGTTCGTTCTAAACGGGTCTCCATTTTATGTGAATGGATTCAATACATATTGGTTAATGGTGCTTGCAGTGGACCCATCTACTAGGCCCAAGGTCTCAACGCTGCTGGGGGAGGCTGCTTCTGCAGGGCTCACAGTGGGACGCACTTGGGCTTTCAACGATGGAGGTTGGAGAGCTCTTCAGAAATCTCCTGGCGTTTATGATGAGGAGGTCTTCAAGGCAAGTGAAACTTATTTCTTAGTTCTCTTAGTTCTAGTGGTATGAGAATCAATGGGAAAAATTTGAGTCATGAATTGTGCTTATGGATGTGTTGCAGGCTTTGGACTTTGTTGTAAGTGAAGCCAAGAAGTATAAAATTAGGTTGATTTTGAGTCTGTCCAACAACTGGGAAGCCTACGGAGGGAAAGCACAATATGTAAAGTGGGGGAAGGATGCTGGTTTAACTCTCAAATCTAACGATGAATTCTTTTCGAATCCAACCCTCAGGGCTTACTTCAAAGCACATATTAAGGTTGGTGAGTAGATGTAGTTTTTTCGATTGCATAGTTTTTGGTTTAAATTTATTGATTCAATAATATAGGGGTTTGAGTGTGTAGTTTTTGGTTTAAATTTACTGATCCAAATATGAACTCTTTTTTTTTTAGAATTATGGTTCACCTGTTTTATTTTTTAGTTAAATTTATTGATTCATATTTCATCATGAAGTCATCTCATTTCATTCTCATATTAGATGGGTTCATGCAAACGATTACTCATGAAATGTGAATCAATAACTTTGACTCAAAACCTATTTTATGAGTAGTGATTCATATGAACTCATGTTTTGTAAGAATTATGGTTCAACCATTTTATTTTTGAGTCATATTTCATCTTTAGGAGTTTGCATGAAGTCATCTCATTTCATTCTCATATCAGATGAGTTCATGCAAATGACTACTCATGAAATGTGAATCAATAACTTTGACTCAAAGACTATTTTATGGGTACATTGATTCATACGAACTCATCTTTTGTGAGAATTATGGTTCATCTGTTTTATTTTCGAGTCAAATTTGTTGATTCATATTTCATCGTTAAGAGTTCGCATGAAGTCATCTCATTTCATTCTCATATCAGATGGGTTCATGCAAATGACTCCTCGTGAAATGTGAATCAATAACTTTGACTCAAAAACAATTTTATGAATAGTGATTCATATGAACTCATCTATTGTGAGAATTATGGTTGAATTGTTTTATTTTTGAGTCATATTTCATCATTAGGAGTTTGCATGAAGTCGTCTCATTTCATTCTCATATCAAATGGGTTCATGCAAACGACTACTCATGAAATGTGAATCAATAACTTTGACTCAAAAACTATTTTATGAGTAGTGATTTGTATGAATTCATCTTTTGTGAAAATTATGGTTCAATTGTTTTATTTTTGAGTCATATTTCATCATTAAGAATTCATGTGAAGTCATCTCATTTCATTCTCATAGATAGATTCATGCAAACGACTAATCATGAAATGTGAATCAATAACTTTGACTCAAAAACTACGTTATTGAACTCTGATATTAATATCATAAAATATTAAAATTATAATTACTTAGTGCACAATCATTTACAAATTTCATATTTCAAAATGCATATAATGTCACTGTGTCTCAACAAACTGGAAAGTGGACATTTTCTTTTGTTTGGATTAAACATGGGTGGAAGAGATAAAGAGAAATGGAGCCACAGTTGTCAATGGTCCTGGGTCTGTTTTGGAGACACAGTTGTAAATGGTGGTGGGTCTGTTTTGCAGGCTGTGTTAAATAGAGTAAATACATTGACAAACGTGGCATACAAGGATGATCCCACAATCTTTGCCTGGGAATTAATGAACGAACCTCGTTGTCAGTCTGATCCATCTGGAAACACATTGCAAGTAAGTGACTTTACATGCATTCCATTTTATATCTATTTAAGTTGGCAAAGCACATAGAATTCAATGAAATTCATAATACCCATTTCAGGAGTGGATCCAAGAAATGGCTGCGTATGTAAAATCAGTGGACCCAAAACATATGCTTGAGATAGGAATGGAAGGGTTTTATGGGCTGTCAGCTCCAGACAGATTACAATACAATCCATATAGTACTACACAAGACGAGGGTACGGACTTCATCAGAAATCACCAGGCCCTTGGCATTGATTTTGCCTCTGTTCATATCTACACAGTGGGCTGGTACATAACATCATCACTTGTAAATTTTTATATTTTTTGGGTATTCTAATAAATTCAGGAAAGTTTTTTTTTCAATGAATTTGTTTATAGAAGTTCCACATGAACTGAATAACACATACCTGTATTGGGTATAGGATTGATCAATACATTATTCCAAGACACCTGCCATTTGTGAAAAGCTGGACACAGGCTCACATTGAAGATGCAGAAAAGGTTCTCAACATGCCTGTTCTTTTCGCTGAGTTTGGAGTATCTGAGAGATATGGAGGATACAACATCAGCTATAGAGACACGTTTATGCAGACTGTGTATGAAAGCATATTGACTTCCATAAGAAGTGGGGGAGCTGGGGGAGGTAGTTTGTTGTGGCAGTTGTTTCCTGAAGACACGGAATACATGAACGATGGATTTGCTATTGTGCTGTCGAAAGCACCGTCCACAGCTAAAGTTATATCGTTGCAGTCAAAGCGATTGGCGACTTTCAATAGCCTGTGCAATTGGAATTGTCGATGGGGATGCCGTGCTCATCAACAACTTAGCTCTCCAATGTGTGATAATGAGTTCGACCAAGACCTCAGCTTAGGAGAGCTTTGATAAGTATGTGCAGGAATAAAGCTGTGTTTTCATTGATTTGAATGGCTTGTTGTTATAGTTTGTAACCTTTGTGTAATTAAGTCTGGTTTGAAGTTGAAAAACATAAGGTTTGTTAATGATTATAATTGTAAATGAATATTGTTTTTGGATTTGACTGTATTGGAACTTTTTGCATTAATATTTCGGATCACATTCCGTGATCTATTATCGATATAATAAAGAACTGGATGATGAGTTTAAAAAGCCATGTATGAATTTATTATTAATTTATAATCTGTATGCAGATCTTAGGTGTCTCTTTAGTTTGCTCTTTTAATACTTTTCTTTTCAGGCATAGTGTAAAAGGCATGGAGCAGATAAGGTAGAATTATGCTACTCTTGAAAAAGATGATGTGACCAGTATTAGAGGTGATTGGTGTGGAAGTATGAGTGTCTAAATTGTAAGGGTAAAGTTTATATTTTATGTTTTATTTTATTTATGTAAGTGTTTTAAATATGTTGTTCTAGTTTATGATTTTAATTGATATAGTGTTTTTTATTTCAAATTCAAGTTAATTTTTAAGAAATACAATTTAATTTATTTTTAAAATAATTTTGAGATTCTATAATGTCATTTTCATTATCAATTTTAAAATTGTAGGTTTTTTTTTTTATCTAGTCAAAATCACATATATTGGACTGGTCTATATTTTAAAATATAAATTTAATTTTGGATCCAGCTTGACTTAGTTTTAACTAATTGGGATGGGTCCACTCTCATGCCAAAAGTTTAAAATTGTGTGCCTAAGACATATATAAAGGAACACCACCTCTAAGTCATTTACATTATTGATCCATCATAAAGAATGACTCCTAGCATCTAGAATAATTGAAGGGCGTTCTTGCATTTTGGCTAAAGAATTATAACTCAAGGAAAAAGTTCTTTTTGGTCATAGTTTGTCTTGTAACTTAGAAAATTTAGTCCTAAGATTAAAAAATATTGCAACATTTCACTTTTTCAAAGTATTTTTAATCAAAGAATCAAGTCATTTTCAAACTATGTGCAATACTAAAGGCATCACTATCAATAAAAAGGAAAGATTTCACCATCATTGTGATGGTTATGTTGTGTGTCTATTGGTTTTAAACATTTTTCTTGTGTTTTTATATCAAAACCTCTAAATCATACATATTTAAAACACCTACAAAACTCGTAGCTTCTTTATATGCTGGTTACTAGTTAGAAAGCACTTTTTTATCTTATCAATGCAGTTGTGAAAATAGACTCATTTTCCTCCTAAAACAACAAATATAGGTCATATTTTAACAAAATAACTTAGAACATAAGGAAAACCAACAAGGTTGTGTGACACAAAAGCCATCTTTTCTTGAGTATATATGCAAAGGAGTTTAAACACTTAGTCTTTGATATTTTGGTGCATCACCCTCAAAGTTAGATTTTATTCATGTTATCTTTCTACCTATTTTCTCAGCATGCAATAGTAGTATAGGTTAGATTAGGTGGAGTCCCAAAGGGAACTAACCCTCTCTGAAGGTTGATCTCCATCATTTGATCCCACACTCAGTGAGATCACCCCATGTTTCATGAGGTGTATGAGTGATTTTGTTTGCTCAACAATGGTGCAGACTTCCGTGATAACAATACTCAACCCTAATTTTGAACCATTTTCATGTACAATAAGTTATCAACTTAAATTTCTTATTGACTTGCACTTAGTGTAAAAATATTCTTTGTCAACCATGGGATTTAATAGAAACCTATGTAACATCAAATTTTTCTATCCTCTAAGTGATGGTTTTTTCTTCATTATTTGACACATTTTTGTCTCCTTTTATAAAACAAGCATGTTTTTCTATGTAACCTTGATTTCATGAGGTTTCTAGAAATTTAAATATCTTGTGATGTACTTTATCACAACTTATGAAAGACCCATTAAATCCTTAGCCATAGCCTCAACCTCCTATTCCTTAAATTTTCTTGGAGGTTTTCTCATCCTTTGAGTTCTATGTAGTATTTCTTGACTTGATATTTTCCTTCTACATATAAATATACCTTCTTCCATATTTTTTTAATTTTTATCTTGATCTTTTATGCATGTGATATATTTTCTATGGGACGCCTTCTCTTGCATGAGCTAATTTTCATCTTCTATGGAATGAATTTTAAACAAGAAAATTTCATCTTGTGTGGAAGTACAACAAGAATTTACATATCACCATGATTATAAAAATATATCATTAAAAAATGGTGTTATTAATATTTGGTGACAATGTAGATGTTTAGATAATTCTTATGATGAATATAATAGAGTACAATGACCATAAATTTCAATCAATTATTCCCAAATGGAAATCACCTCATAGTCGATGTATGCACAAAAAACTTTCTTGAGACATGAATCAACAATGTCAATATCTAGTGTTAATTTCAAGCTAGTGTCTAGTTTCAATCCTTTATATTTCTATTTGAGGTTTACAGGCTTTAGAAAAATACTATCCCATCACTTGGTATGATTTAAAAGAGTAAAAAAATTATCTTTTATGAATTGGTTCATCTTCCTAGACAACCACTTCAACTTCCTATGAACTATTTGAATTAATTAGTGACAACTATTAGCATTGTAATACATTTCATTTTTATTAAATTAATTAATCTTTACAACACATCAAGTATATGAGAACAAATATGTAGAAAAAATCCATGTAAGGAGGCTCAATATCTATTAGGATTATATGTGTCATTCAACTTACAAATCACATATTTTAAACTATATTTAATTATATTTATGATTAATCATGTATTAATATCTCCAAACATCATGGAGTGGAAAAGATTGGGTGCCTATACAAGGTTGGGGATAATATTTAAGTATCCTTTGGATATTTTATAAGAATGCTTTGAATAGGAAAGTTGTATTGAAAAGTTCAAATTTTGGTTATATAGGATCTTCCCAATTTGGTGGTTATGACACAAAATTGAATGCCCTCATGAAGCACCCAAATTTAGAAAATTGGTGAATTTTACCATTATGATATACTATATGATGTGTAGAGAGGTTTAATATACTTAAGTGGTGTGAGAGGAGTTACTATCCAAGCTATTTAACCATGATTATGGAGGCATTTGATTTTTCTATGGTTTTTAGTTTTGACTCATGTGGATACCACTTGGTGGTTTCTAGTTTCTTGCTTCTCTATTTATTTAAGGCATGTGATAGAGGATGACAAGATTATTTTTTAGGTAATGTTATGTTTCTATTATAATATTAGAGGGATAAATAATTATATTCATGTATACTCTTTGTTGAGTTCAATACAAGTTTGAGTCTCTTTGATAGTAGAGTTTTCTTCCCACAATGGTTTCTCCATGTAAATCTAGTGTTCATGTGGTTTTTATTTGTCATGTTTGTTTCTCCATTAGTACAATAGTTTTATTGACTTAATAACATGCTTTATCAAATTAAATCATCATTTTTATAATATTATACTATGTTGTTTACTCTATTAATAAACATTTAGTATTAGAGTTGTTACTTGATTTTAGATGAGGCACCTTTGTTGCAATGTTATGGTTTTTTTTTTTTTTTGTAATAGGATTATACTACCTTATGGCTTATTAGATTTGAGTATGGATAGAGAATCTGTAGAATGCACATCCTATTCAATTTTTTTGGATTTCAAAGGCTCTAGATGTGAGTTGTAAAAATTGAAAAATGGAGGATCTCTTAGAGGAAAGAGAAAATTGGAGGGATGTGATAAATAAATAAAATCCTATTGAGTTATTATATGAAGACTAGAAGTAGATCAAAAAGTACAATTGGTGTTCATATGTTTTGTATATGGTATGTTTGTTTCTTCATAAGTATATTAATTGTATTGATTTAATCACTCGCTAAATGTTAGATTTTTCTTTTTAGACGAAAGGCTAGAAGTCGATATATATTAATATATAATAAAAGGTTACAAAATAAGATTTTCCATGGTTCTTGACAACCAATATTGATATCATGTTTGCTTGCTACAGACAAATTGAAAGAAAAGCCCCATTTATGATCTATACTACCACTGACTGTAAATATCTACAATCATATATACCTTATATAAAGACAAACTGCTTGAAAAAACTTCCCCAAAATTACACTGTATACATTATATATTTATGCATAAACTATATGTGTATCACCTATTTACAAAACAAAACAATCTTATTCTTCCATTTCTTCAATTTCATTTTCTCCCTGGTTCTCTTGATAGTTGTCTCCCAGATCATTCATTTGTAGAGGAATATTGAGATTAGGAACCACCCGCTATCGTAGAGGAGATGAATAACTTGCATGATCTGAAGTAGTCACCAAGGGAGCCACCTGTGAAAATTGTGCATGAGGGATTGGAGGAATGAAGACATGATGAGCAAACTGAGTAGAGACAATTATTGGTTCATCATGAACATGCTCGAGCAGAGTCAACAATGCATTGGTTTGTCTCCTGATAGCATCTGCCAAATCTTCACCAATCGCCACCCTGTGTCTATCCAAAGCCAACTGTAGATAATGAAAGCTCCTCATTTCCAAAGTATGCTTAATGCCATCTAAAACAGAGATGTAAACATTCTCGTTGAGTAGAAAATGACGAGGGAAAAGCCCACCCACTCTTCCTTGGCCTTTCCAAAAATTATACATTTGCACACCCTTATACAATTTGTTATCTTGCAGAAAAAACTTCTTTTACCACTTTAGCAACAATTAATTGAAGATCAGGAAAGGATGGAGCAAATCATAAGCATTTGAAAGGAAGATTGAGATTAATTGTGATGGAAAAATGGTCCGATGAGCCTGAGGAGATAGAGTCTCCTCACCAATAATTCTTATGACACTCTTCCTATACTGATAACAATGAAGCTTAAATACTTGCGCAAGTTGAGTGTCCCCAATTGTATTAGAAAAAGGTAATTCCTAGTCAGAAATTGGAACCCATAATCAATGACTGAGAGGTAAGTACTCCATTCTTCTTTTGCTGTAAAGTCTGTAAATCTCATTCCCCACACCTTGAAACCCGTATGCTAATGTACTTAAAAGAATGATGGAATGAAAATAAAAACTAAGGAAAATATAAGGACCTTCACACGCTTGAAGAAGAGTGAAACCATCCAACAAATATCATGATGAAATTGAGTTCAACGCATAACACTACACTTGGAAAGTAAACATCTGTCACCAAGCAATAGCAAATTCATCATTGTAATTAGTGTTGAGTACTAATAGGCACCTGCAAGAAATCCAAGAAAGGTTAGCGATTAAATGAAATCTCCTATGATCACTTGAAAGAGTCCTTTCCCATCATGTTTCAGACATGAAAATCTATTGCCCACATGAGTCGTGAGCCTCCCCAGTACCAATGCATTTCAAATGAAGTGACATTTCTAACAGATCAACCTGCAAGAAATTGTCGACGATGCCTTAGTAGGTTCTCCAAAACATAATCTGCAAGCTTGTTCCCCTCACGATACGTGTGTGAGATTTGGAATAGTTCGAACTTTTCCATTAGTTTCGACACCTTTTCTAAAATATACCTTAGATGCCAATTATGGCATTGCCTTTCCTTACACATGTTTACAATTACTAGTGAATCTCCTTCAATGTGAATCTTATTGATTTGAAGTTGTCTTGCTAACTGCAGACCATAAAGGATGGCCATTGACTCTGCCATATTGTTCATTCCCAAAGGTATATGTATTGGGGTGATCCCACAATAGTGGTTTACAATTTTTGGCCAAACTAGACACTGAAATAATTTTTTTAACTAAATCATCACTTTCGGGCACCTATAGCGGCTAAACCGTGAGGAATTTGAAGATGATGCAAACTAGAGTTTCGTGACATTTTGTCTGTAGATTCTAAATATATATGTTTAAAAATTTTTGGAACCAATTTGCACTTCTTTTTCCATCTCTCTCAAAAACTAGTTTTTTTCAGAAACAACATTTTTAAAAAGTGATGCTCATCGTATAACACAACTTTTTTTCCATGAAGAATAAAATTCTAATTCTTTCAAATTTAGATTTGTAACTCTGATATCTAGTGCTTCCACTTGGTTAAATAGTTTTTTATTGAATATTTTTTCTTTAATCAAGTTTCAAAGTCAAACCAATTATAATTCAGACATAGCGCGACCGTATAACGTGTAACTTTTTTTGTATGTATCGAAATTCAATTTTTTTTGTTGGATCAAGGACTTCAATATATGGTGCACTCATATTTTTCAATTTTTTTTTGATAATCTGCTATTTTTCCACATGTGCAGAATAGAGAGCTTGATTTTCGATGTTCAAAACCTATGTTTAATAAAACTAAAAAAACAAATACATAATAAAACCAAAACATATTAAAATTATATTCGTTGGATAGATCATTCTGAGGACTACTTGATTCTAGTTGGGTTTGTGAAGTCTCCACAATTTTCATCTTCAACTTGAGCTCCGAAGTGCAAAAATTTAGTTTTTTTTGTGTATGAGGGGGAGAATGAGGGATAAGGGGGGTTTGAATGAACCCCTAGGGGTTTGAGTGAACCCCCAGGGGTTCACTCAAACCAGGGTTCAAACGAACCACCTTTCTATGTGCATTTTATTTGGTTTTTTGGGCGGGAAACGAGGGGAAAGAATTAAATGGGTTCGCTCGAACCTGTAGGTTCGTTTGAACCCCTAAAACCAATTTTTTTGCCATGGGGTCATTTTTTGTCAGTTTTCCTTTCTCCATCAAATTGTAAACCACTATTGTGGCTTCACCCATTGATCTAGCTACTTTCAATTTTCTCCAAGAGTCTAATGAAAACACCTGCCCCTAAAGAACCTGGAATCCCTCTAGATGCACCATCAAAATTAAGTTTAAAAAATCCTATCGGTGGTAGGTGCCATTTGATTAGACTTCTATTCACCTTCAATTTAGAAGGAAACTTCATACTCCCTTTGAAAGGCAGATTAATACCTTGCCAACCCTTAAGAATACTTTGATCCCATGAGGTAAACTGAGAACTAACATTCTTTTGATCCTGTACACATGCATTGACTGCTTCTACAATTGATTTTTCAATTGTTGCATGGACGGAGTGATCTGATGTTGAAACTTTTCTAAAGATGCGCTTGTTTCATTCCCACCAAATGGACCATATGACAGCAGCTAGAATTAAATGCCAAATACATGCAAAAAATGAAGACTTATCTAGTACTGGCCATGAAGAAAAAAGATCCCATACTGAGTTTGGAAATGGAGTATAGAAACTCATCTTTTGCATGACAAATTCCTAAAAACTTTGAGCGAATAAAAATTGTAGAAACAGATGATTAGGATTTTCCAAGCACTTTCCACACAAAATATAATTAAAAGGATCTGCTATACCCAGTTTTACCAGACAATCACTTGTGAGTACTCTTTTCCTCAGCATAAGCCATGCAAAACTCCTTGCCTTTGGTAACACCATATTGTTCCAACAAAATGAATATGCTCTTTGTGACTGCAACTGGATATCCTTGTTAAGGACCGCCTTATAACCATGTTTTACTAAATAATTGCCATCTTTTGAAGGAGCCCATATAATATGATTTGCCTTTACTGATACGATGATTGTTCTTGCTACTAGAACCTGTTGGAGATAGTTCTTTGTTCATTAGATAACTGAGAATTTGAAAAATCTTTCCATATTACCCTTCCTGAAGAGATCTCTACTGCACATACTTAATCAATTAACTTGGAACCCCATAAAGAAGATAGATTTGGAATGACTGCTTGGAGATCTTGATAATTTCTCAATGGTGAATGGCTATTCCAAGAGTCATCCCAAAAATTCACTTCTTCCCCATTATTAACCTCCCAAGAAATATAATTTGTGATTACTTTTCTGCATGATAACATAAAGTTCCACATAGTAGATCCTCCAGGTGGGTTAGAAACTGTGAGAATTCTTGAAGGGTTTTGATTATCAAGATATGTTTCCTGTATGAGTGCGCACCAATTGGAATCAGGTTTAGTATACATCTGCCAAATCAATTTCCCCCCAAAGGCTATATTACGTTTTGAGATATCATGCAAACCTACTCCACCTTTATATTTCTCCGACGGCATAAAATCCAAAGAGATCAAAGGAATTTTCTTATCATTCATGTTTCCTTTCCATAAAAATCCCTTGATCACTTTCTCTATTTGATCAGTTACTGATCTAGGTGCCTTAAGGGATAAGATAAAATAATTAGGAATTGCTGACAATACATATTTTATTAAAAGAATCCACCTTGATAAAGACAACCATCGAGCTTTCCAAGAACATACTTTTAGTTTAATTCTTTCTATAACATTAGCCCAAAAGGATGGTTTGTTAGCACCCATAAAGAAAGGAATACCCAAATACTTACAAGGTAATCTTGCCTCTTGAAAACCTAGAATCTGAATAATCTTTCTTTATAAGGCTACTTTAGAATTGAAGACATGTACACTTTTGACTTTTGAGCATTTATCTTTTGTCTTGAAAACTCAGAATATTTATCCAAAACACTTTTTATCTGCTTGGCTTCATCAACATTCACCTTTCCATACAATAAAATATCATCTGCAAAAAGATTTTGTGTAACTGAAAAACTAGTTTGTGGAATGCATATCCCTTGCCATATGCCTTAATTGTGCTTCTCTTTTATTGTATTGCTTAGAGCTTCTTCCATAATTATAAAAAAAAAAGGAGAGAGGGGATCACCTTTCCTTACACCTTGTGTGGCTCTAAAGAACCCCAAAGGAGAACCATTAATTAATATAGAAAAAAATGCTCATAATAAGCAAGATAAAATCCATTTGTACCACTTGTCTAAAAACCCAAACTTGCTCAAAACTTTGAGGAGGAAATTCCAATCAACCCTATCATATGCTTTCATCATGTATAAATTTATAATAAATGATGTGAGATTATTGGTTTTAATAGAATGAAGAACCTCATGTGCTACCAGAGCCCCTTCTACTATTTATCTACTAAGCACAAAACCACCTTGCTCTTGCGAGATGATTTTTGAAATTAAATGTTGCAGCCTTTGATAAATTGCCTTGGTGAAAATTTTGTAAACCATGTTACACAGAGAAATAGGCCTAAATTCAACAAAAATTTTAGGCTCTTTTGTCTTTGGCAATAGAGCAATATTTGTAACATTAAAGTGCTTTAGTATCTTGCCCAATTTCCTGGATTCCTCCAAGGCAAAGAGCAAATCAAAACCCACAACATCCCAACATTTTTGAAAAAAAAAGGAGTAAAACCATCAGGGCCTGGGGCCTTATCCGGTGCAAGAGAAAAAACCACCTTTCTCAATTCTTCCAATGAAAAATGCTTCATTAGTTTAACATTTTTTTCTTGAGAGATAAGGCTTGGTATTGGTGCCAACAACTCATGATCATCTTGCCTCTCATGTGTAGAAGCCGAGTTTAGAGGAGCAAGCAATTTCTTAAAAAACTTTACACCTTCCTGAATTTCATTTGCACTTGTCAATTATTTACCTGTTTTTATATCTTGAATTGAAAAGATGGTTTTTTCTACTCTTTTTGTTGGGTTGATGCATGGAAATTTTTTGTGTTGCGGTCTCCTTCTCTCAACCATAATTCTCTTGAAATCTAACACCAATAGATTTCCTCTCTTTTCCCCAGTTCTTCCCAAATTAATTGTAGATTTTTTTGTTTTACATATGTATTGGAATCCATTCCATTTTGAATAATATGCTTGTGGACTTCTGCCAACTGCTTTGCTAACTCCTCTTTTTGTTCAAAAACATTTTTAAAAACTTTCACATTCCAAGTTTTGATCTGCCCCTTGATAAATTGCAATTTATTAAATAACTAAAACATTTTAGTGCCCCTTTGATGCGGTGCGCTCACCCACCATTGTATAAGCAAGGGAAAGAAAAGTGGATGCCTGAACCACATTTCCTCAAATTTGAAGGAAGGCTTGTGCTGAGGGGACATATTCATGTTCTTTATCAATAATGAAATTGCATAATGGTCCTAGCATACAAATGGCAATAATTGTGAGGATAAGAGAAAAGGCCCGAGAACCCAATTTGGAGAAATCAAGAACCTGTCTAACCAAACAACTATTTGTGAAAAATCTCTTCTCTTATTCGTCCAAGTGAACCTAGGTCTTTCTCTGGAAACACATCCCTTAGAGAATTATTCACAATAAAATTCTCAAAATCTTCCATAGTTTTCTAAGGTGGAAAAATACCTCCATGCTTCTTCTTAAGAGATACTATAGCATTAAAATCCCCTACCATTGCCACTTTTTCAGTCCCCAAACTCTGAATAATATTTGTTAAATTATCCCACAATCTTTTCTTATCCTAAGTTGTCGTTGGTCCATAAACATTAATGATTCTAAAACATAAATCAAAAGACTCAACTTTCATTAATTTCCAATTGCTATCTCCTCCCAAAGCTTCTATTGTCATTGACTTTGAATTCCGTAATGCAATCAACCCTCCTGATGCTCCTTGTGCTGGGACATTAAGAGATTTCCATTTTCCCCATTTCATTACAGTGGTTTCATAGGAGTTTGTTGATAATTTTGTTTCTTGCAAAACTACCACATGTGCCTCACAAGAATCAATTTAGCATTTGATGTGGGCTCTCTTGTCAGGGGTATTAATGCTCTTGGCATTCCACGATATTATCTTCATTGCAAACGAGGAGAGCAGCATGCTCTCCTCGGTCTTTTGTTAACTAAGCACCTTCCATCTAGTGTAGATTGCATCCCTACCTCAATTTCCTCCCTTAATTTCTCTGCTTTTGATTTTCTACCTCTTTTACCTGGAGATTTCTTAATAGGCAGTTGATGAATAGACGTTTGTGCTAGAGATAAATTTTGAGAATAGTCAAACACAGACTCCAAAACTGTATCCAATTCCATTTTATCTTCCACACAACCCTCAGACAACAAATCTTCCTTGAAAATTATTGGATAAAGATCCTCTTTAAAAGGATTCAACCTTTCCTCTGCCACACCTGGTTCATTAAGGATTTCATCTGCAATCTCATCAAATAATTCTAAGCCTATTGATGTAAGAAACTTTTGTGTAAGAGCCTCCAACTGAGGGGAGCTTTGATCCTCCAACTGAGGGGAGCTTTGATCCTCCAACTGAGGGGAGCTTTGATCCTCCAAATGAGGGGAGCTTTGAGCCTCCAACTGAAGGTAGCTTTGATCCTGGTTAATAACTAGAAGACCTTCCTTCTCAAGATTATCATTCCTCTCATTCAAAAGATTATATGTGACCTAAATGGGTAACTTATTTTAAAATGAGATGCATGAAATTTGAATTGAAAAACCATTGAACTGAAATTGATGAGCTACTGCAACCAACTGATCAACTGAGAATGTTTCTTTCGAAGAAAAACCCCTCCCACTACCAACCTTGCTATATTGATATACTTGCCTGACCATAACATTATTCAGTGAGGAAGAGTGAGAATCTTTCAAGTTGACCATGCTTAAGCTTGCCATTTTTGAATTAGCTTGATGTGGTGAAATGACACTTTCTCTTCTTTGAATGCTCCCACTAACCAGATTTGTTGAAACATTCTCTTCTGATTTCTTTTTAGGAATTCGAGATAAAGCTTTACTATGAGGATATTGTAAAGAACTCTCTTTCTTTTGACAAGTAGCCATATTAGGGCATTCCTCTTTCAAATGCTCCATAGAATGACACAACAAGCATGTATTTTGGTTATTTCTACTGCAATTTCTTGAATCCATGTGCCAAAATTAGAGTTAATATGCACTTGATCAGGGAATGACTTTGTAGTATCTAGCAATAGAAAAACCCTAACAGGCTATGTGGTATTATCATAAAAAACCCTTTCATGCCGAAGAAAGATACCAATATGATTTGCCAAGATTTCTATTAATTTAAGCTCCCTATACTCCAAAAGTAAATGTTTTAATTGAATCCATGCTAGTACAAATTTTGACATAAATTGATCTGATTCAAAATTAGGAATCCAAGGATTCATGTAAAGACTAGATCCTTCATATATCCAAGATTTCACTTTGTAAACAACATCCCTTTCTCCATTTGAATGAAAAAGTACAATAAAAATACCCTCTTTTTGGTCTAAATAAAAGACTTTTGAGACCCCTTCCCATTCATCAAATAAAAAATCTTTTAGAGTATGTATATCTAGAATAAGGTCCCATAACTTACAGATTAAGGCTCAGTGACGAAGATCCTTAATTTGATCTTGCAAGAGGTCCTTTGAAAATGTGACATTGACAACAACCTTTTTCTCTAGTTTATTTGGGCTTTTGATAGATGAAGCTTTGATGATTTGTTGCATGTTTTCCTTTTCAATGTCCCCTATGACCTTCTTATTATTTTTCTTATTGTCCTTTTTCTTTTTCTTGTGGGGTTTGGCTTTCCCTACCTGTTTATTTGACTCTTGCTTTTTAACCCAAATCTTTCAAACCTTATCCTGCTTCTTGATCTGAGCCGCTTGAATCCTAGAACCATTGTTGTCTATTTTTACATGTTGCAAAATAAGTTTTGAAGGGACTTTATGATTATAATCATTCAATTTTACATCTTGTAGCCAAGGCTTTTTCTTTTCTTTCCCTCGAAAATCTGTGCTTGCATGATGTGCTCGAACTAATGTATCCTCTTGATTGCCCCGATCTGCATGTGTCTTATCACTTGGATTGAAGGGATCTCCTAAATGATTTGAAACATTGATTGCATGAACATGCTTTTGTCCTTGAATATTATTGTTCGTTGAAACCCTAACCTCTTATGCTTTCTTTCTTTGATTGATCCTATAACCGGCTTCACTTTATCTGTATAATCGATTGAGAAACCTCGGATTTACCTCTCTTTTTACCTTGAAAATCTCCCAAAGGTAAATGCAGCCTATCATTTTCATATATATCAAAAACAACCTGCTTCTGCTCATTCAAATGTTGGCTATCATGAAATGGTACCCAGTTAGGTCTAGAGAATCTATGCCTGACTGCAGGCTCCCCGTGTCTTGCATGATACCTTTTTGTGTAGCCCATGGAGCCCTGTGTAGAATAATATTGATTCCTATAGCCATTTTTTGTAGAACGAGACAGATTTGTGTCTTTTTGAAACAAAATTATTTCTTGTAGTGTTTGTTTTTTATGGTTGTAGTGGGAGTATTTTTTTTGTGGTTTTGTAGATCTAATTATAGTCAAAGAAGCCATATCAAGCACATACCATTCAGATATTGATAAGTTCAATGGATCTAGCTACAACTTGTAGAAAATAAAGGGCCTCTTAGAGGAAATGGATAAATGAAGGGTTGTGAAAAATAAGAAGAAGCTTATTGGGTTATCAGATGTAGATTGGATGAAGCTCAAAAAGTAGGCTTGAGGAGTAATATGATTGTTTCTCTAATTTTGTCCCTATGAATGTCTATGAGGAGATTACAACATATAGTCTATGAAAAAGGATGGGTGAAATAGACCAAAATAATATTCCTTTTACTAATTTGTATGTGAAATATAAATTAAATTAATTAAAAGTAAATGAAGGAGACTCAATAACTAACAATTCAAATTTGTTTAATCTTATTTTTTGTTATCTATGAATCATAGATGTTAATATTAATGAGGATAATCTTTTTCATTAAAGTATGCACCCTTAGTGAGTGTAAAATTCAACTACCTTGTGAAACATGGGATCATCTTCAAGTTGAAGGTGACTTATGACAAAGATTAAACTCCAGAGAGGGTTGGTTCCCTTGGCACTTCACCTAAGGGCGGGTGCAAAAAGTTGGGGGGCCAAAAAGTGGCCAAATTTTTTAATTTTTTTTGAAAGGCCATAACTCGAGTGCATTATAACATGCTCACATTATGGCTTGGTGTGACTAATCCTAAGGCTTGGTCACACTAAGGCTATAATGTGCTTGTGTTATAACATGAGTGCATTATAGCCTATTATAACAAAAAAAAGCAAATCCGATTCATTTCCATTTCCACTGTCATTTTTTCTTGCCCGCAGCTAGCAAACCTTGTCATTGTGCACTAGCATTTTGGAAGCATCAAAAATTGAAATTTCTTCACCAAATCTTTGTAATTTTGTTGTGAGGATTCCACCACATCAACAGGGATGTCGAAATAGTAAATATATATATATATATTTTTTGTGATTTTGTTGTTAAATATGTAAATTTAGATATTTTTTGATGTTCATTTCTTTAATTTATAGGAGTTGATAATCAACCTAAAAATCCTCCTCAAAATCCTTCTCCTCCTCATGAACAAGCACATGAAAAAATTCCTAATCAACCACAACAAAAAACTCCTCCAACAATTCCTCAACATCCTCTTGGTACTCAACAAAATTTAATGGGGGAAATAGAAAACAAAAAAAAGAAAGATTGAGGAGTTAATCATGAGGTTGAACGATCCTATAAGTTCAACCTTGGAAATAATCACACTTACAAATTCAATTCAAGCCATGTTAACACATGTAGATACAATTAGCAAGCAATTAGGTGGTTGGGTGGATAAGAGGCAGGAGTGTAGGAAATTTTATGCAGATAAATTATCATATAGAGAAGTAAAAGATGAAAAAATTACAAAATATGATTTGTGCTCACTATTCACTAACCCATGCACAAATCAAACTCTTGACCTTAATAGCAAGAGGTTTCCTATCCATTGGTGGAACCACCAAGGGATTAGGAATAATTTTTGGGATAGGTGGTGGATGGTTTTTGACCATCCACCATGCAACAATAATGAGGTCCCCCAATATTTCTTGAGGAAACTCTACTGTGAGTTCATCCTCAATAAAATCCCCAACTATTTTGATATGAGGGAATTTTAGGGGAGAGGTGGAGGGTCGACATAGGATAGACCAAGTGCACATCTTGATCCTCAGTAGCAAGGGAGATGAGCACTCACTAGGCTAGCCTATGAGCACGTCGTTATCCCTTCTATCATGAAGGAGAGTGCTGAGGTGGAAACTTTGCATACTATTAGCTCTTTGACCTAGAGTATCATCCAACATGCCAGTCCTATAGTACAACGCCATCCAGGGGAGAGTTCGAGGGGTAAGATTCCACCTTATTCTTGTTATGTTTGCAGTTCGGCTTGTACATATGACCCCATAGACAGTCAGGAGGCTGGTGTGTAGGATACATCTGGAGTTACGAAGTTGGCGATGGCAAATGGAATTTTGAATGAGGCTTTCGGCATCGATACTCAGGTAAATGTTAGCATGTTCATTGAATTTAATTTATTAAATTTCATTTTTGAAATGCAAGATTAAATAATTTAGTTTAATGATTTTAATTTAAAATTTTAGGGTCACAGTTTTGATACTGGATACACTGGCCCTCCACCTATTTGTTACTCCATTGCATCTACCACTGAGGTATGTAACTAGTGAAAAATTATAAATATTACATGTGAATAGCATTGTTATATGAATGGTATTCTAATATATGATTTTGGATGTTGAATAGGTTAATATTGGAGGTTTCGCGGGAACAACTCCCAATGCCAGTGGAGTAAAAACCTTCACATAGATAATAGAATAAAGAGTTTAACTAATGAATTGTACTTAATAGATTTGTATATTTTATATTCATATCATTGATTACATTGCATTGCACACATCTTTCAAACTCAAGAATTACTTCACATTTCATAACTAATACCTAGATGTTGATAGATGACAAAATTTTAATTACAATATAGTTTTTTAGAAATTCAACATAAGCAGTGATGTAATTACTTCACATAGCATAAGTAATAACTACTACGAGTAGCTACCAATTGCATTTGCTTGTCATGCACTCCATGAGACCACTTTTTATTGAGGTATTTTTTCAAATAGTTCACTTCCTTGTCTATGCTATGGATGCTTGGAAAAAATCTATAAAAGAATAATAGTAAGCAATAGCATAGACAAGGCAATGAGTTATTTGAAAAATTGCCTCAAATAAATGTGGTCTCATGGTGATGGAATGGTGATGTCCATCACCATGAGACCCAATTTCTTTGAGGCATTTTTTCAAATAGCTCACTGCCTTTTCTATGTTACCACATTTTCCATACATGTCTACCAAAGCATTTTATCAAATAGTTCACTTCCTTGTTGCTATGGCTAAAAGCCTAAAATAGGTGCTTTACAACAAACTATGAATGCTTGGAAAAAATATATCAAAGCATAATAGTAAGCAATAGCATAGACAAAGCAATGAGTAGTTTGAAAAAATTCCTCAAAGAAATGTGGTCTCATGGTGATGGAATGACATTCCATCACCATGAGATCACATTTCTTTGAGGATTTTTTTCAAACAACTCACTGCCTTAAGAATAGAAACCAAGCCTTTAGCGAAAATTCCCCTCCAAATCATTTTCAAGGTCCTCATCCTCATCCTCAAATTACCAATCCATTGAAGCTTCCACCTCTTATTCCACTTTTTCATATCCCCACCTCTCCCTCTTCATGTTACGATCACCCTCCATCTCATAACCAAGACCACGCTATACCATCCACCCCATCCCAACAACCATAATACCATAGATGGAAGGAAATGAAAATATTTGAAAAAATGTCTCAAAGACATGGGGTCTCATGGTGATGGAATGCCATGACACATTTGTTTATCATGGCATTCCATCACCATGAGACCGTATTTCTTTGAGGCATTTTTTCAAACAATTCACTTCCTTCTCTATGTTACCACATTTTGCATACATGTCTACCAAAGCATTTTATCAAACGGTTCAGGGTGATCCCACAAAGCTGGTTTACAATTTTTGGGAGATTCTAATTTTTGCTAAAATCACATATTTTTAGAAAATATAATGATTTAAACCTTAAAAATTTCCATTTAAATCATTCCAATTGAAGAGGGTTTGATCAAACTACCTTAGATCAAACCCCCTTGGATAGAACCCCGCTAGTTTTAAACCATACCTATAACGGAGTCTCCTTTACACCTATCAAAATGCTGATAAAAAACCACTTTTGATTTACCTTTTGGGGGATCAAATGAATTCATTTAAAATTTAATTTTTGTAAGTATGTATTCCGTATTATATGCTTCCCAAAAAGTATAATTTTAAATAAATTTATATTTATTATTATATTTATTTTTTATTTCTTGTGAATGTAGGTTTTTCACTAAAAATCAAGCTCTTTGTTATGCACATGTGGAAAAATATAAGATTATAATTTTTTTTTGAAAAATATGAGTCCACCATATATTGAAGTCCTTGATCCAACAAAAAAGAAAAAATTGAATTTTGATACATACAAAAAAAGTTACGTGTTATACAGTTTGCCTATGTCTGAATTGTAATTGGTTTGACTTCGAAACTTGATTAAGGAAAAGATATTCAATAAAAAAATATCTAACCAAGTGGAAGCACTAGATATTGGAGTTGCAAATCTAAATTTGAAAGAATTATAATTTTATTCTTCATGGAAGAAAATTTATGTGTTATATAGTGAGTGTCACTTTCTAAAACTGTTGTTTTCTGAAAAAAAATAGTTTTCGAGGGAGATGGAAAAAGAAGTGCAATCTTATTCCAAAAAAAATGAAAAAAATATATTTAGAATCTACAGACAAAATTTCACGAAACTCTAGTTTGCATCATCTTCAAATTCCTCACGGTTTAGCCACTATAGGTGCCTGAAAGTGAAGATTTAGTTAGAAAAAATTATTTTAGTGTCCAATTTGGCCAAAAATTGTAAACCACTATTGTGGGATCACCCTTCACTGCCTTGCTGTTATGGATAAAAGCCTAAAATAGGTGCTTTCGAATAAGCTATGGATAGGGAAAATAGTAAGCATGATAGTAAGAAATATATAGTTCAATAAGTACTCAAGATTTTGTTCATTATCTCATACATTATAATCCATGACCTGCATCACTATTGTAGTTTCCGTGATTGAATAATTTATTGTTTTATTTTCAGATTTTGCAAGCAAAAAAACCTCCACATGTTCATAGGGAAATGGAGCTTAGTGTTTCTTCTGCTATAGACTCTTCAATGCCTCTGATGGGGGTATGAGGTAGATTACTAAATTTCAAATTACATTTGTTGTTATAGTTGTTAGTTAGTGAAAAATCAAACGATTATTGATTCATAGTTTAATTTCTCTTTGGATGGTTTCTATAGGACTTCAGCATGCCACCCCATGAGAATGCAAATATTTCCCTTGAGGGGAGTGATCATCTAGCGGCGGTAAGTGATTATTTTGTTAAATATATAATTTTTTATAATGTAATTTCTATATATTAATGTCTTTACTTGTTATTGTAACAATTGAAGCTTGATGAGGAGCTTAACCTTAGGATGAGCACCAGGAGAACCCCTCAACCTCAGTACAAATTAGTGACAAACTTATTTCCATCTGGATGACCAACAAAGGGCAAGAGTTTGTTTCGAGGTCCTGTAGGGAAATGACTTTTGATTCGAGGGTCCTTTGGTGTATGCCTATATGGCATTTTTGGACATATTTTGTATTGCATATATTTGACATTGTATGCCTATATGGAATTCTTGTAAGCCTATATGGCTATTTTGTATATATTTTATACTTATATCGACATATATTGATGTATGCCTACATGGCTATTTGGTTAATACAAATATTTTTTTATCGATGGCGTCCATATTTGCATTATAAATCCATGCTTCAATAGATATGAGTTACATGTATTCAAGTGTATAATTTACAAATTACGTGTATAGTTTGTGACTTACGTGCATTCCAATGTATACTTTGTGACTTACATGTTTTCATGTGTATACCTTGTATTCATGCACATACTTTGTATTAATGCATATACTATGTATTCAAGTGTATACTTCAAGGCTTATGTGTATTTGAGTACTTGCGCTTCACTTATTCACATTATGCTTCACTTATTCCTATGTATACTTATTAATTGGTTAGCCTTAGCATTGCTCATTGTTGTCCATGGTTTGTATTGAATATTTATTGATTGATGCTAAACAACTTTATTAGTTGATGCTAAACAACTTCAATATTTCCAAAAATGATTCACCAATGATTTATCATTTACTTATGTGCTAATTCAATATGGAATCCAAGGAGGAATTTAAAAGGGATAAAGCTAGGAGGAGAGGGAAGATAGATATTTATAGTGTAACCTATTGTACCTTCTCTATACAAACCTCTAATGGCTTTTGTATGCTTTGCTGTTCCATTTTGTACTTTTCATATCCCATTTTCATAGGTGGATCATCACTTATCTCAAATTTTTCCCCTCTCCTATTTTAGGTCCTCACCTTTTCTTGTGGTATTCCAAAATAAGCTCTAGTTTGTGGTGGGAACCTACTTTAAGATTCAAAGGAGTCATTAGTTTTCCCCTTAGTTGTCTTGGGTGATTTTATTATTTCTTGGTTGGTTACAATGTATTTGATAGTTGTCTTGGGTGATTTTAATAAACTTGCAGTAGGATATTTTAGGTAGATTCCCCTTCACTAAGAACTAGAGTTAATTGTTTCTTTTGTTTTCTTTGAAATACTTATTGGAGTGGAATCAGGATACTTTTAAATGAAATATATGGTTGAGTAGATGCATAGGTTATGAATTGTTCTAGCACCAAATCTACCTATGTAATTAGCTACTTGGTTTGGAAAATTGGAGGTTTTGATTTTTACTCCTTTTTCATCATGAAATGATATTATTGTTATTTCACTTACTTATATTTGAGGATTTTTTGGAGTGAAGGAAGAGGTAGGATTGAAGTGATCCTTCTCGTATATATCATCCCATTTATTACCCAAGGAAAAGTGACTTGGTTTTTCCACCTACCAATTACTTATTCTATATTCACTCCAACCTAACTTATTCAAAGAATGCATTTTTCAATTATAGGTGATATGCAACAAATTTCTTCTAGAACGTTTGATATGATTGTGAAGGAGTAGGAATAGGGGTTGTAATATCTCATGTATCAACATATATTTATACCTCTTCTTTGGGCTATTTTTATCTTCTACTTATGGTCGAGGCTCTAGTGTGAACTTATTAACATCATTGTTCTTGATTCTCTTTAGCTAGGTCATATGCCACCATGTGGATTCATATTTCAATTGACCTATGATTAGGTTTAGCTATAAATATTTCAATTTTTTTCTAGAATCTTGAAAAATTTCTTCTTTACAACAACCATATTATTGTAAGGGAAAGGAGGATAATTAAAAAATGTCTTGCCCTTGCTAGACTTGAGGTTGATCATACAAGATTTTAAGAGTCGTGTAGCCTTTTCATTTGTGATTAGAACCATAATAGGAATAAGAAAGTTACCTAGATACTAATATTAATAATAATCAATTCAATGTAAGTATGAGATCCACATAGTAATTGGATCATAACCCCTTCGAGAATGAAAAGGTTTAGGCTTTCCTCAACTATTTTGACACCCAAATGTTTTAACTCTTTCATGCGATCATATGCTTTTGGTGTGGAAAACTTAGACTTGTCACCTATCATGTGAATCTTTCACTTTTCCTTTGTTTTGCACATGCCATCATAAGGGCTCAAGCCAGTTGAATGTAGCTCAGAGTGATTTGGTTTGTTTGGGTGTGAAAGAGGACCTTTCCTAGCCATTTAGATGTGTTGGAACACTCGATTTGGTCATGCGAGTTGTAAAACAAAAGTTGCACCACTTCGTAACTTTAGACTGCTAGCATTTGACAATTTTTTCCTCAACTGAAAAGTCATCACCACAGGAAAATGCCTCCGAGATAGAAAAAACCAAGAGAGGTTATTGTAGAGGGGCCCAATGCAATCTTGTGGCCTTAGACGAAGAGTTTGTAAATGTCACAGTTTTTTAGTAATAGCTTGTCAAAGATTGCAACCATTTTACACTTTGGACTCTTAAGGGATCGAACTAGTTAAACGTAGCTCAGAGTGATTCAAAATGTTTGGGTGAAAAAGAGGACCATGCCTAGCATAAACGTACCCATCCGGATGTGTTGGAATAGTCGATTTGGTCATATGAGTTATGAAACGAAAGTTGCACCACTTTGCAACTTTACACTACTTGCATTTGAAAACTTTTTCCTCAACTGAAAAGTCGTCACAATAGAAAAACACCTTTGAGATAGAAAAAGCTGATAGATTTTATTGTAGAGGGCCCCAACATGATCCAGTAACCTCAAAAAGAGAGTTTTTAAGTGTCACGGTTTCCAGGTAATAGCCCGTTAAAGATTGCAACCATTTTGTAGTTTGGACTCTTAAGGGATTGAGTCAGTTGAACATAGCTCAGAGTGATTCAGTGTGTTTGGGTGTGAAAGAAGACCATTCCAAGTGTAAATGTACCCATCTAGATGTGTTGGAATAGTTTATTTGGTCGTACGAGTTGCAAAATGAAAGTTGCACCACTTTACAACTTTACACTGATTGCATATGACAACTTTTTCCTCAACTAAAAAGTCATCACCACGAGAAAATGCCTCTGAGATAGCAAAAAATGAGAGGTTATTTTAGAGGGTCCCAAGAAAATCTTGTAGCCTCATATACAGAGTTTGTAAGCATCACGATTTCTGAGTAATAGCCCGTCAAAGTTTGCAACCATTTTGCACTTTGGACTCTTAAGGGATCAAGCCGGTTGAATGTAGCTCAGAGTGATTTGACATGTTTGGGTGTGAAAGATGAATAAGAATAGCATAAACCTACCCATACAAACATGTTGGAATAGTCTGTTTGGTCGTACGAGTTGCAGAACAAAAGCTGCACCACTTTGCAACTTTACACTACTTGCATTTGACAACTTTTTCCTCAATTGAAAAGTCGTTACCATGGGAGAACGCCTTCGAGATAGAAAAAATTCCTGAGAGAGGTTATTGTAGAGGGCCCCAACACAATCCTATGGCCTCAAATTGAGAGTTTGTAAGTGTCATGATTTTCGAGTAATAGTCCATCAAAGATTGGAAGACTCTTAAGGGATTGAGCTGATTGAACATAGCTCAGAGTGATTCTGGGTGTGGAAGAGGACCATGCCTAGCATAAATGTACCCACCTAGACGTGTTGGAATAGTCCATTTGGTCGTACGAGTTGCAAAACAAAAGTTGCACCACTTTGCAACTTTACACTACTTGCATTTGAAAACTTTTTCCTCAACTGAAAAGTCATCACCATAGGAAAATGCCTCCAAGATAGCAAAAAAAAAGAGAGGTTATTGTAGAGGGTCCCAATGTGATCTTGTGGCCTTAGACAGAGAGTTTGTAAGCATCACAGTTTCTGAGTAATAGCCTATCAAATATTGTAGCCATTTTGCACTTTGGAATCTTAAGGGATTGAGCCAGTTGAATGTAGCTCGAAGTGATTTGGTGTGTTTGGGTACAAAAGAGTGTTGTGTTATTTTCACACACACACCACATCAGAATGGGGACCCCCTCTTTTCAATTTTATGCTCCTACATTTTGCATTTATGATTTCCAATTCTTCCCTTCCCAAGAAATGAAGTCCTGAATAGGATGAGATTAGGTGGAACAAAATAATTGATAACCCATTCAATGATTACACTAACCCTATAAAAGTCTTAAGTAATTCCTCTTAATAGGTGTCAACGTATGGATACTAGTTCATTATTTATTGATATCTTCATTTCTTGCATCATATTACATGTTTGCTTCACATAGATTGTCATTATTTGAATGCTGGCATCTGGAAGGTTGAAATTTATTGGTCATGGATTTCATTAATTCGAGTTGAGAATTGCACTTCATTGCTAATCAAGTTTTGTAAGAATTTAGTTACTATTGAGAGCTCATCATTTCTTGCAATATGCTTGAATTTTTGAGAAATTCATGCTCTTGTGAAATTCGTGAAGAGTCACAAAATGTCAAGGAATCCACTAATAGGTGGATTTCACAAAGGATAAATTTTGAAGATACAAAAAGTGTCAAATTCATGAAGATGTTAAAGCCACAAAATACTCATGTTTTAGAAAATATCAGTATCTAAATATTTCATGAGGAAGTCTATCTCGGGTATTTTGTTTGTGTCCGAAATCCATGACACAATAGAAGCTAAGGAAAGGCTAGAGGGATGGAATTAGTGTGAAGAGGATCCCTTTCTAGATAGGAAAATTGTTGATTTGAGTACCACAGGTATTGATAGACATCTACCAATAGTCACAAGAGATTAGTGGAATTAGTATATATGAAAGGTGCACAAATTACATTTACAGAATAAAGTCTATTTAAGGAGGACGTCATCATCTAAAATATTAAATAAAAGAAATTGTTGATCAATGAAAGGTCGCGGGTGGAACCTATCACTAGCCCAACGGGTGCAGTATGGAGGTTATACTAGCCAATGGCCATGAAATTGATGAGTATTTGAGACTATTTCAAGGGTTGAGTCTACAAGAATTTAAAATGTAATGCATATTTTGAATTGCGGAATGGGTTTTGACGACCTTGAAGTGTAAAAGGCATTACATATGCAGGAAAAGAAATTCAAGATTGTGTCAAAAGCATAGCAACTTGAAAGGCAATGGTCATGGTCAAAATTAAAACATGGCAAGATAAGAAGGTGACAAAAGATTGTGATGCACATAGCAAATAAGATCACGAAAATAAGGGACTGAGTTAGGTGGTGAAACAGGAATCATGGTGCACCCAGTTAAAGGCCGATATGGAAGTAAGAAAGTTAAATCCATATGAGTTTTCTAGCTGCGAACTTAAAACCTCCAAGAAAATCAAAAGTCCATTTAAGCTTTGAAGATGTGAGAGTTCTCAAGGGTTCGAGATGGGAGTGATAGTATGGGCCTCAACAGAACGTAAAGGATTTCATGGAGTTGCTGAGAAATGGAATGTCATCAAGTAAGAAGTTGTTGAATGCAAATGAAGAGATATCAAGTGATTTATTAAAAACTCTCTCACAAAATCCTTAGGAGCAAAGAATTCCTGAAAATGATGATCCATCAAAGAGTCCACACAAGAGTAAATTTCGCACAAAGAAAGATTTGGGTAATTCACTTATGTGCAGATTTATTGAAAAGAAAGTGTCAGAAAATCCAAGTATGCTTGGAATAAGTGAAGAAGGTTTATTTTAGAAAATCTGGCCATATATGGAAATTGTGAAAAAAAGGCTTAGGGATTCCACAAGTTGATGGATTCTATGAGGGACAAGATTTTGTGAAGCTCTGAAATCTACAAGTCTTCTAAATCCCCCAAAAAATGAAATTTCACAAAGTGATTAGTCGGCCATAGGGGAAAAGGATGTTGCTTTCATATTTAGGAAGAATTAAGATTACAATGATAATGCAAAAGGAGAGGATTTTTTACAAACATATCTAATTCAATAAAGATGTATGTAGGAGAGTTCATGATGTGTATAATCGATAAATATTTATATGGATCTTCCCTAAAAGTTGAGTACAAGTTGGGATTATAAGTTTTATTGCAGCTTCCATGATTCTATGTAATCGGTGATATTTTTATACAGTTTTAAGACCTTGTGCAATCGACTCGAGGCATGTTGAAAGCTTTGGAGGGGCTAAGATTCTTGTACAACCTCATGATTGTTGGCATAGGTGTCTTATCAAATTTATAGTGTGATATGTGAAGGTTTCATATTTGTTGAAAGTGCCATTATTTTCATAATAAGGTGAAGGGGAATTCATTGGCCAAAGATTAGCTATAATGCAGAGTGGATAAGGGTTAGTTCGTGAAGTCTGTGAGATTATCAAAGAATCCATGAAACTATAAAATCCGTGAAGAAGCATTTCAGATATTTTTCCTATACATAGATTTCATCATAATGAGAATTTCGTGAAATCCAGAGCTGTGCAAATTTTGTGAAGAACCTATGCTTCAGGTATTCCGTGTATATGAGAAAATTGTGAAAAAATCGAATCTCCAAAATATGTTTGATTCACAGAATCTGTGAGAAATGGAAAACCCCGAGAATGAAAAATCCCCAAAGATAATGATTTCCTGAGAACTTGCAATTACAAAAAAGTTGGTATAGTGCAATGGTTTGATTCGCATAGACGTGCATTGAAAAAAGAATTGCGATGATCACATGGTGCACAACGATATCATATATATATATATATATATGAGTTTGCTCTATTGATTCAAATATTCGAAGACGATGATGTGGTGATAGAATAAATGGATTCATGGGAATGAGATAAGCTAAATCATAAATGAAATAGGGATAATGCATCTGGTGTCATGGAATAAAATGATTCCATGCAAGATAAAACTCCACAACCACCTAGTAATAAGCACTGTAGATTATGACATGCAAAAAGTTTAAAGGATACAATACATATCAAAAACACGATAAAAACAACATGCTTTGCTCATAGGTATAGATCTGGTCGTGTTGTTCACAATATAAGGGATTTATCAGAGGCCTGAAAGATATTGGTGAAATCAAATAATTGTGTGGATTTTATCATGGATTAGAATCTTGCCGCAGACTTTGAAGATATTACAAGTGAATTTCATTGTTTGATTGGTATTGTATTGCTAAACTGGAGATGGCCGGTCAAACCAGCGATGGTGATCGATTCTTGGATTCATTTAACCTTAAAGGACTGAGCAGTGTTATGGGTCCCTACTCAATGGTTTGATAGCATCTTGATATTGTGACTTCAAAGATGAGCTTCAGTAGAATTGGCATTGATCCTCAGGGTTATTTTGTTCTTGACATTGAAAGTTCTGACTTTGCATGTTAATGAGACTTATGACGAGATCATACAAAGGAAGGTATCTATCAAATGAGAAATGTGCAAGTGTTATTTATATCTATGGGAGAAATCTAGATTCAAGAGAAAAGTGTTCAAGTTTGGGAGTTTCTGATATGAGCCAAGATATACAAATCTATGGAATTACAATTAATTTATTTGATTTTAATCGTTTATCCTTCATCTAATTACCCTTTAAACATTGTCATGATTAGTTTATGTGCTTATAGGATATTGAATTCATTACAGGAAGATTAGAAGCATAACATTAAATTGTAATGGAGGATTCCAGATGGATGTGGTGGTATTCTTTAAGGGGAGTCTTGTGCTTCAATTTTCCTAAAGACCCTCATATAGATACATGCCCAAGGAGGATAAAACTAAAAATGCTCAATAACCCACATATGGAAATGTGCCTAAAGTGGAATACTCCAGACTCACCTGCTTATGGATATGTGCTAGTACTTGATTTGCTACTAAGAGATTTTAAGCTGCAATTGACTTGCAACTCAAAATATTTAAATGTGCACCTGCATAAGAATCCACAATTTGTGTACAGTTGGAGGATATGCTTTAAATAAGGAAACATGTGAAGCTAATGTTTTCTCCTCCAATAGGAACTTCTATCCTGAGCTGCATGAAGGGATGTTGTTTTCTCATTGCTCCAAAATGTAACTGAATTTATTTGATTGGTTGATGATGTATCATGGGCTACAAAACTTAATGTAACCTCCTGATGCTTCTAGTTGTATGATCTGAGCCCTTGGATTGATTTAATCTTGGCCATTGAAATTGTAATGTAAAATATATAAAATGCCAATTCCTTCTCATTTCTATGGGGTTAGAATTTGTTAGTTGTAGATTAGGAGTTAGGCTGTAGGAGAGGAGAGGACTAGAGATTCTTATGTAGCTGCTGGAGAAGTTAATGCAATTGGGTCATTGATTTGTTGAACTTTGTGTTAAACATTGAAAGTTTATGGTTTCTTGTTATTGATTCTCAATTTTAGTTTTCAGTTCTTTCATGATAATGGTTAAATGCTTATGATGTTGATCGATCTACTACTCATACTTTTGGAAATTTTCTGATTGTAAATTATTGTGTAAAGTTAGTCTGGGCTAAATATTACACTTAGTTCAACTGTGAATGCTTGTCCATGTTGCGCCAGTAATTGGGTATGTGTATTGGTGTTCATAGTCTAAAAATATTTTGATTTTCTTTGAAGATTACACTATTTCTATGTTGTTGTAGGCTTGTCCTCGATCAAATAGAAATTGGTTTCATGGGGATTTGTCTATCTACAACATTAGCCATTGTTGTGATTGATCTTAGGTGTTAGATTAGAATATCTCTCAAAACTTTATCTTTTGATCTTTCTTTGAGTTAGTTTTAGAATCTAAAAGCATCACCACATTGCCACATTTGATGATAAGTACACTTCCAACATTGTTGATTTGTAAGGCCCCTTGTGATTACCAATAAATCACATTTTCACTGAGTTGTTTGTGCATTGTCAAGACCTTGCATTAGAGACCTTGGAGTTGTTTCTTGAGGCTTTCTGATAGAAAATTACCTTTCAAGAGAAATAGAGATATGATACTTATATTTTTTCTATGTTGTTGCAGTGCTAAAACACCATCAACAAAATTGGCGCTAGAAGGAGGGCGGTGAACGAAAGTGACATAGCTGGGATTTGAATGAGCCTTCATGGTGAAAATATGAGATATGATAGATCTCTAAATCTGAAAGGACAAAGTCTAAGTCAAGATGGAAAGGAAGTCTTACATTTCTTATGATGGGAATAGTCTTCAGATTAATATTCCTCAACTTCATGAGTCTTTGAATAAGCGATTGCATTACAAGAGTTTGCATGAGCTTGCATTATCACATAAGTGTAGAGTCCATAATACTAGTAAGCATAATGAATTTGAATTCTTAACATATTTAGGTAGAATTGAAATGGATTTACAAGGAAAAGTTTTCTTTTGGGATGTTCATAAGCCATTGGCTCTTGTGGAGTTGGAAAATGAATTTTTTGATGTTGCAGTTGAAGCATTCATAGAGCTAGTTAAAGATCAGTTGAGTAGTGGCTTGTGTTTGCAAGTTTTTCTCCTGTCTAGTTGGTGTAGGGTGCATAATGCATCTCATTTAGAGCTCACTTTTCTTCATGTGAGTAAATCATCAGTCAAGTTAAGATTCATTTGAAATAGTCATCTAAAGGATGCCTTGTAGAGGAGCCAACAAGTGTTGAATATGAGGAATGCATAGAAACAAATGTTGAGGCAGCCCTAGATGAGATTGAGTCTTCAATAAAGGAACTCCAATAGATTGCTGATGAATGTCTCATGGAGCAGACTCAAGGAATGAATGATAGGGAGTTTTCTTATTTATAAAATTCTATTTTCCCTTTATATTTTGAGGCATTTGCTAATGATGATTCACATATTGCATGCTTTGATGTTGATGAGACTTGTCTAAATTATATTAGTATGTAGGGAATTACAAAAGATGTTGGGCACAATGATGTTACAGTCACCATTGATGGGCATGACCACACAACCACAAGTGAAAATGTGCTTGAAGTTAAAACTTTAGTGGGTTTTGATGAACATTTCCATGAACAAGTTGATGCACATAAGGGTGTTCCTGCAATTTCATCATTGATACCTCATGAAGATATTCAAATAGGTGAAATGTTCCATAATGTTAATTCTAAATTTGTTCAATCTGTGTTTCACCTTGAATTGCTTGTTGATGACTCTGACCCCGCTTTGCATGTTTCAAGTGCAAGAGGAATGTTGCACCACCAATTGAGACCTCCTGATGACATGGCTATCAACTCTTCATGATTGGAAGATGATAAATACAACATTCTAACTGAATGAGTGTTGCACTAGGTTGTTTCTTTCCTTACTCTGAATTTTGTAGTTTATCAATTTGATTATGGAGGCTTAGGAAAGACAACTTGCATATGGATTGATCATGGTTCCGATGAGTTAACCCAGATAATGATTATTCCTAATTGTGACATTGAGTTTAAATGTTGCAATCTTGAGATTTATTTTTCCGAATATAAAGATGAGATTGCATTCTTTAGGATTGTTACCATCACCTTATTGCTCGTGCATGCACTGAAAAGCCAAATAGGGGTAGGTGTTAGCTTACCTTGTTTGAGCATGGTTTATTTTGAGACTTTTTGTATATAGCTTTGATCTGAATAAATGTAGCTTGCTTTTCTTTGGTCTACTTTTTCTTTTTGTAGGTTAGTTTTTTTCTATAGGTAGTTTGGTTTTTCTCTCGTTTTCTACTTTGGTTAGTTTAGGTTTTGTTTTTGCTTTACTTCTCTAGTTCAGGGTCCCTCCATTTTCTTTGGGGATTTCTTGCAAGCACAACCATAATTTTCATTTGTATATGTTTGGGATTGTTTTGAGTATTTTCTTGAGAAGCTCTAATCATGTATCTCTAGGATGGATGGTAGAAGTCTTCCATTTAGTGTCACATGGTTTAAACATATGAAGAGGATAGATAATTGGACTGAGTTAATTCTTGAATATGCTAAAATATTATATCTTTTACAGATATCTTAAGAATCTTGAGGTTACTATAGGTCCCTTGAAAGGTCTTGTTAAGTGAAAAATATTATATTTCTACTTCAACACCACTATGATTCTCATCCCTAATTGTGAGTGTCATTGTTCATGGGTTGAAAATGAGAAAAGAAGTGAAAAGAAAAATCAGAAGAAAAAATGATGAAAAGAGAAAATATTGAAAATCAAAAGAAAATTCAACTTTTCAGGAGGATTCAAATATCTCTATCGAGGCTATGGACGCCTAGTTGGAAATAGAGCTATGCTTGGGAGAATCACAAAAATAACCTCATCAGGACTATAGACGCCTGACTAGAAGCGAGGAAATATCCAGGTTTCTTTTGGAGTAGAATCATTCATGTAGCTTAACTTGATTGATCTTGGTTCCTGCAGTAGCTTAAGGAGGGAAATTAATACATCAGTACACACTTGGATTTTCAATATGTGATGGGTTGGTTCATCTAGTGATTTTGATTCTTTAGTTTAATGGTTGAACTGATGTGAGGATTGAAACCAGAGATTTTGGGTTCTTGATTATTGTTTGTCATCAAAATTTTCTGAAGCATTTTCCGAACAAAGTCACCATTTGTTCTGCTATTTTCACACACATGCCCCATCAAAATGGGGGCCCCCTCTTTTCATTTTTATGCTCCCGCATTTTGCGTTTTCTAATTTCCAATTTTACCCTACCCAACAAAATGAAGTCTAGAATAGGACGGGAGTAGGTGGAACATAATAATTGATAACCCATTCAATGGTTATGCCAAGCCTATAAAATTCTTAAATCATGCCTCTTAATAGGTGTCATAATATGGATATTAGTTCATTATTTATTGATATCTTCATTTCTTGCATCATATTACATGTTTGCTTCACATAGATTGTCATTATTTGAATGTTGGCATCTAGAAGGTTGAAATTTTTTGGTCATGGATTTCATTAGTTTGAGTTAAGAATTGCACTTCAATGCTAATCAGGTTTTGCAGGCATTCATTTACTATTCAGAGCTCATCATTTCCTACGATATGCTTGGATTTTTGAGAAATACATTCTCTTGTGAAATCCACAAAGAGTCACAAAATCTCAAGGAATCCACTAACAGTTGGATTTCACAAAGGATAAATTTGGAAGATCCAGACAATTCTAGATTCCACGAAGATGTTAAAGCCGTGAGATACTCATGTTTCGAAAAATCTCAGTATCTATGGATTTCGCGAGGAATTTTGTCTTAGGTGTTTCGTTTGTGTCTGGAATCCATGACACAAAAAAAGCTAAGGAAAGGTCAAAGGGATGGAATTAGTGTGAAGAGGATCCATTTCTAGATAGGAAAATTGTTGATTTGAGTACCACAGGTATTGATCGACATCTACCAGTAGTCACAAGAGATGAGCGGAATTAGTATATATGAAAGGTGCACAAAGTCCATTTATGAAATGAAGTCCATTTAAGGAGGACATCATCATCTGAAATCTTAAATAAAAGGAAGTGATGATCAATGAAAGGCCATGAAAGGAACCTATCACCAACCCAACGAGTGCAATATGGAGGTTATACTAGCCAATGGCCATGAAATTAATGAGTATTTGAGACCATTTCAAGGGTTGAGTCTGCAAGAATTTAAAATGTAAAGCATATTTTGAATTGTGGAACGTGTTTTGTACACATTGAAGTGTAAAAGGCATTACACATGCAGTAAAAGAAATTCAAGACTGTGTCAAAAGCATAGCAGCTTGAAAGGGAGTGGTCATGGTTAAAACTAAAACATGGCATGATAAGAAGGTGGAAAAATATTGTAGTGCATGTAGCAAATAAGATCACAAAAATAAGGGATCGAGTCAGGTGGTGAAACAAGAATCATGGTGCACCTAGTTACAGGCTGATATGGGAGTAAGAAAGTTAAATCCATATGAGTTTTCTAGCTGCAAACTTAGAACCTCCAAGAAAATCAAAAGTTTTTGTAAGCTTTGAAGATGTGAGAGTTCTCAAGGGTTTGAGATGGGAGTGATAGTATGTGAGGCCTGGGTAGAATGTAAAAGATTTCATGGAGTTTCTTAGAAATGGAATGTCGTCAAGTAACAAGCTGTTGAATGCAAATGAAGAGATATCAAGTGATTTATTAAACATTCTCTCACAGAATCCTTAGGAGCAAAGAATTCTCGAAAATGAAGATGCATCAGAGAGTCCACACAAGAGTGGATTTTTTCAAAAAGAAAGATTCGGGTAATTCACTTATGCACGAATTTAGCGAAAAGAAAGTGTTGGAAAATCTAGGTATGTTTGGAATAAGTGAAGAAGGTTTATTTCAAAAAAATTGGCTATATTATCAAAATAAAAAAAAGGGCTCAGGGATTCCAAAAGTTGATGGATTTCACGAGGGACAAGATTCCGCAAAGTTTCAAAATCTATGAGACTTCTAAATCCCAAAAAAAAAGAAATTTCATGAAGCGATTAGTTGGCCATAGGGGAAAAGGATGTTGCTTTCATATTTAGGAAGAATTGAGATTACAATGATAATGCAAAAGGAGAGGTTTTTTTATGAACATATTTGATTCAATAAAGATGTATGTAGGAGAGTTCATGATCTGTTTCTAATCGATAAATATTTATATGAATCTTCCCTAAAAATTGAGTACAGGTTGGGATTATAAGTTTTATTGCACCTTCCACAATTCTATGTAACCGATGATATTGCTATATAGTTTTAAGACCTCAGTGTAGTTGAATCAAGGCATGTTGGAAGATTTGGAGGGG
>VDFB02270651.1:649683039-649718344 GCA_007258455.2 Sequoia sempervirens | reverse complement strand
TATCTCTGATACTATAGACCTCTCTCTCTGACTATCTCCATCCCTTTATCTGACTCTCTCTCCTTTGAGCTCAAGAACTACCTCTCTCTCTCTCTATCTCTCCCTCCTTCCCTCTCTACTCTCTATCTCCCTCCCTCCTTCCCTCTCTAAATCTTAACCTTAACTAATTAATTGTGCTTATTCACCTTAACTAATGGATGAGGAAGAAAGGGGGGCATAGTGTAATGATGATGTAATGATTTAATAATGACCCTTTCTTTTTCAAAATATAAATTCAATTTTGGCTAACTAGCCCCCTTTTTTTTAACCCTAAGATTACCAAATACACATTTTGTAAAATTTGATGTTATGTGCTAGTATTTAATGATTGTTAATTACATTCATTTGAAATCTCTCATCCAAGAATCATTTTAATTAATCTCATTATTAAAAAGAAAATGAAGGGCTTGATATGGGAGGTGACCACTATTTAGAAATTTCTTAGCTCTGATGGGGAAATTTCACCTACTATCTTGGTAAATTGACATGATCAAGCTCCTTAGGTAAAATAAATCCTCTCCTTAGTAGAATAGATTTAATTTTTTTTTTAGATTGGAGGAATCAGGTGTTGTGCCCTCAGCACACACGCCCCGTTCGGAATGGGGACCCTCTTTTTATTTCTCCTTGCCGGGTTGTTTTGGTGTCGCCTCATTTTGTGTGCCCCATTTTGGTGTCCTAGTTGGTCAACATACCTCCAAAGTCTCATCATAAGTTGACTGTACTTCTCCCTTTTAATTTTGTCAGGTTCTGGGGTCTTGCACAGTCTCCCTAGCAGTTTACCCCTGTTAGCAGCCTCGGGGCCGACCGGGCCCGCCCCGCTGGGTTTCCTTGGCCGGGTTTCCCCTTCGTGTCTGCCGTCCCGAACGGCGGATGACTTCCACCTTCCCGGCCTCCGAGACCTGGTTCTCCGTTTGTCGCCCGGTGGAACTTGCAAAATTTTCCCGGTGCTTTTGCTCCTTTCGGGCCCGAACCACTAGACTTCCGCCTTCGGAATTCCGTGAGGGCTTCGCCGTTCCTGACGGCGGACCTCTGGCGAAACTCTGCCCTCCGGGCCCCGACCTCCTCTTTGCCGCCGGCGATTTTTGAGCTGATTTTTTTTTCAAACGACCACCGCCTCGCGCCTTTCTAGCCTCCGGGCCTTGGACCTCCCGCCGTCGTCTGTGGATTTGAATCCACCAACCCAATTGCTCATCGTACTTGCATTTAATGCGGCCATTAATGGTGGCTGGAGTATAAATATCTTGCCCAAACCTATCATTCTCACTTGTCAGTGTTGCCGAGAGTGGTCAAAGTGCTTGCCGGAGAGGATCCCTGTCTTCGTCAGTCGTCGCCCTCGCACCCGTTGCCGTCACTTGCCGATCGTGAGTGGATTCCACACCTTGCCGCATCGAGTGTCCGAGGTAGGTTTACCATTTTCCCTCCCTGAGCAATTTTTCATGATTTTAAACCTAAAGTGATAAGCAACCCGGATCTAAAATACATTAAAAAGATAAAACATGACACAACGCACAAAACCCACGTCCTCAAAACTTGAGAAAACCCCTGTAGCACCCTCGTGATCAATCCGGAGCTTCATCCGTGCGCGACTGTTCTTCGTGTAGGGGCGTCCGCCTCTCCTGGGTCCAGACTCTTCTTTTGCTGCCGGGATTTACCAAAACAACCATAATTTTCAAAACAGCCGCACCGTCTCCCAGGCCCGGACCATCGGATTTCCGCCGGTAGTTCACCGTTTGGCGCGCAAATTGAAGTCTCAAAACGACCTCCATTTTGGCCTCCCGGGCCCACGCCTCCAGACTTCCGTGTCCGGGAGTCCGCCACGCTCCAACCGTTCTCAAACGGCAAAAGGTCCCCGTCCGCCCGATTCTCAGGGCCCGCCTAGTAAATCGCCGTCTGCAGTTGACATTTACTGGCCGCCCTCCAGGTCCCCGGGTCCCGGTTTGCGGACTTCCGTCCCATCTTTTCTGTTCCGAATGGTGAATCTTCGGCGACCTCCCGGCTCCTGGGCCCCGGGCCTCCTTTCGCCACTTGGGAAACATTGAACTTTAAATGTCCTCACCCCTTCCAGGCTCCGGGCTCCGGGACTTCGTCCCTGCTCCGCTGTTCCGAAAAGGAAATTCGCACCCGCTCTTCCGAGCTCCGGGCTCCGCCTCCCTGTTAGCTGTGGAAACCCAAAATGTAATCTGATGTCTGTCCTTGATGCCGGGTCCTGTCTGCTGGGCCGCCCCCTCTGGACTTCCGCTCGACGATTGCCATCCCAAACGGTGAAGGCATGACAACGTCCGGGCCCCTTAGGCCCGATCACTTTAAATTTGCAAAATTACCGGCCACCCTTGGACCCGCCAGGTCCCGGACCCTAGGATTCCACCCCCAAAACTCCGTTTCTGCTCGGACGTTCCAAATAGCCAACTCTGGACGACTTTCCGGCCTTGTACCTTTGGATGCTCATAAATCAATCCAAATGACCTCAATTTTCAAATCTGATCTCGACCCACATGCTTAATTTTGGCCCTCTTCATTATGATCCTTTTGAACTATCAAAATTCGGTCGGGAGAAATCTCCCAAATCACTCCACCCCGTTTTCCTTTCCAAAACAACATTCCTGCCAGGGAAGTTCGGGCCTCCGAGCCCGAATTGTCCGAAAGCCCTCAATTAAAAGACTAATGACATCTGGAAGAAGTATCATTTTATGAAAAATAGATTATTTAAATGTAACTTTGCCCATGTGATTTTAACTAACATGAAGACTTTCGTGATTAGTTACACTAACTACGCCTTTGCTTGCAAAATATATGGAATTGGGTGCAGGACCTTCGGGGGCAGCTGTGGAAAAGGACAAAGGAAAGAAGTCGAGCAAGACTCCTCGAGGAAAGGAGGACAAGGACCAAATGAAGTACCAGTTCCAGGGTGAACCTCTGCACTCAAAGGTTACCATGGATTGGAAAGAAATCACTTACACTAATATAGGCCATGTCAATATTGACGAGTTTACACAAAGGGTCAGGGTCAATCCGACGACCAAGAATGCGAGGCTGATCAGACAAAGTGGAATTGCAAAAGCTGCGGGCTTCCCTCTATCCCTCGTGGCCCCTGAATTGGTCATGGCTTGTCGGCAGGCGTATCAACCGAACACAAGGACCATAATTGACAGAGATGGTAACATTCTCGCCGACATGTCAGTTGAGGGAATCACAAAGACCTTCCATATTCCCACTTTTCAAGAAATGGAAACACCTACCATAGAGGAATGCCAGGTAGCATGGAATGACAACCCGACAGGCTGTAAAAGGTTAATAAATCAGCATTGGCTTAAAGAAAAGTGGGGCAGCGCTGCGAAGGTTCCTTACGAACTCTTCCGCAGTGATTTCCATGAAGATTATCACGACTTGGTCACAATGCTAAGCAGGGTTATGGGTCTCCCTACGGCTGCCTTCTTTTAGGAGAGGATGGTGTACTTCATCGAATAGATCCTTCACGGGAATGAGGACGTCACCACAAAGACCTCGTTCTACTGGGGAGGTATAATAAGCGACTGCTTCCATGAGCAGTTCGTCAATGTCAAGAAAAGTTCAAAGTTCTACATGACTTCATATCTCGTCTACTCCTTGGTAGATCGGAGACAGTACAATGGGTTGTTTGTGGCACCCGATGAGGAGCAGGGTCAAAGACTAAAGGCCCATGACAGGTACCCCCAGCTCCAGTACAGAAACTTCAAAAATGAATATTGCAAGGTAAATGATGCCTTCATTAGCCATATCATTAGAATGATTGCTAGGGACTTTGAGAGAAGGGTTTCCCACAGTGCTTGGGCATTCTTGAAGTAGTACGCCTTCCTCTTCATTCAATATCCAATGTTCACATACATCCTGCCCAAGGCTTCACCGAAAGGCCAAACAAGTTGCCTCGATACCCCAACGACCGGATCATCCTATTGGAGCTTTCTCGGCAACTCCAACATATACAATAGTCTTCAGCGGAAAACATGTAGCAGGAATCTCTTATCCCATGACCCTTGGTCAGGGCATGTATAAATTACAAACTTCCTAGTGCGCTGGTTACTCTGAGAAAGAATTGAAGGATTATCATTTTCACCTGCACACTGCTCGCCCGCGAATGGACCCATATGGGCATGTAAGGAAGGCACTGGGACCGGGGTTCGCTCATCTGCACCACATTGAGGACTTTTGGGGGGATTGTCAGGATGATAAGGAAGTGTGTGCAAGGCACTATATGCGGATGAATGCACATTTTATAAGAAAGGTGCAGCCATTTCCCATACCAGATCAAGTCGAAGTGGACGAAAGCACCATAATGGATCCCAAGTACCCCACAGTCACCAATTTGTCAATACCAACAATAGATTGGGATGAACAGGAGGTCGATGACCTTGATATTATAACCAAGCCAATCTTGGCCCATACCAAGGAGTGGGTTGATGGACGAGTGGCTCGATTAAAGCAGGAAGGGTTGGTCCTAACATACGAGGGACTCAAAAGTGAACCAAGTGCCACAGAGGATGTCACCGTTACAACTTCAACATGCGGGACATCTAAGTCTCCTCCGGTTACCAGATCCAAGAAGAGGAAAGAGATAGAAACGAAGCAGTCTCCTGACCCCAAGGTTTATACAAGGAAGGATCCAGGAGGCTCACCTTCCAAGAGGCTTAGGCAAATAGGGGGCACAATGGAGCAGTCCTTAATCCAAGAGGAAGAAGCAAAAGGTGCGGAACAGTTAAAACCTCTTTTGGCTCTCTCTGCTTTGACTGCCCCATTATCTACCTCCCTGGCCATGGTCGCCACATCCCCGCCGACGGTGGATATCTTTGTCCATCTTGCCCCTTCACCTCCGACTGAGCCTGTGATAGTAATTGACTATTCCTTCGCCATGACCACTCCTCCTTCCTCCGCTACCATGTCACCCACCACATCACTCCCAATAGTTGCAATGCCGACACCAATACCTGCTCCCACCATGCCTGAGGCCTTCTCAAGACATATGCAGAATCTCCCCTTTGAGCTCTCCCAGATCCTTATGGATCCCACTCTTCAAGTAGCCCTTGCGCAGGTCCTCGCTACTGCTAAACCTTCGCAACCTCTGACGGGGCCACCAGCTATGGAGGCCACCATGTTAATCTCCGAGGAATGGGAGAAACGAGAGCAAGAAGCCTCGAGGTCATTTGAGGAGGAGGCTGATGAATACCATGAGCACCCTGAGTATGAACACCGCATACTCGACAGGGTGGCCTATGAGGAAGAGGGAATTGGCTCATCGAAGAGTGAAGATGAGGAAGAAGATGTTGGTGGTAGGGTCATCGTGCAGGCTTTTGATGATGACCTTGAGGAAGAAATGGCTCGGCAGCCGAAGGGTACTGAAGAAGAGGCAGAAAGGTCACCCCTTGATGAAGAAGGACAACAACATGAAGATAAACCTGAGAGTGAGGCTCAAGCTGTCAAGAGCCTCGAAATTGAGCAGCCCGATGAGCACACACACAAGGTTGAGCAAACGTAAGGAAAGGAGGGGAAGGAGATGGAAAAGAAAGAAAGTCCCAAGGTAGAAATTACCTACTAAGCCTCCTATTAAGCACCTTGTGTTCATCCAGGACTCTGATGAAGAAGAAGGAGATACTACTAAGGAGGAAGAAAGGGCCCCAGAAGATAAGAAAATAGAAACGTTAGCCAAGGGGGGCGAAGGTGATCATGAATCACCTAAAGAGAAGGCTGCTATGCTTGAATGGCTGGAGGGGAAACTTGAAAAGAAAACTCCTGTACTAAAGGACCCCAGAGCGAGGCTGGAGGCTATCTTAGCCCAAGCACAAATTAAAACTAGAAAAGAGAAGAAGCCTAAGATCAGATCTAGGATAACGATGGATGCCTCTAGGTTTTGAGTTGTGCAAATAGCAATGCCTATGGTAGGCCAGGAGGGAATAAGCTACAACATCTCCACCCTTGATTTGGGAACTGCTACCAGAGACCAGAAGGTGGGGCACCTTGAAGAATAAGTGGCTATAGTGGTGCATCTGATAAAGCAGGACAAGGTTTCGAAAGATGAGCTTAAAGCACAAGTAGCTGCTTTGATAGATTATATCCAACAATGGTCTTCGGTGGATGACCTGCCTACCATGTCCACGGCTCCACCCCAACTGCTGTCCAAAGAACAAATTGATAAGATGGAAAGAAGAAAGAACTTGGAAAAGACTACAGAGGGCTGGTTTCGGCAAGTCCTGTATGTCAGGAACATGGGTATTAGCCGGGCTGTTCGGATAGCCAACAAATTCTTGGATCTGTAGTTATCTTTGGAAAGCACGAAGAAACTTTGCATTGACTTCCCTACAGCATACGACTCCACCTTTCCAAAGATCGAGGCTATCCTTCAGTTTCCAAAAGCCACATGGGAAAAGGAGCTTGCATTCAACAAGGACGATCACTGGTTGATGGATGTGTGGCGGCGGGACTTTGACAACAGGAAAGAAAGGTTGGAACAAATAATGAGTAAAGTGGATCTGGACATCGAATGGATCAAGGAAATTAGAGTGGAATGCGCTCGTTATCTTAAGTTGATGACGAAATATGACATGCCCGTAGTGCAGATGGATCCAGAAAAGGTAAAACCTTACTTCCAGAAGAAGATGGAGGATGGAATGTCCGGAGAAATAACGGTGGAGTTCATGAGTTTTGTTTCTTGCGCCTTTGATCAATCAGAGTTGTTCAGGGATCAGGACACAAAGTACGATGAGGACTGGAAGAGGCTAGAAGATAATGCGAAGGAATGGAGCTACCAAATATTGCGATACGAGATTATTGAGGTAGACAAGCTCCAGCCGGTCATCCTAAAATTCATGGAATATACAGCTTCAAAGAAGCAAGAGGACAGCCCTCTTGGCAGTGAAGAGCTCCCCAAGGAGTAGCTACAGTAAAACAACAATCAACAAAAGATGAAATTGCTACAGTGACTGGCACTAAATGATGAAATAGGGAGAAGAAAAAATGTAATTTTAAATTGTAATATATTGAGGGTTGGTGAAACCCTATTTTGTAATGAATCTTGGCCACAAAATGAGAATTAATCTTGGCCATTCATTTAACTTTTTGGAAACTATAAATAGGGCTTTCTTCTCATTTGCAAAGGGAGTTGAGTTGTTGTAAAGACATGCTGCAGAAATTTATAATGAAAATACATTGACTTGGTGCATTTTCTAAGTTTTTCACATGTTACTTGATTCAACCTCCATTGTTAGATGCTTTACTTAGATTTGTATTGTTGCTCTAGTTAGCTGTATTCTTGCTTTGATAGATTTTAGAAATGCTGTTCTATAGTTTTGAAAATTCCTGCTGTGTAGATGCCTTCTTAGTCCATACTTTTTGTTATTTGTTGTTGGTAGATGGCTATGTAAAGTTAGTCTGGGCTTAAATTCAAAGCTGCTCCTCACTTTCATCTTTGTTCATGCATGTAAACGGTGAATGAAAGGTGAAATATTTGCAGACCTTAGAAGATAGCACAAATTCTACGAGACTGTGAGATTTCTGGTTAAGTGGAATATTGTTTCCAGGAAGCTGTCCATCCAAAAGCTCCATGATTACTATTCATAGTTAGTTGCAGGTCCAGGAACCTTCCATCTTCCCTGCTCTTTTTCCCCTTTTTTAGAAATAATCTATACCAAGGTTCATTGCACATTGTAAAGCCAAAATTGAAGAAACATAAAAGTTTTGGACCGCTGTCCGAACCTACAGCAAAGTGAAATTCGATCTCCATCTCAGAAACTTCGTATTTGAAGATCCGTCTCGCATCCAGCTACGTAAGTCCGCCCTGTGATTACCAACAAAATCACATCGAAATCAACTGAGGAGTTCCATGCAAGTCATGACCTGACACCTGAGAGACCTTGGGGAGATTTTTAGCAACTTGTCATGGGAAGTTTCCTTTCAAGAGAGGTAGCACATTCGTGTACTGCCTGTGTTGAGAAAGTGTGCAAAACACCCATCAACATCGGGTAGCTCCCCCAATAAACTATAGTGCACCTGATAAAAAAATTGCAAATGGTCGATGATGTTGGCGTGACACACCATCCAATACCATGGGGATAAAGGGGAGACTAGACCTCATGTTCTCTTACCTACAACAGGATGCTTTAGCCAATCGAGCTAGGCCCTTCGCCCCAAAAAAAATTTAATGTTTCCAAAGTAGGAAAGGAAATTTAATTCTTGGCCAAGAGGGTAGCATTAGTAAAAATGGAAGATGGGTCTTATGGCCTCAATTTCAATGATCTTCTCTAGCTTGTCTCTAGTATCAAGTATGTATCTTTCTGGTGGGAAAGTTGATGTTTTTCTTCTATGTCAGTAATTCATCATATGTAACTAGGGATTTATTAACTAATAATGTAATTAAGCTTGGATATTTTGTATTTTGTATGGCCTTTTGCTTGGGTGACAATTAATAGGAAGGTTCTCATGGACATGACATATTTCAAAAGATTAGATTCTTGTATATTATTTTTTATGCCCTCTCTAATTGCAATGAAGAAAATAATAATCATTTATTCATAAAATGTTCCTTACAAAAATATTGGGAATGGTTAATTAATAGATTGAAAGGAAATATCTCTCTCCCATAAACTTTACTACACCTTTTCTAAAGTTGGTCAGATATAAACCCAACTCTATATTATCGTGTTTATGGAATTCTAGCCCTTCACTACTAACTTAGACAATTTGGAAGGATTACAATCAAATAATTTTTCAAGGTAAAGCATGTAGGTGAGAAATGATGATTTCAAATCAAGAAACTTCTATTACAAAGATAACAATGAGTAGAGTTTCTTCTAAATATTTATATAGAAGTGTTCATTTTCCTCTTGGGATAGAGCCATGTTGAAAAAGTGGAGTGCTCTATCTCTCTCTCTCTCTCTTGTTCATGGGACTTATAATTTAACCCATACTTTGATTAATTTCTCACAATTCAAATGGTCCATGCCTTATCATGCTATGTGGAAATTAAATTTTGATGATATGTTTTAAGAAAGCTTGAGACCATCGAGTGTTGGCTATGTCATCCATGATTCCTCTAGAAAGACCTGTTAATATGGTAGAATAAAATATAAATCCTTTTAATAATGAAGTAGATGTAGAATCTCTCTCCTTTTTCTTTAGATGATTAATTATTATAATCTTGGAAATGTTATCATGAAAGGTGACTCAATGGTAGTCACTTTATGCTTAAGAAATCAACACTCTACATATTAAAAATAATAAATATTTTTAATGAAGCTTGGGTCATCTTGGATAGTATTTTAAATTATTCTATTCAACATTGTTATAGGGACAAAAATATGTCAATGCAAATTTTATTAAACAAAGGAATTGATCAACAATAAGATTTAACGATGGACGATGAGATGGTAAGTTGGTTAGAGCTAACAACTTTAATAAGTAATGATTTACCCCTAAACTGAAATAAAACCCAAACATGGTGACAATTAAATTAATATTGTTTTAGAAATAATTACATGGTGAGTACCTACATCAAGTGATATTTCATTATATCATAGTGAGTGGTATTCTTTTGATTGATTTATTTTTAGAACATCATGGAGCCCTCATTATAGTTTCATTCTATAATGAGATAAACGAACTTTATAGGTGAAATCATAGTAACAAGATTAAGAAAAATATAGGAAGGACTTCATTGAGGGGGCATCTAGGCATTGTATAAATACTAAAATTTATTCCATGTTTGTTGAAAACTTACCTTTTCTAGAAAGTGATACAAAAATCTCCAAGGCTTTGGGAAGGTATTTTATATGGGATAAATTTAGATCTAGTTCGGATGAAGAAGCATATAATGCTTTAGTGGAAAGGCTTTCTTGTCTTCCTATGATAGGCTTTGAGTTTCATAGGTTTGTCTTAGCTCAATGAGTAAGATTGAAAAGAAAATGGAGGGATTGATATGGAAGGTGGCCATTGTGTAGAAATTTCTTAGCTATGAACGGGGGAATTTAACCTACAATCCTAGTCTCGACATGCTCAACCTCCTTAGGTCAAATAAATCCTCTCCTTAGAAAGATATATTTAATGTTTCCAAAGTGGAAAAGGAAATTGAATTCTTGGTCAAGAGAGAAAATGCTAGTAAAAATGGAAGATGGGTCTTATGACCTGAATTGCGATGGTCTTCCCTAGCTTGTATTTTGTCTTGGGTATGTGACTTTTTGGTGGGAAAATTTGATGTTTGTCTTCTATGTTAGTAAATCATAATTAATCTTGGGTATTTTGTATGTTGTAAGGCTCATAAAAAGATACTACTGATATTCATGATTATTCCATGCCTATCTTAAGTTCTAAAGTTTCTATTTTAGTTTGTAGCATGGATGATGAAAATGTGAGTACAAATAGTAATAATGTAATGTTGTATAAAATGTCCTTTTTCGCTAGTATTTGGAGAGTCATACTAGCTGTGGTAATCTAGGCAATATGGTGGGTGAGAAACAAGTGCATTTTCAAAAAAGAGAAGACAAGCAGTGAGTAGTTGTTGATTAAAATAGAAAATTCAATCTTAGAGGTAGTAAATTCCTATGTTTAAAAAACTAAGCATGTAGGATCAAATTTTTCTGCTTGGGATGCAGACTTAATATAAAATTGGACTTACCTCGTACTATCATTTAAAGGAGCATTACATCAATTGACAAAACAAAAAATAGACAGAAGTAAGATTTCATGAAAACCACCTCCTTTTGGTTATTCCAAATTAAAATTTGATGGAGCTGCCAGGGGTAACTCGAGCATCTCAGGTGCAGGGGTTTCTATCAGGGATTGTAGGGGTACACTAATAAAGGGTGCATCAGTTCAGCTTCCTACTGGCACGAATAATGCAACAGAGGCTCAAACACTTTTACATGGTTTAAAATTGGCTATAAATTTTAACCTTTCAAAGATTCAAATAGAGGGAGATTCATTGGTGTTAATTGATGCATACAAGGAAAGGAAAATTCAAAATTGGAAGATTCAATATATCTTACAAAAGATCTGGAGTTTATTGGATAAGCTGGAAGATTTGGTAATCAATCATATATATAGGGAGGGAAATAGGATGATAGATTATCTAGTGAATTTGGGCTATGAGCAAAAGGAAGAGCAAGTTACCTATGATTCCTATTCTACAAGCCTTCAAGAAAATCTAAAAGTTATATTAGAAAATGAAGGTGGGGAATAATTTTTACCAAGGCTCTGCAAAGTATAGCACACATGAAGTGCTCCCAACAATTCCGCCAGGCAGTACTTGGAAGCATTTTCACTTCCTGCGTAATGACGGGGAATGGCTAAATAAACATCTTGAATAAACGGCTCTAGAAAATATAGCACTTGGGAAGTGCTCCCCGCAATTCCTCCACATACTACTTGAAAGCACTATTACCTCTAGCGGAATGGCAGGGAAGGGCTGAATAAGCATCTTGAACTAGCTGAGTTATAAAGAAAGCATTATATGTGCTGACATGGCAGTATAAGGACATGGAATGGATCAGATTTAAGGACAAATTATATTCAATGTCATTTTACCAATAAACATTCATTCATTCATTCATAAAGATCAAGTAACTGCTGGGCGGTGGTTTCTGTTTCGGGTGATGTTCCCTTTTTGTTGCTGATCTGTGGGTCCCATAGGCTGTTTGGCCTTGTGGACACTATTAAAAACCTTCATTCATTCATTCATTCATTCAAATATGGCTTGTTTCATACGCCTAGTTGGTGAAGGCATATGTCACATCTCCTCGCAATTTTGCTAGACTTGACCTGGAAGTCTTTTCACCATCTGCAGAATGATGGTGGTAAATGTTAGACATCAAACTATAATCAATTAATGACACTAACCTCATATTTTTTTGCAGGTTCATCAATTGCTTGTGTTCGGAGGCTCATTTATTAATGTTGATTAGTGCACATTTTAAAGTATTTAATTCTATCAATAAATATGACAAATTATTCCTTGCTCTGGATGGCGGAGGCATACATCACATATCAATTTGCAATGATTGTTCCTAGGAGACCTCCCCGCAATTCTGCTAGACTTCTCGTGGAATTCTTTTCATCTGCAGTGGAATGGTGGGGGTATACGTCATACACCTATTCATATTCAATTTCCTGGCAATAATCTTGTATTTCTGCAGGATCATTAACTGTTGGAGGTCGAAGTCTTATTAATTAAAATTGCAAAAGCACACTTCAAATTATTTCAAATCTATAAATAAATGTACCAAATCTTTAATCACATGCTGTGATAAGATAGTGGTAATTATGAAGATGTCAATTAGTGGATTTTCATTAGATAGCAAATCAGGCAGTGATTTTAAAAAGGGCTTAATAAACACTTTCTCAATCAATGGCCTCCAGTGTAGATTGTTTGGCAGTTCATATATCACGAAGGTGGTATTTCAGGGTGGTGCATTCTTCAGGGTGGTGGTATCTAGTGTTCAAATCATCTGCTGCTTCTCTAGCTTCTAGATTATGGGATATCAACCAAAGAATCTCAGGGTGTCATTTCGGGTGCAGAATTGGGAACAACCTTTCAATGGGAACCTGTCAAACACAGAATTGGGACAAATCTTCAATGTTTACTGCCACACTGTGGTTGATTGCATTCAAATTATTCTTGGTGAAGAAATATATTGATCCCAAACTCCATGCCTCATTTTCCCATCCTAGGTACTTTTAATATTTTGTGTCTAATGTCCTAGATCTCGTGCAATGCTTTGAATATCTAGAGGTGATAGTAGATGAGGTGGTCCACGATCAATTCCTGGGTGATAATGGTCTGCTACACTGTGTACAAATATATGAATTTGATAAGGGGAAGGGTTGGGTTGGTGGATTGTTTCCAAAATTCTACTTGAAACATAAGAGAGGGTTTGTGGCTGTTTGCGACACCATTAAGCATGCTTTGCAACTAAATTGTGCAAGAAATCCATATAGGGTTCTGGATATACATTCTGTAGAAATTGGTAATCAGTTGGTAAATGGAATAAAGGATAAATATTTTTCCATTTCTTTTCTCCACTCTCATTGCAAGCACCATAATGCTAATGCTCCTCCTCTGCTGCCTGCTTTAGTCCATGATGATGATTCATCTCAAGAGTTCCAGGATGAGAATTCTATGGCAAATGGTGATATGGTTTGAAAAACTATGGTAATATGGTAGAATTTTGATGAAAATATTTGCAGATTCTTATAATTTTGTAATATCTTTAGCTGCTTCTTCTAGTTGTTATGCTAAAGCTTCTCATACGAGCCAACGTTCTTGGTACTAACAATTTTTGTAATCAATAGGCGACAACTTTCCTACTATTGTATATTTTTTCTATATAATATATAGACTAAATGCCTTTTGCCAAAAAAAATTAATGCAATGAAAGTATGAAATTTACACTTCAACAATCACTCAATAAAGTCTAAGATCTATGCATAAAATCAAATGATAAACAATAATACCATATCAAAGACCTTAGATTGCTCTATTGTTTCTTTGATAAATACTTGAATGCTTGATGTAGATTTCTCTCAAATTTTTACCATAACCTTGATATCAACATGATAAAATGAAAGCTTGATAATGATAGTTTGATAGATGCTTGCTTGATAATGTTAGTGTTAGCTTGCATGTTAAATTGCATAAGAGATTTTCCAATAATAGTACTAGAGAGATTTGACAATAAAGTACTAGGGAGGAATGAATGAAACCTTTGTATTTATATGCCTCATTTATTTGATCAATGGTAGAGATTAATTAGAAAGATCAATGGATAGAGAAATTCAAGATAAGATAGAACTTATAATTTAAATTTGATAAAAGAAGAAAAGTTAGGAGAATTATTTAATTCAAAATGATAGTTGAAGAAAATAAATATTAATTTATTATTTTAGAAAAAAATATCTAATTTAAATAAATTATTTTAATTTATTTAAAAAAGGAGTGTTAGCGGCCTCTTTAATTTTAATTTTATAACTGGGTTTAAGAGGCGGGACTTCCGGCAGCTGTTCCCACCGGCACAAAACTAGTCTGGCCCCAGCTCGCTCAGATACCCAAGATACGGACTACTGAATTGCTGAACTGGATCCCAAAGACACCCCTGTTGTAAAAAAAAAAAGGAAATAATAATTTTATAAACTCTTTAATAACTGAAAGTCAAGTCCGGTGGGTTGCAGAACGAGCTTATTTTTAAATTGCTTGACGAAGACTAGTTGTGTGAATAAACAGATGAGATATGTTAATCCGTGAAGGATGGCTTGCAAGCATGCCCAGCGCTCATTTACACTCGTACCAATATTTTATCTTTCAAAGTGTGAATTTGGGTTCAAGCTTATTTCACAAAGATTCACCTTAACTTCAAAGTATAAATACATATCAATCCAACCTAATGGCCCAAGGTTTCACTTCCAAGAAAAGCCATACCAATATCTGTACCAAAACCATACCTTATAAGAAATCTCTATGACTGTATCAGCTGCCCAAATCAAAAAGAAAATACGTATTCACAATATGAAGTTTGTTCAGGGTCTGTTCATTGTTTTGGTTATATTGAAATCATGCAGAGCTTTGGAAGATAAAAAAGAGGAAGATAAGTGGAGTATGGTAAAAACAAAAGGCACACAGTTCGTTCTAAACGGGTCTCCATTTTATGTGAATGGATTCAATACATATTGGTTGATGGTGCTTGCAGTGGACCGATCTACTAGGCCCAAGGTCTCAACGCTGCTGGGTGAGGCTGCTTCTGCAGGGCTCACGGTGGGACGCACTTGGGCTTTCAACGATGGAGGTTGGAGAGCTCTTCAGAAATCCCCTGGCGTTTATGATGAGGGGGTTTTCAAGGCAAGTGAAACTTATTTCTTAGTTCTCTTAGTTCTAGTGGTATGAGAATCAGTGGGAAAAATTTGAGTCATGAATTGCGCTTATGGATGTGTTGCAGGCTTTGGACTTTGTTGTAAGTGAAGCCAAGAAAAATAAAATTAGGTTGATTTTGAGTCTGTCCAACAACTGGGAAGCCTACGGAGGGAAAGCACAATATGTAAAGTGGGGGAAGGATGCTGGTTTAACTCTCAAATCTAACGATGAATTCTTTTCGAATCCAACCCTCAGGGCTTACTTCAAAGCACATATTAAGGTTGGTGAGTAGATGTAGTTTTTTCGATTGCATAGTTTTTGGTTTAAATTTATTGATTCAATAATATAGGGGTTTGAGTGTGTAGTTTTTGGTCTAAATTTACTGATCCAAATATGAACTCTTTTTTTTTTTAGAATTATGGTTCACCTGTTTTATTTTTTAGTTAAATTTATTGATTCATTTTTCATCATGAAGTCATCTCATTTCATTCTCATATTAGATGGGTTCATGCAAACGATTACTCATGAAATGTGAATCAATAACTTTGACTCAACACCTATTTTATGAGTAGTGATTCATATGAACTCATGTTTTGTAAGAATTATGGTTCAACCATTTTATTTTTGAGTCATATTTCATCTTAGGAGTTTGCATGAAGTCATCTCATTTCATTCTCATATCAGATGAGTTCATGCAAATGACTACTCATGAAATGTGAATCAATAACTTTGACTCAAAGACTATTTTATGGGTACATTGATTCATACGAACTCATCTTTTGTGAGAATTATGGTTCATTTGTTTTATTTTCGAGTCAAATTTGTTGATTCATATTTCATCGTTAAGAGTTCGCATGAAGTCATCTCATTTCATTCTCATATCAGAAGGGTTCATGCAAACGACTCCTCGTGAAATGTGAATCAATAACTTTGACTCAAAAACAATTTTATGAATAGTGATTCATATGAACTCATCTATTGTGAGAATTATGGTTGAATTGTTTTATTTTTGAGTCATATTTCATCATTAGGAGTTTGCATGAAGTCGTCTCATTTCATTCTCATATCAAATGGGTTCATGCAAACGACTACTCATGAAATGTGAATCAATAACTTTGACTCAAAAACTATTTTATGAGTAGTGATTTATATGAATTCATCTTTTGTGAAAATTGTGGTTCAATTGTTTTGTTTTTGAGTCATATTTCATCATTAAGAGTTCATGTGAAGTCATCTCATTTCATTCTCATAGATAGATTCATGCAAACGACTAATCATGAAATGTGCACAATCATTTACAAATTTCATATTTCAAAATGCATATAATGTCACTGTGTCTCAACAAACTGGAAAGTGGACATTTTCTTTTGTTTGGATTAAACATGGGTGGAAGAGATAAAGAGAGATGGAGCCACAGTTGTCAATGGTCCTGGGTCTGTTTTGGAGACACAGTTGTAAATGGTGGTGGGTCTGTTTTGCAGGCTGTGTTAAATAGAGTAAATACATTGACAAACGTGGCATACAAGGATGATCCCACAATCTTTGCCTGGGAATTAATGAACGAACCTCGTTGTCAGTCTGATCCATCTGGAAACACATTGCAAGTAAGTGACTTTACATGCATTCCATTTTATATCTATTTAAGTTGGCAAAGCACATAGAATTCAATGAAATTCATAATACCCATTTCAGGAGTGGATCCAAGAAATGGCTGCGTATGTAAAATCAGTGGACCCAAAACATATGCTTGAGATAGGAATGGAAGGATTTTATGGGCTGTCAGCTCCAGACAGATTACAATACAATCCATATAGTACTACACAAGACGAGGGTACGGACTTCATCAGAAATCACCAGACCCTTGGCATTGATTTTGCCTCTGTTCATATCTACACAGTGGGCTGGTACATAACATCATCACTTGTAAATTTTTATTTTTTTTGGGTATTCTAATAAATTCAGGAAAGTTTTTTTTTCAATGAATTTGTTTATAGAAGTTCCACATGAACTGAATAACACATACCTGTATTGGGTATAGGATTGATCAATACATTATTCCAAGACACCTGCCATTTGTGAAAAGCTGGACACATGCTCACATTGAAGATGCAGAAAAGGTTCTCAACATGCCTGTTCTTTTCGCTGAGTTTGGAGTATCTGAGAGATATGGAGGATACAACATCAGCTATAGAGACACGTTTATGCAGACTGTGTATGAAAGCATATTGACTTCCATAATAAGTGGGGGAGCTGGGGGAGGTAGTTTGTTGTGGCAGTTGTTTCCTGAAGACACGGAATACATGAACGATGGATTTGCTATTGTGCTGTCGAAAGCACCGTCCACAGCTAAAGTTATATCGTTGCAGTCAAAGCGATTGGCGACTTTCAATAGCCTGTGCAATTGGAATTGTCGATGGGGATGCCGTGCTCATCAACAACTTAGCTCTCCAATGTGTGATAATGAGTTCGACCAAGACCTCAGCTTAGGAGAGCTTTGATAAGTATGTGCAGGAATAAAGCTGTGTTTTCATTGATTTGAATGGCTTCTTGTTATAGTTTGTAACCTTTGTGTAATTAAGTCTGGTTTGAAGTTGAAAAACATAAGGTTTGTTAATGATTATAATTGTAAATGAATATTGTTTTTGGATTTGACTGTATTGGAATTTTTTGCATCAATATTTCGGATCACATTCCGTGATTTATTATCAATATAATAAAGAACTGGATGATGAGTTTAAAAAGCCATGTATGGATTTATTATTAATTTATAATCTGTATGCAGATCTTAGGGCTCTCTTTAGTTTGCTCTTTTAGTACTTTTCTTTTCAGGCATAGTGAAAAAGGCATGGAGCAGATAAGGTAGAATTATGCTACTCTTGAAAAAGATGATGTGACCAGTATTAGAGGTGATTGGTGTGGAAGTATGAGTGTCTAAATTGTAAGGGTAAAGTTTATATTTTATGTTTTATTTTATTTATGTAAGTGTTTTAAATATGTTGTTCTAGTTTATGATTTTAATTGATATAGTGTTTTTTATTTCAAATTTAAGTTAATTTTTAAGAAATACAATTTAATTTATTTTTAAAATAATTTTGAGATTCTATAATGTCATTTTCATTATCAATTTTAAAATTGTAGGTTTTTTTTCTATCTAGTCAAAATCACATATATTGGACTGGTCTATATTTTAAAATATAAATTTAATTTTGGATCCAGCTTGACTTAGTTTTAACTAATTGGGATGGGTCCACTCTCTTGCCAAAAGTTTAAAATTGTGTCCCTAAGACATATATAAAAGAACACCACCTCTAAGTCATTTACATTATTGATCCATCATAAAGAATGACTCCTAGCATCTAGAATAATTGAAGGGAGTTCTTGCATTTTGGCTAAAGAATTATAACTCAAGGAAAAAGTTCTTTTTGGTCATAGTTTGTCTTGTAACTTAGAAAATTCAGTCTTAAGATTAAAAAAATATTGCAACATTTCACTTTTTCAAAGTATTTTTAATCAAAGAATCAAGTAATTTTCAAACTATGTGCAATACTAAAGGCATCACTATCAATAAAAAGGAAAGATTTCACCATCATTGTGATGGTTATGTTGTGTGTCTATTGGTTTTAAACATTTTTCTTGTGTTTTTATATCAAAACCTCTAAATCATACATATTTAAAACACCTACAAAACTCGTAGCTTCTTTATATGCTAGTTACTAGTTAGAAAGCACTTTTTTAGCTGATCAATGCAGTTGTGAAAATAGACTCATTTTCCTCCTAAAACAACAAATATAGGTCATATTTTAACAAAATAACTCAGAACATAAGGAAAACCAACAAGGTTGTGTGACACAAAAGCCATCTTTTCTTGAGTATATATGCAAAGGAGTTTATACACTTAGTCTTTGATATTTTGGTGCATCACCCTCAAAGTTAGATTCTATTCATGTTATCTTTCTACCTATTTTCTCAGCATGCAATAGTAGTATAGGTTAGATTAGGTGGAGTCCCAAAGGGAACTAACCCTCTCTGAAGGTTGATCTCCATCATTTGATCCCACACTTAGGGAGATCACCCCATGTTTCATGAGGTGTATGAGTGATTTTGTTTGCTCAACAATGGTGCACACTTCCATGATAACAGTACTCAACCCTAATTTTGAACCATTTTCATGTACAATAAGTTATCAACTTAAATTTCCTATTGACTTGCACTTAGTGTAAAAATATTCTTTGTCAACCATGGGATTTAATAGAAACCTATGTAACATCAAATTGTTTTATCCTCTAAGTGATGGTTTTTTCTTCATTATTTGACACATTTTGTCTCCTTTAATAAAACAAGCATGTTTTTCTATGTAACCTTGATTTCATGAGGTTTCTAGAAATTTAAATATCTTGTGATGTACTTTATCACAACTTATGAAAGACCCATTAAATCCTTAGCCATAGCCTCAACCTCCTATTCCTTAAATTTTCTTGGAGGTTTTCTCATCCTTTGAGTTCTATGTAGTATTTCCCGACTTGATATTTTCCTTCTACATATAAATATACCTTCTTCCATATTTTTTTTATTTTTATCTTGATCTTTTATGCATGTGATATATTTTCTATGGGATGCCTTCTCTTGCATGAGCTAATTTTCATCTTCTATGGAATGAATTTTAAACAAGAAAATTTCATCTTGTGTGGAAGTACACCAAGAATTTACATCTCACCATGATTATAAAAATATATCATTAAAAAATGGTGTTATTAATATTTGGTGACAATGTAGATGTTTAGATAATTCTTATGATGAATATAATAGAGTAATGACCATAAAATTCAATCAATTGTTCCCAAATGGAAATCATCTCATAGTCGATGTATGCACAAAAAGCTTTCTTGAGCCATGAATCAACAATGTCAATATCTAGTGTTAATTTCAAGCTAGTGTCTAGTTTCAGTCCTTTATATTTCTATTTGAGGTTTACAGGCTTTAGAAAAATACTATCCCATCACTTGGTATGATTTAAAAGAGTAAAATTTTTATCTTTTATGAATTGGTTCATCTTCCTAGACAACCACTTCAACTTCCTATGAACTATTTGAATTAATTAGTGACAACTATTAGCATTGTAATGCATTTCATTTTTATTAAATTAATTAATATTTACAACACATCAAGTATATGAGAACAAATATGTAGAAAAAATCCATGTAAGGAGGCTCAATATCTATTAGGATTATATGTGTCATTCAACTTACAAATCACATATTTTAAACTATATTTAATTGTATAATTTATGATCAATCATGTATTAATATCTCCAAACATCATGGAGTGGAAAAAATTGGGTGCCTATACAAGGTTGGGGATAATATTTAAGTATCCTTTATTATTTAGGATACTTTGGATATTTTATAAGAATGCTTTGAATAGGAAAGTTGTATTGAAAAGTTCAAATTTTGGTTATATAGGATCTTCCCAATTGGCGGTTATGACACAAAATTGAATGCCCTCATGAAGCACCTAAATTTAGAAAATTGGTGAATTTTACCATTATGATATAATATATGATGTGTAGAGAGGTTTAATATACTTAAGAGGTGTGAGAGGAGTTACTATCCAAGCTATTTAACCATTATTATGGAGGCATTTGATTTTTCTATGGTTTTTAGTTTTGACTCATGTGGATACCACTTGGTGGTTTCTAGTTTCTTGCTTCTCTATATATTTGAGGCATGTGATAGAGGATGACAAGGTTATTTTTTAGGTAATCTTATGTTTCTAGTATAATATTAGAGGGATAAATAATTATATTCATGTATACTCTTTGTTGAGTTCAATACAAGTTTAAGTCTCTTTGATAGTAGAGTTTTCTTCCCACAATGGTTTCTCCATGTAAATCTAGTGTTCATGTGGTTTTTATTTGTTACATATGTTTGTTTCTCCATTAGTACAATAGTTTTATTGACTTAATCACATGCTTTATCAAATTAAATCATCATTTTTATAATATTATACTATGTTGTTTACTCTATTAATAAACATTTAGTATTAGAGTTGTTACTTGATTTTAGATGAGGCACCTTTGTTGCAATGTTATGGTTTTTTTTTTTTTTTGTAATAGGATTATACTACCTTATGGCTTATTAGATTTGAGTATGGATAGAGAATCTGTAGAATGCACATCCTATTCAATTTTTTTGGATTTCAAAGGCTCTAGATGTGAGTTGTAAAAATTGAAAAATGGAGGATCTCTTAGAGGAAAGAGAAAATTGGAGGGATGTGATAAATAAATAAAATCCTATTGAGTTATTATATGAAGACTAGAAGTAGATCAAAAAGTACAATTGGTGTTCATATGTTTTGTATATGGTATGTTTGTTTCTTCATAAGTATATTAATTGTATTGATTTAATCACTCGCTAAATGTTAGATTTTTCTTTTTAGACGAAAGGCTAGAAGTCGATATATATTAATATATAATAAAAGGTTACAAAATAAGATTTTCCATGGTTCTTGACAACCAATATTGATATCATGTTTGCTTGCTACAGACAAATTGAAAGAAAAGCCCCATTTATGATCTATACTACCACTGACTGTAAATATCTACAATCATATATACCTTATATAAAGACAAACTGCTTGAAAAAACTTCCCCAAAATTACACTGTATACATTATATATTTATGCATAAACTATATGTGTATCACCTATTTACAAAACAAAACAATCTTATTCTTCCATTTCTTCAATTTCATTTTCTCCCTGGTTCTCTTGATAGTTGTCTCCCAGATCATTCATTTGTAGAGGAATATTGAGATTAGGAACCACCCGCTATCGTAGAGGAGATGAATAACTTGCATGATCTGAAGTAGTCACCAAGGGAGCCACCTGTGAAAATTGTGCATGAGGGATTGGAGGAATGAAGACATGATGAGCAAACTGAGTAGAGACAATTATTGGTTCATCATGAACATGCTCGAGCAGAGTCAACAATGCATTGGTTTGTCTCCTGATAGCATCTGCCAAATCTTCACCAATCGCCACCCTGTGTCTATCCAAAGCCAACTGTAGATAATGAAAGCTCCTCATTTCCAAAGTATGCTTAATGCCATCTAAAACAGAGATGTAAACATTCTCGTTGAGTAGAAAATGACGAGGGAAAAGCCCACCCACTCTTCCTTGGCCTTTCCAAAAATTATACATTTGCACACCCTTATACAATTTGTTATCTTGCAGAAAAAACTTCTTTTACCACTTTAGCAACAATTAATTGAAGATCAGGAAAGGATGGAGCAAATCATAAGCATTTGAAAGGAAGATTGAGATTAATTGTGATGGAAAAATGGTCCGATGAGCCTGAGGAGATAGAGTCTCCTCACCAATAATTCTTATGACACTCTTCCTATACTGATAACAATGAAGCTTAAATACTTGCGCAAGTTGAGTGTCCCCAATTGTATTAGAAAAAGGTAATTCCTAGTCAGAAATTGGAACCCATAATCAATGACTGAGAGGTAAGTACTCCATTCTTCTTTTGCTGTAAAGTCTGTAAATCTCATTCCCCACACCTTGAAACCCGTATGCTAATGTACTTAAAAGAATGATGGAATGAAAATAAAAACTAAGGAAAATATAAGGACCTTCACACGCTTGAAGAAGAGTGAAACCATCCAACAAATATCATGATGAAATTGAGTTCAACGCATAACACTACACTTGGAAAGTAAACATCTGTCACCAAGCAATAGCAAATTCATCATTGTAATTAGTGTTGAGTACTAATAGGCACCTGCAAGAAATCCAAGAAAGGTTAGCGATTAAATGAAATCTCCTATGATCACTTGAAAGAGTCCTTTCCCATCATGTTTCAGACATGAAAATCTATTGCCCACATGAGTCGTGAGCCTCCCCAGTACCAATGCATTTCAAATGAAGTGACATTTCTAACAGATCAACCTGCAAGAAATTGTCGACGATGCCTTAGTAGGTTCTCCAAAACATAATCTGCAAGCTTGTTCCCCTCACGATACGTGTGTGAGATTTGGAATAGTTCGAACTTTTCCATTAGTTTCGACACCTTTTCTAAAATATACCTTAGATGCCAATTATGGCATTGCCTTTCCTTACACATGTTTACAATTACTAGTGAATCTCCTTCAATGTGAATCTTATTGATTTGAAGTTGTCTTGCTAACTGCAGACCATAAAGGATGGCCATTGACTCTGCCATATTGTTCATTCCCAAAGGTATATGTATTGGGGTGATCCCACAATAGTGGTTTACAATTTTTGGCCAAACTAGACACTGAAATAATTTTTTTAACTAAATCATCACTTTCGGGCACCTATAGCGGCTAAACCGTGAGGAATTTGAAGATGATGCAAACTAGAGTTTCGTGACATTTTGTCTGTAGATTCTAAATATATATGTTTAAAAATTTTTGGAACCAATTTGCACTTCTTTTTCCATCTCTCTCAAAAACTAGTTTTTTTCAGAAACAACATTTTTAAAAAGTGATGCTCATCGTATAACACAACTTTTTTTCCATGAAGAATAAAATTCTAATTCTTTCAAATTTAGATTTGTAACTCTGATATCTAGTGCTTCCACTTGGTTAAATAGTTTTTTATTGAATATTTTTTCTTTAATCAAGTTTCAAAGTCAAACCAATTATAATTCAGACATAGCGCGACCGTATAACGTGTAACTTTTTTTGTATGTATCGAAATTCAATTTTTTTTGTTGGATCAAGGACTTCAATATATGGTGCACTCATATTTTTCAATTTTTTTTTGATAATCTGCTATTTTTCCACATGTGCAGAATAGAGAGCTTGATTTTCGATGTTCAAAACCTATGTTTAATAAAACTAAAAAAACAAATACATAATAAAACCAAAACATATTAAAATTATATTCGTTGGATAGATCATTCTGAGGACTACTTGATTCTAGTTGGGTTTGTGAAGTCTCCACAATTTTCATCTTCAACTTGAGCTCCGAAGTGCAAAAATTTAGTTTTTTTTGTGTATGAGGGGGAGAATGAGGGATAAGGGGGGTTTGAATGAACCCCTAGGGGTTTGAGTGAACCCCCAGGGGTTCACTCAAACCAGGGTTCAAACGAACCACCTTTCTATGTGCATTTTATTTGGTTTTTTGGGCGGGAAACGAGGGGAAAGAATTAAATGGGTTCGCTCGAACCTGTAGGTTCGTTTGAACCCCTAAAACCAATTTTTTTGCCATGGGGTCATTTTTTGTCAGTTTTCCTTTCTCCATCAAATTGTAAACCACTATTGTGGCTTCACCCATTGATCTAGCTACTTTCAATTTTCTCCAAGAGTCTAATGAAAACACCTGCCCCTAAAGAACCTGGAATCCCTCTAGATGCACCATCAAAATTAAGTTTAAAAAATCCTATCGGTGGTAGGTGCCATTTGATTAGACTTCTATTCACCTTCAATTTAGAAGGAAACTTCATACTCCCTTTGAAAGGCAGATTAATACCTTGCCAACCCTTAAGAATACTTTGATCCCATGAGGTAAACTGAGAACTAACATTCTTTTGATCCTGTACACATGCATTGACTGCTTCTACAATTGATTTTTCAATTGTTGCATGGACGGAGTGATCTGATGTTGAAACTTTTCTAAAGATGCGCTTGTTTCATTCCCACCAAATGGACCATATGACAGCAGCTAGAATTAAATGCCAAATACATGCAAAAAATGAAGACTTATCTAGTACTGGCCATGAAGAAAAAAGATCCCATACTGAGTTTGGAAATGGAGTATAGAAACTCATCTTTTGCATGACAAATTCCTAAAAACTTTGAGCGAATAAAAATTGTAGAAACAGATGATTAGGATTTTCCAAGCACTTTCCACACAAAATATAATTAAAAGGATCTGCTATACCCAGTTTTACCAGACAATCACTTGTGAGTACTCTTTTCCTCAGCATAAGCCATGCAAAACTCCTTGCCTTTGGTAACACCATATTGTTCCAACAAAATGAATATGCTCTTTGTGACTGCAACTGGATATCCTTGTTAAGGACCGCCTTATAACCATGTTTTACTAAATAATTGCCATCTTTTGAAGGAGCCCATATAATATGATTTGCCTTTACTGATACGATGATTGTTCTTGCTACTAGAACCTGTTGGAGATAGTTCTTTGTTCATTAGATAACTGAGAATTTGAAAAATCTTTCCATATTACCCTTCCTGAAGAGATCTCTACTGCACATACTTAATCAATTAACTTGGAACCCCATAAAGAAGATAGATTTGGAATGACTGCTTGGAGATCTTGATAATTTCTCAATGGTGAATGGCTATTCCAAGAGTCATCCCAAAAATTCACTTCTTCCCCATTATTAACCTCCCAAGAAATATAATTTGTGATTACTTTTCTGCATGATAACATAAAGTTCCACATAGTAGATCCTCCAGGTGGGTTAGAAACTGTGAGAATTCTTGAAGGGTTTTGATTATCAAGATATGTTTCCTGTATGAGTGCGCACCAATTGGAATCAGGTTTAGTATACATCTGCCAAATCAATTTCCCCCCAAAGGCTATATTACGTTTTGAGATATCATGCAAACCTACTCCACCTTTATATTTCTCCGACGGCATAAAATCCAAAGAGATCAAAGGAATTTTCTTATCATTCATGTTTCCTTTCCATAAAAATCCCTTGATCACTTTCTCTATTTGATCAGTTACTGATCTAGGTGCCTTAAGGGATAAGATAAAATAATTAGGAATTGCTGACAATACATATTTTATTAAAAGAATCCACCTTGATAAAGACAACCATCGAGCTTTCCAAGAACATACTTTTAGTTTAATTCTTTCTATAACATTAGCCCAAAAGGATGGTTTGTTAGCACCCATAAAGAAAGGAATACCCAAATACTTACAAGGTAATCTTGCCTCTTGAAAACCTAGAATCTGAATAATCTTTCTTTATAAGGCTACTTTAGAATTGAAGACATGTACACTTTTGACTTTTGAGCATTTATCTTTTGTCTTGAAAACTCAGAATATTTATCCAAAACACTTTTTATCTGCTTGGCTTCATCAACATTCACCTTTCCATACAATAAAATATCATCTGCAAAAAGATTTTGTGTAACTGAAAAACTAGTTTGTGGAATGCATATCCCTTGCCATATGCCTTAATTGTGCTTCTCTTTTATTGTATTGCTTAGAGCTTCTTCCATAATTATAAAAAAAAAAGGAGAGAGGGGATCACCTTTCCTTACACCTTGTGTGGCTCTAAAGAACCCCAAAGGAGAACCATTAATTAATATAGAAAAAAATGCTCATAATAAGCAAGATAAAATCCATTTGTACCACTTGTCTAAAAACCCAAACTTGCTCAAAACTTTGAGGAGGAAATTCCAATCAACCCTATCATATGCTTTCATCATGTATAAATTTATAATAAATGATGTGAGATTATTGGTTTTAATAGAATGAAGAACCTCATGTGCTACCAGAGCCCCTTCTACTATTTATCTACTAAGCACAAAACCACCTTGCTCTTGCGAGATGATTTTTGAAATTAAATGTTGCAGCCTTTGATAAATTGCCTTGGTGAAAATTTTGTAAACCATGTTACACAGAGAAATAGGCCTAAATTCAACAAAAATTTTAGGCTCTTTTGTCTTTGGCAATAGAGCAATATTTGTAACATTAAAGTGCTTTAGTATCTTGCCCAATTTCCTGGATTCCTCCAAGGCAAAGAGCAAATCAAAACCCACAACATCCCAACATTTTTGAAAAAAAAAGGAGTAAAACCATCAGGGCCTGGGGCCTTATCCGGTGCAAGAGAAAAAACCACCTTTCTCAATTCTTCCAATGAAAAATGCTTCATTAGTTTAACATTTTTTTCTTGAGAGATAAGGCTTGGTATTGGTGCCAACAACTCATGATCATCTTGCCTCTCATGTGTAGAAGCCGAGTTTAGAGGAGCAAGCAATTTCTTAAAAAACTTTACACCTTCCTGAATTTCATTTGCACTTGTCAATTATTTACCTGTTTTTATATCTTGAATTGAAAAGATGGTTTTTTCTACTCTTTTTGTTGGGTTGATGCATGGAAATTTTTTGTGTTGCGGTCTCCTTCTCTCAACCATAATTCTCTTGAAATCTAACACCAATAGATTTCCTCTCTTTTCCCCAGTTCTTCCCAAATTAATTGTAGATTTTTTTGTTTTACATATGTATTGGAATCCATTCCATTTTGAATAATATGCTTGTGGACTTCTGCCAACTGCTTTGCTAACTCCTCTTTTTGTTCAAAAACATTTTTAAAAACTTTCACATTCCAAGTTTTGATCTGCCCCTTGATAAATTGCAATTTATTAAATAACTAAAACATTTTAGTGCCCCTTTGATGCGGTGCGCTCACCCACCATTGTATAAGCAAGGGAAAGAAAAGTGGATGCCTGAACCACATTTCCTCAAATTTGAAGGAAGGCTTGTGCTGAGGGGACATATTCATGTTCTTTATCAATAATGAAATTGCATAATGGTCCTAGCATACAAATGGCAATAATTGTGAGGATAAGAGAAAAGGCCCGAGAACCCAATTTGGAGAAATCAAGAACCTGTCTAACCAAACAACTATTTGTGAAAAATCTCTTCTCTTATTCGTCCAAGTGAACCTAGGTCTTTCTCTGGAAACACATCCCTTAGAGAATTATTCACAATAAAATTCTCAAAATCTTCCATAGTTTTCTAAGGTGGAAAAATACCTCCATGCTTCTTCTTAAGAGATACTATAGCATTAAAATCCCCTACCATTGCCACTTTTTCAGTCCCCAAACTCTGAATAATATTTGTTAAATTATCCCACAATCTTTTCTTATCCTAAGTTGTCGTTGGTCCATAAACATTAATGATTCTAAAACATAAATCAAAAGACTCAACTTTCATTAATTTCCAATTGCTATCTCCTCCCAAAGCTTCTATTGTCATTGACTTTGAATTCCGTAATGCAATCAACCCTCCTGATGCTCCTTGTGCTGGGACATTAAGAGATTTCCATTTTCCCCATTTCATTACAGTGGTTTCATAGGAGTTTGTTGATAATTTTGTTTCTTGCAAAACTACCACATGTGCCTCACAAGAATCAATTTAGCATTTGATGTGGGCTCTCTTGTCAGGGGTATTAATGCTCTTGGCATTCCACGATATTATCTTCATTGCAAACGAGGAGAGCAGCATGCTCTCCTCGGTCTTTTGTTAACTAAGCACCTTCCATCTAGTGTAGATTGCATCCCTACCTCAATTTCCTCCCTTAATTTCTCTGCTTTTGATTTTCTACCTCTTTTACCTGGAGATTTCTTAATAGGCAGTTGATGAATAGACGTTTGTGCTAGAGATAAATTTTGAGAATAGTCAAACACAGACTCCAAAACTGTATCCAATTCCATTTTATCTTCCACACAACCCTCAGACAACAAATCTTCCTTGAAAATTATTGGATAAAGATCCTCTTTAAAAGGATTCAACCTTTCCTCTGCCACACCTGGTTCATTAAGGATTTCATCTGCAATCTCATCAAATAATTCTAAGCCTATTGATGTAAGAAACTTTTGTGTAAGAGCCTCCAACTGAGGGGAGCTTTGATCCTCCAACTGAGGGGAGCTTTGATCCTCCAACTGAGGGGAGCTTTGATCCTCCAAATGAGGGGAGCTTTGAGCCTCCAACTGAAGGTAGCTTTGATCCTGGTTAATAACTAGAAGACCTTCCTTCTCAAGATTATCATTCCTCTCATTCAAAAGATTATATGTGACCTAAATGGGTAACTTATTTTAAAATGAGATGCATGAAATTTGAATTGAAAAACCATTGAACTGAAATTGATGAGCTACTGCAACCAACTGATCAACTGAGAATGTTTCTTTCGAAGAAAAACCCCTCCCACTACCAACCTTGCTATATTGATATACTTGCCTGACCATAACATTATTCAGTGAGGAAGAGTGAGAATCTTTCAAGTTGACCATGCTTAAGCTTGCCATTTTTGAATTAGCTTGATGTGGTGAAATGACACTTTCTCTTCTTTGAATGCTCCCACTAACCAGATTTGTTGAAACATTCTCTTCTGATTTCTTTTTAGGAATTCGAGATAAAGCTTTACTATGAGGATATTGTAAAGAACTCTCTTTCTTTTGACAAGTAGCCATATTAGGGCATTCCTCTTTCAAATGCTCCATAGAATGACACAACAAGCATGTATTTTGGTTATTTCTACTGCAATTTCTTGAATCCATGTGCCAAAATTAGAGTTAATATGCACTTGATCAGGGAATGACTTTGTAGTATCTAGCAATAGAAAAACCCTAACAGGCTATGTGGTATTATCATAAAAAACCCTTTCATGCCGAAGAAAGATACCAATATGATTTGCCAAGATTTCTATTAATTTAAGCTCCCTATACTCCAAAAGTAAATGTTTTAATTGAATCCATGCTAGTACAAATTTTGACATAAATTGATCTGATTCAAAATTAGGAATCCAAGGATTCATGTAAAGACTAGATCCTTCATATATCCAAGATTTCACTTTGTAAACAACATCCCTTTCTCCATTTGAATGAAAAAGTACAATAAAAATACCCTCTTTTTGGTCTAAATAAAAGAATTTTGAGACCCCTTCCCATTCATCAAATAACAAATCTTTTAGAGTATGTATATCTAGAATAAGGTCCCATAACTTATAGATTAAGGCCCGGTGACGAAGATCCTTAATTTGATCTTGCAAGAGGTCCTCTGAAATGTGACATTGACAACAACCTTTTTCTCTAGTTTATTTGGGCTTTTGATAGATGAAGCTTTGATGGTTTTTTGCATGTTTTCCTTTTCAATGTCCCCTATGACCTTCTTATTATTTTTCTTATTGTCCTTTTTATTTTTATTGTGGGGTTTGGCTTCCCCTGCCTGTTTATTTGACTCTTGCTTGTTAACCCAAATCTTTCAAACCTTATCCTGCTTCTTGATCTGGGCTGCTTGAATCCTAGAACCATTGTTGTCTATTTTTACATGTTGCAAAATCAGTTTTGAAGGGACTTTATGATTATAATCATTCAATTTTACATCTTGTAGCCGAGGCTTTTGCTTTTCTTTCCCTCAAAAATTTGTGCTTGCATGATGTGCTCGAACTAATGTATCCTCTTGATTGCCCCGATCTGCATGTGTCTTATCGCTTGGATTGAAGGGATCTCCTGAATGATTTGAAAAATTGATTGCATGAACGTGATTTTGTCCTTGAATATTATTGTTCATCGAAACCCTAACCTCTTATGCTTTCTTTCTTTGATTGTTCCTATAACTGGCTTCACTTTATCTATATAATCGATTGAGAAACCTTGGATTTACCTCTCTTTTTACCTTGAAAATCTCCTAAAGGTAAATGCAGCCTATCATTTTCATATATATCAAAAACAACCTGCTTCTGCTCATTCAAATGTTGGCTATCATGAAATGGTACCCAGTTAGGTCTAGAGAATCTATGCCCGACTGTAGGCTCCCCGTGTCTTGCATGATACCTTTTTGTGTAGCCCATGGAGCCCTGTGTAGAATAATATTGATTCCTATAGCCATTTTTTGTAGAACGAGATAGATTTGTGTCTCTTTTGAAAAAAATCATTTCTTGTATTGTTTTTTTTTTATGGTTGTAGTGGGAGTATTTTTTTTGTGGTTTTGTAGATCTAATTATAGTCAAAGAAGCCATACCAATCACATACCATTCATATATTGATAAGTTCAATGGATCTAGCTACAACTTGTAGAAAATAAAGGGCCTCTTAAAGGAAATGGATAAATGGAGGGTTGTGACAAATAAGAAGAATCTTATTGGGTTATCAGATGTAGATTGGATGAAGCTCAAAAAGTAGGCTTGAGGAGTAATATGATTGTTTCTCTAATTTTGTCCCTATGAATGTCTATGAGGAGATTACAACATATAGTCTATGAAAAAGGATGGGTGAAATATACCAAACTAATATTCCTTTTACTAATTTGTATGTGAAATATAAATTAAATTAATTAAAAGTAAATGAAGGAGACTCAATAACTAAGAATTCAAATTTGTTTAATCTTATTTTTAGTTATCTATGAATCATAGATGTTAATATTAATGAGGAGAATCTTTTTCATTAAAGTATGCACCCTTAGTGAGTGTAAAACTCAGCTACCTTGTGAAACATGGGATCATCTTCAAGTTGAAGGTGACTTATGACAAAGTTTAAATTTGGAGAGGGTTGGTTCCCTTGGGACTTCACCTAAGGACGGGTGCAAAAAGTTGGGGGGCCAAAAATTGGCCAAATTTTTTAATTTTTTTTGAAAGGCCATAATGCGAGTGCATTATAACATGCTCACATTATGGCTTGGTGTGACTGATCCTAAGGCTTGGTCACACTGAGGCTATAATGTGCTTGTGTTATAACATGAGTGCATTATAGCCTATTATAACAAAAAAAAGTAAATCCGATTCATTTCCATTTCCACTGTCATTTTTTCTTGCTCGCGGCTAGCAAACCTTGTCATTGCGTGCTAGCATTTTGGAAGCATAAAAAATTGAAATTTCTTCACCAAATCTTTGTAATTTCGTTGCGAGGATTCCACCACATCAACGGGGATGTCGAAACAGTAAGTATTATTTGTTTTTTTTTGTGATTTTGTTGTTAAATATGTAAATTTAGATTGCTTTTGATGTTCATTTCTTTAATTTATAGGAGTTGATAATCAACCTAGAAATCCTCCTAAAAAATCCTTCTCCTCCTCATGAACAAGCACATGAAAAAAATCCTAATCAACCACAACAACAAACTCCTCCAACAATTCCTCAACATCCTCTTGGTACTCAACAAAATTTAATGGGGGAAATAGAAAAAAAGAAGAAGAAAGATTGAGGAGTTAATCACGAGGTTGAATGATCCTATAAGTTCAAACTTGGAAAGAATCACACTTACAAATTCACTTCAAGCCATGTTAACACATGTAGATACAATTAGCAAGCAATTAGGTGGTTGGGCGGATAAGAGGCAGGAGTGTAGGAAATTTTATGCAGATAAATTATCATATAGAGAAGTAAAAGATGAAAAAATTACAAAATATGATTTGTGCTCACTATTCACTAACCCATGCACAAATCAAACTCTTGACCTTAATAGCAAGAGGTTTCCTATCCATTGGTGGAACCACCAAGGGATTAGGAATAATTTTTGGGATAGGTGGTGAATGGTTTTTGACCATCCACCATACAACAATAATGAGGTCCCCCAATATTTCTTGAGGAAACTCTACTATGAGTTCATCCTCAATAAAATCCCCAACTATTTTGATATGAGGGAATTTCAGGGGCAAGGTGGAGGGTCGGCATAGGATAGACCAAGTGCACATCTTGATCCTTAGGAGCAAGGGAGATGAGCACTCACTAGGCCGGCCTATGAGCATGTCGTTATCCCTTCTATCGTGAAGGAGAGTGCTGAGGTGGAAACTTTGCATACTATTAGCTCTTTGACCCAGAGTATCATCTAGCATGCCAGTCCTGCAGTACAACGCCATCCATGGGAGAGTTCGAGGGGTAGGATTCCACCTTATTCTTGTTATGTTTGCAGGTCGGCTTGTACATATGACCCCAAAGACAGTCAGGAGGTTGGTGTGTAGGATACATCTGGAGCTGCGAAGTTGGAGATGGTAGATGAAATTTTGAATGAGGCTTTCAGCATCGATACTCAAGTAAATGTTAGCATGTTCATTGAATTTAATTTATTAAATTTCATTTTTGAAATGCAAGATTAAATAATTTAGTTTAATGATTGTAATTTAAAATTTTAGGGTCACAGTTTTGATACTGGATACACCGGCCCTCCACCTATTTATTAATCCACTGCATCTACCACTGAGGTATGTAACTAGTAAACAATTATAAATATTACATGTGAATAGCATTGTTATATGAATGGTATTCTAATATCTGATTTTGGATGTTGAATAGGTTAATATTGGAGGTTTTGCGGGAACAACTCCCAATGCCAGTGGAGTACAAACCTTCACATAGATAATAGAATAAAGAGTTTAACTAATGAATTGTACTTAATAGATTCACTAACTCATTTGACTGCAAAATCCGACAAAAATGTCCGATGAAATATGTATAATTTGATGTATCGTCGGGTGCTTGTAAAATTTGATGTGTAATTTTCAATTTTTTATAAGTTTATCCCTGACGTTCGTCAAAATTTCGATGAACTTGGGTTTCGTCGAAATGTCGACTATCAGTTTCATCGAAATTTTGACAAACATGAAAAATAGAAAAAAATAAAATTGTGGCCGACATAAAGAAAAGTGAGTTCGCGCCTAATTTATTGCGACAGTTTTTTGCTCTACTTGAGACAGTTTGTGGAGAACTAAGGACGATTTTCTTGGGAAAAATCAGAAAAAATTCAAGAAGATATCGCCAGGTTGAGGGTAGTCTTTTTCTTTTTGCAGAATTCAGTTGTGAAGTCAGATTTGTAGTTCTAGGTTTGAAAAGCATATTTTAAAGCAACATCTCATCATATTTCATTTTTAGAGGTTTAGGGTTTTGAGAATTTCATATCCAGATTTTGTTGTGTGGAATCACCATAAGATCACAACCAAGGAATAGATTCTTGTGACTATAATTATGTGATCCATAACTTCCATTGGTCGTGTGGGCATATGGTGCTATAACAAATACAAGATGCATTCATGTGTGACCCAAGTTTAATGTGGCTATGTTGTGATAGAAATGGAGGCACCTTACATAATGTAGTTACTAGGTTGTATAATGTAGGTGTCAATCATCACGGGTATATTCAAGTTGTTCAAGTTTAACAGTTAGGGGGATGTAATTATAGCATGATTGAAGAGCGATCACCTCTCATCGCAATAAAGAGCCTATAACTCGTTGTGGCAAAAGGGTTGTGTTATATCAATTATGTAGTGTGCATTCAAGCACAACCCATGTTTAATGGGCTATTCTAGAGAGTGATCAATATTTTCTAAACCTTATGAATGTTACTTAAAAGTGTATAGCTTAAACTATAAACCAAGTTTGTTACATACTTGAATGCAATCTTGGGTTACCGCAAACTATAATATTGTGATTTGCTAATAACCATTATGGAAAGTATTAAAGCAAGACCCATGCTATATAGGATACATTTCCCTGATCAAGTTTACATACCTTAATGATCAAACACAAGCTTCCCACACACTCTAGGATACAATCCAAGATCATACCACAACTTTGTCAAGACAACTAATTTTATGACCCAAGATTTAAGGTTATTTTTTAATACCAATAGAAACATTGGTAAGAGCATGATTATGGTACAAACCCTAGGCCTCGTGAGAACATAAACAATAACTATAGCAGACAGTGAGGTTGTAATACCTGGAAGATTATATATTGTGGTAATAACAAAATCTGGTAATTCAGATTAGAAGAATAAATAAACACACTATGAAGTAGTGACATTTGTAAATGCACCCACGGTAAGAAGAATGGAAAGTCACTTGATGTGATAGTCAAAAAGAGGCTGAGCAAAGACAAGATAATAAAGTTCAAACCTTGCATAGTAAAGTGGAGATTTTAATAGTGAGTTTCCTTACCCCTTGCTAACCTTAAGGGTTTTGCAAATACTTTTGGTAGTGTTAGACAAGGCAAATGCAATCAGGGAATAACTGTCCAAATGGAGTAACAGTGGGAATCATAGGTTCAATGTTTCTTCTTAGCCATTAATGTATAATGGAGGTAGTGGATTGCATGTTTGAGTAGTGTTTTGAGACTCATCAAAGATGGGAGAATAGTGAATAATACCTTGTGGATTATGAAGTAGTGTCAATGAGGTTGAAGGATCTTAAGAACTACAATACCATGAAACAATGAGTCCCCTGTAGTAAGTAGGCAATCTATAGGGCATATTTTGATTTTATAGAAGGATGCTCATGAAAGGAATCTTCAAGTGATAGTGAGTGAGCTGTTTGAGATTGCAGTTGAGGGTGCAATACCCAGTCTTAAAGGAAGTTAGCAAAACAGTAAATGTGCAAGAAAATAAAATCATACACAACAAACAATTCACAATGTTATCTTGCATATTGCCTTGAGTTTGAAGACAAAAATCTCATTGTATCTTCATGATGAAAGTGGTGACCTTAATGGTCAATCACTAGCAACCATGATTTTAAAACATGCTATTGTGCTTATGGAGGCAACATTTTAAGCAAGGTAGTGAATGGTGGTTTGGAACAATGGAAGGTATGAAGGACTGTTTTATATGCATACTATGTACCTAGTTTAAGACACCTAGCTTAAGACAATGTTCTTAGAAGAGATTGAAGGTGGATTATGGAACTTAAGGGTTACCAT
>VDFB02270651.1:649611684-649682939 GCA_007258455.2 Sequoia sempervirens | reverse complement strand
CAGCCAAACAAGCAAATAAGCAATGTGTGAATTAACATATAAAGAACCTTGTTATCATCAAATGAGAGGCTAACATATGGACTTGTATTATTGTGGAGGGAACATAGGAATATTGTATGTGATTTATGATCTCATAGTAGGAGATGCTTGTAAGTGATTTCTTCCATATGAAGTATTCTGTGCTATAACCCCACCTCAACAGTATTATATTCTGATGCCATGTCCCATTTTTTGGAATAAATAATTAATAATATTATTTTTAAGTTGGGCCAAGTGATCTCGAATTTTGGGGGCAACTTAATAATATCATTAAAATTAAAATAAAAAGTGTTTCTATGCACTAGTATTAAAATAATAAGTGTTTTTAAATACTTGGGGGGAAATTTAAATCCAAGGACCCAATTTGGAAAGGTATATCAAGGAGGCGCCTAGCTTCATTTCATCATCTAGATTTCATTTGGTATTCTTCACTTTAGAGCATTCATGTTTGAATTCACAACCAAGGATGAAAACCCTTGGCTTTTCAGAGGTTTGGGAAGACGAAACCTTCCTGGACTTCATTGTCGGAATTGGGGAAGAAAACTCTCATTTCCTTCTAGGGCATTCTCACGCAGATGCTGCATCAGAGTTTATAGCAAGTTTTCCAGCTGGGCAACCTGTTTACAAGCAACTATCAAGGGTGCCATAGTTGGTTTCAGAATCTACCTCAAGTTTGATGTACCATTGATCACTTGCAGCATTTAAGACCTTTCATCAGGGAAATCGCAGCTGTTACAAGGGTATTTTCGGTGGATTGCAGCATACAAAAAAGGGTTTTTGGCATTCTGTTTGAGCACAGCTGTAAAAAGATCCAGGGATCTGATTGTTGCCACCACACTGCACATTACAGAACTTTACTTACCTGCAGCCGCCTCACATCATTCTCCAGCAGAAGCCTTACCACTTGTTTTCTCCAGCACCACAACACAGAAGTGGATGGCATGCTGTTACCAGTTCACAAGGAAGACAAATTGCAGGAACAATGATAATTGCAGCATATATCTGGTCCAGGGTTTGCTGCGCTCCCAGGTCTGACCACAGGTTTGGGCATTATCAGAAAACTTCACAATTACTAGGGCTGGGTGCATACCAACTAGATCTGACTGTTACCATTAGCCACTCATTTAATGGGGGGGAAGGGGGGGACGGAGCGTTCGATCCACTCAACACAGTGCCCTCCACAGGTGATAAGTGCTTATATTAGATTTACAGTATTAAATTCAGTGGGTTTGATAATGTCATTTGAGATTTGTGTATTTCAGCATCTAGGGTTTGTAATTCAACCCTTGTTTTGGATGTAAGGCAACACAAATTTAACCAAGGACAGTTGTTTGAAAGTAGTTGATGTTTTTGGAGTAATAATTTTCAATTTCCAGTTTACTGTTCTCTTTACTCTGTTTCAAATATCAAAGAAAAAAAAATTCATATATTTCCTGCCATTCTAGTTCAGGGACGCTACATCTGAGAGCATATTGAATATTAGTATGCATCATACCATGCATCTCAGTTATATTAATGCATATTTTTACTATCGGCTGTTTGAAAATTATCATTGGAATTACTTATAAGAGGTGTCTATGGAATATTTATGCTTTCTGAATTCATAATTATTGTTACCCTCACTATAAACATCAGAATGTGTCCAAACAGCAAATAGATACATTTATGAGATATTTAGTTACATATACATGTTAGAATAGACAAGTGCTTTCTCTGGTTATATCCAAAATAAGAATCTGTATAACATCAAAATAAGAGTTTCCAATAACTCCATGAAATTTTCTGGCAATTTTATCCCATAAAACCAAAACCCACTTGGAAAGGAACTGCCATCTCATTTGAAAAGCTCAAGCTAGAAGATATAAGATCTTTATTATTCTTAGGTTAGACAAGGAAGGCCCAAAAAATTATCACCACTTAGCCCTCAAAAGATACACCAAGGCTCAAAATATTGTTCAGAATTGGACCAGACCATCTTGCATGCTGCTTCTGAACTATGAAACCACAACTCCTGATATTTAAATTTTAAAATTATGAACCTAGAAGACTAAGAATCCCCTCCTCCCTGACAAAAATAAATATATAACGATCCTATTTTCACATGCTCCTAGACTTGCCACTATTGAACGCTGTTTAATTTGAGGTTCCAATATTTTCCTGTATTTCTACCATATAAAGTAACAAACTTTCTGATGAATCAATTGTGCTAACCAGAATTCATATAATATTTAGGAAATCAATATTACCTCATACTTTTCCAAAATCTAGCATGAAAATCTATATGCTTGAACACTTACATTCTCGCACCAAATATAATATACTCCATGTTATCAATTTAATTGAATCCAATCCCCTCATGCACTGAACTTTGCTATGCATGAATGTAGTAACAGGAAAAAACATAAAAGGAATTGGCAAGATGAGCTGGCAAAGTAAAAAGAACATCAAGCAAACTTTTAAGCTAGAAAAGTTTAAAAAGAAAATGTCCAAGAAGTAGAGAATAACCTATAATAATTAATAATCCATAAAATTCAATCAAAATCAACTAAATGTAGCTTCATACTCCATTAGGCAATGATTAGGTAACAAGAACCAACCAGTGGTGCACCAATTCCATCAGGCCTTGTCTCAATGACATTTCCATATGAGTCAATTCTTTTCTTGATAATATTGTGTTTCTGCAAGCCAAAACAAGATTTAAATAAATTCAATCAAACTTCCGTTCATTTTACTCACTATGAATTGATAACTCGTCTTGATAATCCAGGATAAATAGAAAAAGCCATTCATATTTCTCAATTACTATAACATCCTAGTTATTACCAAAATAAGCTTCTGTAATATCCAAATTTGCCAAAATGCTTTGAGATATTTGATATTTCTCAATTACCATAGCATCCTAGTTATTATCAAAATGAGCTTCTGTAATATTCAAATTTGCCAATATGGCTTTGGAAAAATTCTCCCTAAAAACTGGCATCTCATGTTGACATAAAAAAATTACAATTTCATCAAGATGCAAACTACTGATAAAACCCTAATAGATAGCTCTAGCATTTAGATTAGTTTGCAGGAAAGAGATACGGACATGGGTATGACATATTTAATAATGCATGTACAACAGTTTTCCAGAGACCCCAGGATAAGATATGGCATGATTACATCTGCACAATAATGTATACATGTATCTGTACGTGTATGCCTGCAGGCGCATGTTTGCATGTCTCTCTATTTCTGTGTTCAATTACCTTGTTTTGGTCAGTATCTATTAGACCATTTACAAAAAAATCTGTTTCTTGATTCTATTTCACTTTCCTTCTAATCTATTTTCCATAGATAAGACTATGTAACAAATGAGCATAATCAAACATGATAAAACCATGCACAAAGTGCAACCAACTAAATTGGCTTCTTTACACAATTATGCAAACATGTTTATAAATCATTTTTCAGCTTTCCTCTTTATGTGCATAACATACCAATTTTAATATTTTTCTCTACTTCTACTTTTTCAGGCCATGAAAATCGTCATTTTAGGTCAAACTAATAAGAATCAAAAGAAAAGAAAAAAATTCTCATTTCCCGATGGGAACTCAGAAAAAGGGTACCTTATTAGGAAAGAAAAATTAAAAAACAAAGGATACTTTTTAAATCATTTATGCAGAAGACTTCAGCAAATGATCACAGCTGCAATTCCCCTGTTGCAAGCATTGCTATAGTTTCTAGGGTTTCTCGATTGCTATTAGCTACAATTGCAACAATAGACTCTTTTAACCCAGGCATCAACATGATCATTAATTGCTATGTGCTAATCTAAATTACATCAGTTTTATATGTCATTCCATCTTTGCAACTGAAATGCTTTTGTTAATTTGAAGATAAGTTTTTTATAATATCTCAACCCTACAAGTACTTGAGACTTCCATAACTTATGACAATGGTGGTGCTAACTGCCATTTCAAATTTTGCAGAAGGAATAAGTTTCATTCATGTATTTTCATGTCTTGTATTTTTTGGGCATGATTTCTCTTGTTCCATTATCATTATGTAAATTCATGTGAACAATGGTTTAAACAACAAAAAAGAATCTAGTAGTCACCACATCAAGGTGCTTCTTCTCACTACGGTCCATGGCATCCAGACTAACAATTGTACAATAATTTATTTTTCACAATATTTATGCCCTGTATTTTGATCACCATGATTTCTCCCATTCTCTCTACCATTGTGTGACATCATGTGAACAAAACTCTAAAGCACACAGAAAAGATATCAAGTACTCACCACATCAAGGTGCTGCTCCCCACTGATGTCCATGGCATCCAGACTAAGAATAGAACATGCCAGTGCTGGGAATGTCACATCAAACTGCAACAGCATAGAGATAGAGAAAAAATAAAAATCTTGGCTCAGTTGATATCTAACAGGATAGACTTTATAACCACAGTCACAAAACCTTTAACATGCAATTGCACAGTCAGAAAGCTTATAAGAAAGTAATCATGGAGTAAAATATAGCTATAAAATTTCCATATTTTTAAATATACTTCTATTACCACAATGAAAATTATGTATGTGCACAAAATAACAAAAAGACAACTTCAGACAGAGCACAACTAAAGTATGATGCTATCAAGTTAAGCAATTCTCTTATGCTTAGATCCTACATCCTATGCAAAGAGTTTGATTAAATACAATTTTGACGTGAGCTGAACACACAAGAAATACATCTATTTGTACTTGTCCAAGATGTCATCTACCTCATTTTGTAAATTTCAGATTGTAATGAAAACAAGATATGCCCAAAATCCATCCATGCCTCTTTATAAAGCTGTCAAAGCAGTTCAGCTCATCCATTATGGAGAATGTTTCACTGAATGTCAACTACAGAAGGCATTCCGTGCTTGATCCGAAAACTTGACACATTGAGGGGCACTGTTTTGCAAGAATGGGAACTTGATATAGGCAGAAGCTTAACACGCACTTACATGTCTCACTGTGTGGCTATGTGAGATCAGGAAAACCCAAAAGCATATGTTCCCTAGACTCCCATTGCAGGACCAAAGAGTGGCAATTCTGCATCACATGTTCTAGCCAACTCAGAGATGACTCAGTGCCAAGTACTGAATCGCTAAAAGTTTTGAACTCCCCAAAAAATGCTCCAGGGGGCAGCAAAAAGGCTATGTTATCGGGTTCGCACTCAGGCCTCAACCCGTTCGCACGCACGCCGGGGTTCGCTCGTTCGCTGGGCACGCAGGCATGCCCACTGTGGGTTCCCCAGCCCGCCCGGTCGCGCACAGGCCTTGCCCACGACCGCGAACGGTATCCTGAATAGTTCACATACGTTCGCCCACAACCCTGGCGAACCCACAGTGCTGGGCACGCACCCTGTGCACTCAGCACAACCCACACGTACCTGCACGCAACCCAGGCGAACCCGGGCGAACCCACAGGCCAAGTCAAAAAAAAAGGGGCCCAAACATGATTAAAAAACATTTTTTTTAAAAAAAATTTCCCCCTAACCCTAAAATGGCTAGTGGCTTTGCACAGAAGTAGTCTTTTGTGATGTATAACACAGAGGGTGAATGAATACAGGAATTCTAATTTGCTAAGAGCTGCACAGAAGCTCTGTTTTTAGCATAAACAGAAGAGGAGGAGCATTCAAGCTGAAGCAGCCCTGGTTTGAAGATTTCTGTGGATGTTGTTCTAATCCGGTCAAGTGCAAAAGTTCTGCATTCAAATCCAAAGCAGAAGCTCACCTAAAAATTCTGAATAACAAGAGAATCTCTAGGCTCATTAGAGGTGAATCTAGTGGCATATTGACAGGGATAGATGAAACAGCATATATCTGATTAGTTAAAAAAATCAGAAATAAAGAGTGAGACAGATCATGTTAATGCCTATAAGTAACCTTGAATTTTGACAGAATAAGTAGTGCAATAGAGAAGAACTAGGTTAAATGACCCTTAAATACCAATTCCAAAAATGATAATTTGACAAAATTTTCAGGAAGTTCAAATAAATATAGAAATTTGGAGAACCATGAAAAACAAAGAATGCTGAGAATCAAATATTCAAAATGTAATATCTTTTTTCTAAAAATACCTTTGGTTAAGAGACCTGAGACCTGGAAAACTTGTTGGCAAGATCTGTTAGAATTGGCATTTAATATTTATCTTTGGCATTTGGCATTGATCAATGATCAAGTATCATACTATGAAATGATTTAGTTTTACAATTCTCTATATTTCTCTTATTTTTTTGTATATATAATACATATATAGATTTATAATATATTAAATTATTAATATATATATATATATATATATATATATATATACACACGCATCTAATGCACTCCAAACCCCTAAAAAAATTTTGCCCACCCACGCATCGGCCTCCGACCAACCCGCCCCAACCCAACTTAACTTTAGAAAAAGGTGAATTATAAAAATGCATCGAAATCCTGAGATCTTAGCAACTGAATTATTCTATTTTGATGGATCCCACTTCATGACAAATCCTCTTCATTTCTTGGTGGATCCTCTTCATTTCTTGGTGGGGGAGCACTTGTCACATGGATTTTTTGGATTCTCAAGACAATCCAGATCTTCGACATTGGATCTTTTTATTCTACATAAGAATTAATTCATCTGCTCTTCCCCAACAACTACACACATACAATTGTGCACAAAGCATGTATAGAGGGAGGTCCATAGTCATTCCCTCAGAAAAGCAATCAAGAAGAGTGGACTGCTGAAGCTTAACATCTCTTCACAGAGACTGCTACCTTGCTTACATATATTCTCAAATATTGCTGCAAATACACAACAAATCAGCAAGAGTAGTTACTTCCTTTATTCAAATATTGCCCTCATTGTGTATATTTTTTTCTATATTCATTCATGGAGGCTCATAAAGTATATACCACTTGTACTATATTAACTCATCTAAGGCCCTCTTTAGGAAGTCTATAATAAAGACCATGCCCCTTATGTAGAAGCCATTAACTAAAAAGGTGTCAGTGCCTTCTTTTCACCTATCACATGAGCACAACACAGTATTTTTGCATACTAACACTACAGTAATTGGTTTACATAAAGCTCTCTCTTTCTATCTCTTTCTTTGAGTGATATTGATTTACTGGAGTATAACATGTAACATGAAGTAGAGTAGCGGATGTGTGAATTTATGACTAAGTAGATTCATTTTTCATTTAGTTATCAAATTATCTCTCTGCCATAACAGTTGTAATTAATTGCTCCCACCTGTAACACATCTAAGTTCCAACAATTTAGTGGGTTATCCACTGGATTTCAAAAAAACTCCAGTTCGATAAAACTTAGAGTAAGGTTGGACACTTGATGCATCTAAGATCTGAGCCCTTGTCCATCATCACTTAGCACAATCAGTTGAGAAGCAAACTATGGCCCATTTTTGGGCGAGTTTTAAGAGATCTCTTGGGAAAAGTTGAGGCTTCATTGCTACATCTGGGTGAAAATCTCAGTGCCAATTTTCTCTTGTGCAGGTCCCCTCCTCCTGCCAGCCACAGGGGAATAATCTGGAGTTGTCTAACCGACAATCTTCACAATCTATCTTATAGATTTGGCTAATATACTGGGGTTTGTGAAATCCTAGACCATAATGAATCTCCATCCCTTTCCTGCAACCACCTCCTAGCTTGATCACGGTGGTTGGAGATGCGCTTTCAATTGTTTTGTGACAACTAAATCGATCTTAATAGCTTGCTTGGCTAGGGAATTGCCTGGCTTGTTTCATCCAAAACCAGTGTGATGTATTTTAAAAATTTTAAACTTTGAAAATGGGAGAAGGCTGGATGGATTTGTGGATTAAATTTTTTATCTCAAATTTGACTTTTGAGATGTGGGGAGGGACCACAGAGGAGAGAACAAATTTGAAGACTTTTACTCAATGAGGATATCATAAGCTTAGAAACTCTATTAATGACCAGTTGTGATGAACCTAAATCTTTGGTGAAAAAACTATTTTGGAGAAAAGACCATTCTTCTTCAAATTATTGGTGTTATGTCCTCATATTCCAAGAATGCGAAAATTACTTCTCCTGTGGTCTCAGATTCAACCCCCAATCAAAATTAGGTTTGTGATATGTTTTTTGTGGCAGTGCCTATACCCCTCACAACTTAATTACAAACCTTTGAATCTTGTAACAAAAAGGGATTGTCCACATCTATATTGTACATGTCGGTGATTAATAGTGAGCTACCCTAATTAAGAATTATGCCTGTGAATATACTATCATGATAGATTTGTAGTATTGCTTCAATACCTCTATGCCTCCCTTAAAAAATTCTCCATTTCAATCTACCCAGACTTAATTACAAACCTTGGAGTCTTGTAACAACAAGGTATTGTCCACATCTATATTGTACATGTTGGTGATTAATAGTGAGCTACCCTAATTAAGAATTAAGCCTGTGAATCTAACGTCATGATAGATTTGTAGTATTGCTTCAATACCTCTATGCCTCCCTTAAACAATTCTCCATTTCAATCTAGCCAGAGATCCTGTGTCATGCCCCCAAAATTGTAACACTAAAATACAAGGCATTAAAATACAAATGAATAACAAAATAAATATTAAAAATATAAATATAAATATTGACAATTTAATATTTATGTAATAATGATTAATATAAAAATGTATATATATATATATATATATATATATACAAATAAATATGTTAAAATATGAAAACATATAAAATATTAATATAAATTATCAGCACCAGCGAATATGATAAAAAGCATTACTGAATGGGAGTGATCAAACAAGGGCTACGATAAGCAATGATTACATGTTAGAGACAGCAAATTAAAGATGTCAAACCATAAGTAAATATTAATGATAAAAGCAAAGCAATGAAATAATATATGGGCAGCGAAACTTGCATTAGTTATAAGATGCAGCGATTACATTTCAAAGGAGGCAGTAACTGTATTCATAAAGAGGCAATGCAGTTTATATGGTGGCATTGGAGGATAACTAAAATAAATTTAAGGGCAGCACTTAGCATTACGGAGTGGTAACAATAAGTTGTGTCTTTTCAAGGATTATCTCTATTCAAAAATCAAAGAGGGGGTAAGAAGTGTTTGGAAAGGGAATAGGAAGGTATAGTGTTCAAAAATAAATAATGATCTGCACTCAGAAAGGCAACATAATGGAATATAATCAGATTTAAACACAGATATATATAAACAGCGAATAAGGACAGAAATTGGAGTCTTTCCTAAGCATAGAGGCAGATACATTAATATGATATACTCAAATTTGGGAAGAAGAAATAAGAAGTCTGATATGGAAAGTATGTATGAAGAAGAAAACAGTTCAATGGAAGACAGATGAGGATAAATGATAAACCAATAAGGGAAGTAAGCTTAGTATATATATATATATACACACAATCATGGAATAATGATGCTTTCAGCAATTATTAATCCTTATTAGTAATTATTTATTTGATCTAATCTATTTATCTCTCTTTAAGCAGTATCTTCTGAAACAGAACTGAATCAGCAAGAAGCATTATCTTCTGAATATTAAGTCAGGAAGCATCTTCAGAAATACATTCACAATCCAAGCATCATAGATAGAATACCAAAGTATTACATATACAAAATCTGCAGGGGATAAACAGCAGTAAAGTGATCGACCCCCAGCATAAACTCTTACGCCATATACAGCAAATTCAACCAGGGTAACAACTTAATCAGATTTTGTGGTATGATCAATTTTGCTTGTTCAATCAGATAAATATAGATATTTAACACTGATATAATAGCATATATTTTCTGATATTATTAACAGTGATATGATCCTGGTTTGGCAATAATTGGTCATGAAGGGATGAGACAGGACTGCAAAAAGGGAGAACTGTCAATAGGTCACCCTATTATGCAAAAAGGGAGGATCAAGGACACCCTATTGCGGCCTCCCAACTATCCCCGCTTGAATCAATTGTTGAAGTAAATAAAGAGGTATCTTCAATCATAAGAGGAGGGGTTGGCGCAATGGAGGGGAATGGTGTAAAGCCCTCACTAGGTACCTCATGATGATGGTTAAGGACCATCGGTTAAGGACCACATGAGGCCACAGAGGATAGGGTCCTGCTGTTGGACCTAGGGTAGAGGATACTTGGGGCACCTCATCACATCCTCCTCATTATGGAGGAGCCCACATAGTCCTTAAGACTCGTTATATTGATATATATAATCATTCTTAGACTTAGAATTAAATGTATTACATGTCATATTCATCTAACATGGTTGCAGGTTTCAATAACCAGACTTACATCATCTCAATTTTAAGTAGGAATTATACCTTTAACTATAATCTGCTATTGGATCCATTTGGAATTGTGATTTCAGGGCAAAATATAAGGTAATCCCAAAAGGGGGCATTACATTCTGTCATAGAGATGTTGGAACCTTCCATGAAGAGATTGAATGTATGGCATTCTGACCTGATATGTGACCATGAAACAAGTAGCTTCAAAATAATCTAATGCCATGTGCCAAATGAGGAATAACCATTCTGCCACCTTCTTCCAGAGGAACTGAGGAAAAGAGCTGTTAATTAGTTAATGATTAATAGATTATTGGGCTTGGGACTGAGGGAAAGAACTGTTCATTAGTAAATGATTAATAGATTCTTGGGCGTGGGAATGAGGAAAAGAACTGTCGATTAGTAAGCAATCAATAGATTCTTGGGCTTGGAGGCAAATTGGACATTTGGAGAGACCTGTCCAACCCCAAGCTGCTAATGTGTCTTCCATAAGTATTTTACTATTTTTCTGTTGAGGGCTTATCACATGAACATTATAATCTGAGACAAAGTTTTAACAGTCCACTAGCTTTCCCAAATGTCGTTCCTGTTTTACTCTTTAGTCATTAAGTGATTGATATGCTAAATTGTGTATGCTTCAGCCACTAGAGTACTCTAAGAGTCTAACTAGACATGATCTCACAAGGTATTTGTCAAGGACTTCACTTTTTATGTTCTTTGTTTTGTTCTCCTACTGCTACAACTGAGTCTGATGAACTTTCAGATCTCCATGTTCCAAGTCATCTTGACACCTGTAGCAAAAAGAGTGTTGAATGCTTTGACTTTAATGAAGCCTTTGTTTTCCATTTATTTTCTCAATTCAGCTCCCAAATTGGTTGTTTTAAATTTTAACGTAAAATAGCTAATAGCATAGGTGCAGAGTCCTTAACACATCATCCACTGCCTTTCATTGCTTTTCATCTCTAATTTCAACTTGGCAAAGTCCACCTTTAGTTTGCTTTTTACGAAGTAAATTTTGGTATCTGAAAATAGGTCAAACAACTAAGAAAAAATTCACAATAAATCAACTCTGCTTCTGTGTGTTCCTCTTTCAAGAACAAGTTAATAAACTGCATAACTATATGGGAGTTTGCTGTCACCAGGGTTGTGGTTCACTGGAAAGCTCAATGAACTCTTATATATTTCACCAGCACTTCACTTCGGTGCATTCTGCCCCATTCCAGTGACATGTAGGTGAAAAATAAGAGCAACCACATGTCCCAGGCAGCTTTAGCTAAGCAACTCCCTTAAAGTAAAAACTGGCATCTGTGCCAAGTAAAGAGCAATCAATTTGAGGTGGAAATGTGGAAGAGAACTCAAGAAGGAAGTGCAATCATCTTGAAAGAGACAACTCAACAAAATTTACATGTGAGTTGCAAATGCCTAGCATTAGACGAATTCTAGAAGTTTTTTCCAAGATCACTTCTAACAACTAGGATTATATAATTTGAGACACGTAAACAGCGTCACTTTGAGAGGAAAGAGAACAAAAGAAGGAAAAGATTGAGAATCTGACAATGCATCTCTTGTAGCTACATCATAAGTTTTTATACAAATATGTATAATATAATATATTATTACGTTTGGAAGGCATTAGAAATGAAATGAATAATGTCCACTAACAAACAATTAAATGTTATTATCAAGTTAGATTGAACTTTCCCGATGCAAAAAAGAAACAGTTCAATAAAGACTAAGCTAATCTGTTTGAAGAAAAGAAAAGATCTCACATTGATTTGAAGGGTCTCTCCCCTTGACGTATCAACAATAAGCTCACTCTCAGTAACAGGATGGAGGAACATTGCTGCAACATTGAAAACAAAAAGTTGTATGAATGCTTAACTACTTGATATCATTGACAATTTGAAAGGCAAAAACCCTGACATCTGATTCAAGAATCAAAATATACCCAAGAATATTGAATAGGCATGAAAAGTACAATTAACAAACAATATGAACATCAAATTAAAATACTCAGAAGCAACCTTGGATATGAATAAAGAGTGAGTACTTTCAGAAGCAACCATATGCAACAAACAAAATAGATTAAGGTTCAAATAAAGATGAACGCCTAATTACATCAGGCAAGATGCGTTCTGAGGATGTTCCCTCCTGTAAACATTTTTAAATACAATGACCAGCAGCAGCACGCCATTCGAGGACCAAAACCAAACCATAAAAGATATGCCAAAGTATTAAAATTAGATAAAATCCCACATCCAAACACACTGGGTATGGCATACTCAACGAACTAGGTCAGATGCAAGCCTCGGGTTAATTTGACAGATAAAAGAAACCCCTCAGTTGAGACAACTGAACAGACGATTATCCATTAAGGGAGAAATTACCAAAAAATATATAAAAAAAAAAAGCACTAATATATTACAGAATGAATCTTTTTGTGTATTACAGTAAACAACTATAGAGCCTTTAGAAAAATTTAGCCATTTAGTTTTTAGATCGTTCCCAGTTGCACCATTATTTGGTACCCAACAGCCAAAAAGAATCCAATTTCGTCATCACTAAAAACCATCCAACGTCCAACTATGTGCAAAAGGAACAATTTTTTTATAACATTAATTTGGATTCCATGGGAAGCCCATTAAATGAATTGTGACCAGAAAGATGAGTTCAAATAAAGATAGGGGAAGATGAACAAAACTTACCCAGCTCGGAGAAGAAAAGCAGAACCATCATAACGGAGGAGACGAGGGTAATGACCCCGCCGGATAGAGTCCTGCTGTAAAAATCTTCATTGATCTTTGGATAGGCATCCAACTGCCGAAGTCTGTTCATTACCTGCATTTTTATTCAATATTTTCCAAATCCTTCCTTTTCCCCTTGCTGTGTGATGGAATTTCTCTTAATTTCTACGATCTTCTCTTTCAGTTGACCTAGTTTTTGTTGCTTGACTTTGACAGATATGAACAGTTGAGACAATTCGGCTTTGCCTGCAACACCAATGCCCTTCTGCGATCCTTTTACTTGTTCTTCCCTGTGATTTTTAATCGGACCAATTGTGGGGTCTATCATTAATTGTTAAATACATTGAACGGAGATTTTTCACAGCCCAATTATGGCCGCCTATGCACGTTGCACATCAAAACCCGGCCGGACAGTTCACACGGTGTACCTAGCTATATACACCTCTCTTGGCTAAAGCCCAAAATAATTTCATAAAAAATAGTTTAAGATTATTCGTCTAATTTTAAAATTCAAATATTTTAAATTTGGTTTTGTTAAACAAAGGTATAAAAATAAATAATTTTAGTAATATATATATATATAAAAGGTCAGCACAATGGTGAGTGTCAGCACAAAAGAGTGGATCAACAACTTATTATTGAAAGGAAATAAAACACCTTCAAGGACTTTATTTTTTTTAAGGGTTATAAATGTTAATGAGATGGATGTATCAATTAAATGATTGTTTTGTATTTTTGGATAGAATTTTGGTTTTGATTTTGATGATCGTAATTTTGTTTTTTTAATTATAATCATGTTTTTAGTATTTGTAAATTTAGAGAAAAAAAAAATTGTTAAATATTGGAATGAAGAATTTGGTGTTGAGAAATATTTTTAAAAGACTATTGTGTAAGTGTTTTCTTCGTTATGCTTCAGTCAAATCTTTCTTGTTGTTATTTTTGTTGAAGGGACTAAAAACGTGATATTGTAGAATATCTAGAATGAGAATCAATGCAATTTTTATTATTGAATATAAATGTAGATCAAGGAGCAACAATGTTTTGATTCCCTTCTTTAAAATTGAATATACTTTGTGAAACTAATATCTCAAAACATGTGATTAATATAACCGACACTTCAATCCAAACAATTTAACATATAAATCAATAAGCAATGATCAAATGATGTTGGATAATGTTTGCACAAGCCTGCATGCCAAACACATTCAAAAAATATTTTTTTTAGTTTGTACTTCTCACACAATACCACGTTATACCAAACCATATAAATTGCACCTTTAATTTCTTTTGCAACTAAAAATAATAATGACTCTAATACCATATCAAGAATTTTGAAGTTTGATGTTTTTAACAATGAAATCAAAAATCTAAATTATTTTTCGTTAATAGTAATTGTTATATAATTTATATCATTGACTATGAATCTTAATCGTGATATATTTATTCTTGTTATACTACAATTGTTGTTGTCACTGTTGTCATGATTAATTTAATTGTTCGCTATATTGTTGTCATAGTGTTGTCATGATATATTTATTGATATTGTTATGATGTTGTCATGATATATTATTTTTATAATGTTATGAATGATTTTTTTAAACATTATTAGACATTGCTATTCAACATGAGACGTCAGAAACATCCCTAGCTGCCTTGAGGATGACCAAACATCCTTTATGTGTTTCATGTTGTAGACTCCTAAAAATGACTAATGCATTTTCATCTTATCATTTAGTCATTGTCCTTATTATTTTTTCTATCTATGTTATAATTAAGCTAACATTTTCCTCTTTTTATCCATATAATTATTTAATTATCTTATTTTTTTTATCATATATATATATATATATATCAATTAAATATTTTTTTATTTAATTAATTCATCGCTTATCATTTTCCCTCCAACATTAATGAAAATTCAAATTCAAATTATCTTTAGTCCTCTATAATCAAATAATTTTCACTAACACCTCTATTTTAAATAAATTAAAACTAATTTATTTAAATTAAATATTTTCCTCTATAATTAATAAATCTTTTCCTCAAAGATTATTTGATTAGCTAACACTCCTCTTTTTTTTTTGGTAACCCAGAGGTATCCCCAGATCTTTGGCCTAATTTCGCTGACCTTGCGACTCCGCCCAGCGAGCTCCACCTCCCTTGCCCTGGGCTTACTTTTATGCTAGGTTTTGGGGGACGGAGGAGGTGAGCGGAGGTGAGACTAGTCCTCTGGAAGCGCAGACCGCGCCCGAAACGACCCACACTAAATTTCATCTGGGAGCGTGAGTCAACCTCGGGACCTACATGGGACGAACCCACAATAATTTATTTAAATTAAATATTATTTTCTAAAATAAATAAATTAATATTTATTTATTTCTCCAAGTTATCATTTATTACTTTAAAATTCAAAATTTGGGTCTTACCCTATCGTGAATTTTCCTATCCATTGATCTTATAAATCAATCTTCGTCATTGATCAAATGTTAAGTGAAACATATAAATAAGAAGCTTTCATTTCATTCAAAATCCCTAGCACTTTTATTGTCAAATCTTCCTAGCACTTCTATTATCAAAAATCCTCTAGCACTCCTATCACTATCAAGTATTCAAGCGTTAAAGCATTATCAAGTATTTATCATTGTCATTTATCAAGCATAGATAACAATTATCTTTGAGCATTTATCATTATTATTACATCATATCATTAGTATTCTTTCATTTTCAAGTATTTATCTTTGAGCATTTATCAAGTATTTATCATTGTCATTTATCAAGCATAGATAACATTTATCTTTGAGCATTTATCATTATTATTACATCATATCATTAGTATTCTTTCATAGTTTGTTACTTTGAAGAGCAATCAACAATGGAGCAAATCAAGAGTTTAGCTATGATGACTTTGTTTGTTATTTAAATTCTATATTATGGGCCAAGATATTGAATTTCATTGTGTGATTGTGAGAGTGTGAGTTTTGTATTATTGATATTTGTTATATACAATTTTATCATTCACATTTTGGCATGTCTGGTGGGACACACATCCCTATTAGATCTTTATTTTTTGAAGTTTTTGCTAACCCTACTTTGCTTGTTTTTAGCTCTTTTATGGAGAGAAAAAAATTGGAGCTCATTTTTGTAGGTTGAAGGCAAAACTCTATGATTTTCAAATATTTTATCATATCTTTCAAATGGCTAGAAATTTTTTTATAAATTTTTACTGAAGGTTAGGGATCATCTCAGGAGGCTACAGTAAAAAAATCAGACTCGGATCATTAATATTTGTTGAGTTATTATCATTTTAGGGTTTTCCATAAATCTAGATTCAAGGTTACAAATCAACAAATTTTTCAAAAAAATATATATTTTTGGAAATATCTCAAAAATTAAATAGGGGTATGTTCTTTGTATTTTAATTTTTTAGGTCAAAATAGTGACCAAAAATTGAATCTTTAGAAATTAGGGTTTCACCATAAATATGCTTTTCAGGTCACAAATTAATGAATTTTTCATATATTTTTACACTTTAAGAAAGCTCTCAAAATTTTAGTAGGGTTTTATTCTTTGCATTTTTATTTTGGGACTAAAAATATTATAAATTAATTGAATCAAGTTTGACTAGGTAAAAAAAATTGAAATTACAACCTTGTGATGAGCATATCTTTTTCTAAACATCTATTTGCTACATTATAGCATCATTTTCTAATATTTACAAGAGTTATATTATCATTTCTGAAATCATAAAGAATCTATTAGTGCTATCATTGTTTTCCTTAACTATCTTGTTTTGCATGTTTTCACACATTTAAAATTGTGTCTTAAAATTTACTATTCATATTTTGATTTGAGACCTAAAATAAACCATTTTATCTTAATCCCAAGTATGTACTTATGTATGCTCTCCTCTTGCACCTTAGAGTGATCTTGAGGATCATAATTAAGTGATCTTGTTTTTCTTATCTATGCTTGTTTGTTGGTCTTTGTGTGCAAAGATTGGAAATTCAAGGGTTGCAAAAGCTAGTTTGGAGCTCTTCGCATTGGATCAAATTATCATCTCAAGTTTAGCATTGTACTCCAGGTTCATTTATTCTAATCACTCTATCTCTTTCAATTTTCAAAGTTCTTAATAGTTACATTATTTTATGTGTTTCAATCAATCTTGCTTGGTGTGTTTTCCTTGCATTGGAAATTTAGCTAAACTTAATCTCACATTTGGATTTGGGCTCTAAAATAAACAAGTATCTTTTTAATCCCCAAGATCAACTTTTGTATGCTCTCCTCTCACACCTAGAAGTGATCTTGAATATCAGAAATAAGTGATCTTGTTTTTATTTACAGGGGGGTTCTTAGAGAAGTGATCACTCTAGGGGACAACCTTAACTCTCATGTTTCAATAGAGTATAATTAGCAGAGGCTAAATCAAAACACACACCTCTTGGAAGTGGAATCTTGTCAATCTAACCTAAGCCTCTAAGAACTTTATACCTTAGATAAGTGAAGGTGGAGAGTGGATTACCCTCTCTTCCCAACTATTTAGAATTATTCCCTTTCATCTACGGATTAGGCCTCATGTACCCTTGTGTTATATCTAGAGGATACCACCAGTTGAGCTTGTAAATCTTAGTCAAAACTTATTGGCCATACCCACTTGAGTGGGCTTGTTAACGTGTCTTGTGTGTTTGACTATTTAGATTACCATCTCCACTTGAAACTGAAGGAGAGATATCCATTCAAAATTGAGCCTAGGACATTGTCTTTGTCATTATATCTCTGTGTGTTTCTAATCTTTGAACAAATTGCAAAAAATCAAAAATATTAAAAATCAAAACATTTCAAAACCAAGAAAAAATAAAAAGTAAAATATAAAACTATCATAAGTATCATAAGTATCATAAGTATCATAAGTATCAAACTATCAAATAAGTAGAGCTTAAACAGGTCTTTTATTAACATTGTCTTATTGTCCTTAATACTATTTGAAGAGTGGACAACTTTTTGGTATCTTGTTGTATTATTGTCAAAATTTATCGAAGTTCAAATTGGATCTCCTATCTTTCATCTTTATCATATTATATCAAGTTCGCTTGGACTCACAAGTCTAGTATAAGTGGACTTTATCAATATCAATCGTTATCATCTTGCTTGGACTCATAAGTCTAGCTCAAGTGGGATTTATCAATTTTATCTATTAGTTGTACATCATTATCATCATTGAGAGGTCTAACTTAACTTTGGGATTTGATAAACAAGCATCATAATTGTTGAAATAAAATCTTGTTTTATTTAAGGTCTTATATTGCATATGCCAATTACAAGATCTCAATGTAAGAAAAACATGGAATCCCATAAATAAGAGTCAAACATTCCAACAAGCATGGGTGATGGTCAACATGAATAAGGAGCATCTTCAAACCCACCCTTTCCTCATTATGATCCTTTAAAGGTCCCTTGCATGGAAGATTGTCAAGGACCCACATCCGAAGATCTTCTAGAATTTGTTCAAGACCCTAGAGCAATGAAAATTATGGAAATGTTATTCGAGAAAAATCTTGATCACTATCTCCAAGTCTTGGCTCAAAAAGGTGCCAAAATACTTTCTCACCTTATCAAGGAGGTAGATCTCACTAATCGTGAATTATGGACAAAAACAAGTCCATCAAACCCAATGCAAACATCAAGGGAAAAGGTGGCTACTACTTTTGCATAATCACCATCGCCTCCACCTAACACATCAAAAGGTTAATGGAGTACTTATCAAGAGACACATCAATATCCATTTCCACTAGAACAATCATCTACCTTTGTTCCCAATGCAAACATCAAGGGAAAAGGTGGCTACTACTTTTGCATAATAACCATCGCCTCCACCTAGCACATCAAAAGGTTAATGGAGTACTTATCAAGAGACACATCAAGATCCATTTCCACTAGAACAATCATCTACCTTTGTTGGATCTTATTTAAACATGGGTATTGTAAGCATGCAACATATTTCCATTCCACCAAGTCAACCCCAACAATATTACAAATTCCTCTAAGCCAACCTCAACAACATCACATTCCCTTGAGTCAACCTCAACAATATTACACTCCTACAAGTGCAACCCCATCAACATCTAAAAATGACTTGGCTCAACAAATTCAAGAGTTCCAAAACAAGATGGAAAACATAGAAATGGGAAACATTAACACTAAGAAGAGCTATATATTGGAAGACTTATGTCCCTATCCCTTTGATAAGCCTTTAAGCATGATAGCTTTTCCTCAAAACTTTGAAATGCCTAGATTTGACAAATACAAAGGAAAAGGTGATCCAAGGGAACACATAAGGGAATTTTACATAGATTTTCTAGAGGTGTCCTATAATGATACTGTTGTCACAAGGATAACACCCTTAGCTAAGTGTGAAACTCATCTATCCTCGTGACAACAGTTTTTGGCACACCTAGTGGGACATTGAAACTCATTTCAGTTAAGAAATACAAAGTTTTCACTATGGTTGTGGTATATACAACAGTGTTTTTGGCCTTTTGAGGTTATAAATATATACTTGGAGACTCTAATCTCTAATTTTGAAGCAGATCTAGTGCAAACAAGAGGAATTTCTCATCCCTTCGAGTATTTGTAGCTGTCACCACCGAGAAGAAAAGGGAGGGCAGTGAGAAACAGTCTTAGCTCACCAGCTAGATCACATTCTACACCTCCAAATTATAGGCCTGCAAGTCCTATTCCAAGAGTTCCAGTACCAAATATACGAGTGTCGACAAATCCAATGCCAAGGTAGTTTGCTTTTGCATTGTTTAATGGGGGTAGCCCATTAAATCTTGCCTAGCATGATGATATTCATGTGGAAACCCTTGGAAGCTTACCTTGTTTCACAAGAGAAGATCAAACTATGCCTATTGAGCATATCAGGGATGTGGCTACATTATGCTCAGTTCACAATATCACAACTAAGAATGTAGCAATCAGGCTCTTGGTTACATCACTGAAAGGAAAAGCTTTGCAATGGTTCAGGAGTTTGGCAGTTAATTCAATCACAACATGGGATCAATTGGGAGATGGTTTGCACAAGTAATTTAAAGACAAGTCAAATCATTTGTCTTTAGTGGAGCAACTAACTATAATCAAGAGAGCTCCACATGAGCGTATGTTTGATTTTAATGACTCCAAAGAGTTGAAAGATATTTTTTCTTTATAGAAAGCCACCTCAGATAATTGAAGTTGAAAGAGGTTGCACCTCATGGAAGACGTTGAACATGCATGAAGTGTTGAATTGGATGTGAACTCTTGAGTTGAGAGTTGACTCAAACTCGTTGATTTGTGCATGCTCCTTGAAGTGTGCTCCAACTAAACTGGAACTAAACCTCCCTTTGAAAAGCACAAAGATGATTGAAAAAAGTTGAGTTTAACCTCTTTACATGAGGTTTTCAATATGTTGGGTGTATAAGACAAAAAGTCCTATATTTTAGGGACCCAAACTTCCCCAAAATGCATGATTTTAGGCTTAAACTTTGCTAAACTCCAACCTTATCCATATGAACCTCTTAAGTAGGCCCAAACTACTTCTTAGTAAAAGAAAACTAAGCAAATAACTAGGTCTGATCATATCTCTGTCAATGGTGATAGTTGTCTATTATTATGCACTCTACGAGATGATTACTCTCATGAAATTTTTGAAGGGATGCCACTACTATCCACTGTGATAGTGATTGTTACCTAGGGTTTGATTTTCCTTTTCATGGATTTTACTCCCTTGCATGATGGCATCTTCATTATTCATTAACAATCCCAAAGTTATTGACTATCCTTACTTGCACTCTCACTATTCATTATCATAGGACTGCCCTTTCCAGCTTGAAAATCATTGCTTATTGCCCCTAAAGATGTGGTTGCTACTACCCTTACTAGATCACAGTCATACACTTCAAACTATGCCTTTGTATTATTGCAACCTTCAAAGTATGTTCAAACTGCTCCCTTTCATCTGCTATTGGCATTATCCTCTTCACTAGGATGCTTAAGAAAGGAGTTTAGGGTTGTCCCAAGTTATTGACAAGGGTTCCATCCTTTGTTAAAACCTTCATAGATGTTTTGACTGTGCTTGCACTGTCACTGTCCTTCCTGTGTCACTATCTCAAAGTCAAAAACCCTTGAAATGTTCCTTTCTCAAAGTTTGAAACTTCCTTTATAAGGTGACTGCATTTTGCATGGTTTATATTGAAACAATGTGTTTCCCATCATTTGGACAGTTATGATTGTCCCTTTCTTTCTCATAACTCCTCAAAGTTCATGTAAATTCCACTTCATTGGTCTTTTGGTAGATGCATCCTTTTGAAAATTTTGTCTGATCAATCCTTTCACACAGTCTACTTGAAATCTTGTAACCTTAAAGACTGCTCTTTACGACTGAGTTACCCTTTTGCTCTCACATGTTATTCTTACATGAATGTCTTTAAGGACACCAATATGCCCTTTTGTCATCATTTATGCCCTTCCTATGAGGTTAACTCACTGTCACATTATTCACAGTCATCATTGTCCTCTCACCTTGACTGTGCATACATTGAAAATTGCCCCTGGCATTGACCTCCTTTGACTGCCTTTTATCCACCTATAGAAGCTACCTTTGAATTGTCATTTATGACTATTGATGAGCCTTAAATATGCTCATAGTTTGAACTTTTGATACTCTTACTTTTGTTATTAATAGTTGTTTAAACCTATTGATTAAAGACTTTTCGGGTGGTATCCTGTAGCAATGAATTCCATATTCCTGTAGCTCGACAACTTCATTAATTACCTTTTTGACCTCCCGCATGGCTGATGTATGCTTATGATTTTGGATAATGAAATAGGATTAACATGTGATTAATGAATAGATGTCGTGTCACTTGTGTGTATGCTTTCCTTTGCCTCTGTCACTTATTGCAGGTTGTTGGAGGGAGCAGAAGCTGATCAAGGGCAAAGAATCTCGGCTCCGTTGAAGAAGTTGTTCCAATAATAACTCTTTGACCGAATCTTTGGGAAGGAGCTTTAACGGTCCTTTGATCTAGGGAGTGTGTAATGCTATATTTTCTCTGGGTCGCGTCGAGCAGATAGACTTTCATTTATGAATATCTGTTCTGCGGATTCAGAATGTGTTTATGATCACGACTTCCTCTGTTAGTTAGTTTGTTGTCTTTTTCATTTAAATAACCATTCCTCCTGCGTGAGTAAACGAGGATGAAACAGTATGAGTTAAAATTAAGTTGAATAAGCAATAGAGTTCTATGTTAAAGTTTTATTTTCAAACAGAGTAATCGATGTATCCTGGTTCTGAATATGAATAAAATTCGATGAAGTTTTGAGTCAACTTCTTGTGTAATCTAGTTGATGCTTGCTAAGGGGGCCCACTTAGTAAGTATTATGTAGCAAGTTGTTGTAGTTAACTGTTCATTTCATGTTGATTACTAGTTAGAATCTATTTCTGTAGATTTCAACACAAACTCAGCCTTGTATTATTCCTGTAGCATCAGGAATCCATCCCTGTGTCTATTCCTGCAGCATAAGGCCAGTTCACAGTTTGTCCTTTAATAATAGCTGTTATGATTTCTGTTTTAGTCAAGTTGTGTTTGAGTTAGAAAGCTTTGCATTACACTTTTTTTAAGTATTTGTTTTCTATAGATGGTGACTGGAAACTAGTTCTTAGTGCACATACCGTGCTGCTCCGTTTCAAGTATACGTCCCCTGGTTTGATAAAATAAATGAACGACCATGAGAAGATGTTAGTCGCCTGTTGGAATGTCCAATTCCCAGGTTTAGTTCTGTTGTGACTTTTATATCCTTTTGTGGGCGTGACCATTTTTGGCGCCGTTGTCGGGGACGATGTCAATCTAAGAACCTGCTATAGTCATCGTTAGCAGTAGTTTAGTCAGTTTTTCAAAATATTTTAAAATACCATTCCTTTTCATTACATGCATAGAAGGAGAGACGCTCAGGGAAGATTTCTCCCCAACTTGCCATTCATTGCCAAGAAAACTGAACTTGCTTATAGCCTATTTGAGGACGAAGGAGACTTAGATACTGACCCATTTGCTGAAGATCTGTGTGCTGACTTGCTATTCGGCCCATTTGACGAAGAACCTGAAGAAAATCCATTTGCTCCTATACTTGGTCAGGTGAACATGGCACGTAATCCACCGAATCGACCTCCTGCTTTTGAATTCCCCATTACTCCTCAACAAAACAATGACAACCTTAAGAATATTCCTTCTTCATTACTTCCCAAGTTCTATGGCTTAGTCACAGAAGACCCAGAGACCTTCTTGTTCGAGTTTGATATCCTCTGTCATAGTTATGACTACACTTTAGATGCTCACAAACTGAAATTGTTTCCTGCTACTTTGAAGGAGGGAGCTCTCAGATGGTTCATGAGTCTAGGAAGGGGTGTTGTCGATAGTTGGCCAGTCATGCAAACAAATTTTTTTAAGAAATACAAGGAATATTGTAAGAGTGGCAGTAAAGGTGATGACATATTTTGAATTCAACAGAAGGAAGATGAAAGTCTGGAGGATTATATATCAAGATTCCTGTTTTCTCTGGAAAAGAATTCAGACCATACTCTTAATGAAGAATCTCATAAATTACTTTTTCTAAGAGGAATCAATGATACCTGCATAGATGCCTTGGACCTAATGGGAGGCGGTGATATCACTCAAGCATCTTGGGACGATCTCATGAAGATATGTCTCAATTACTCCCGAGCAAATGTGAAGAAGGGTAGAGGTTATCATGTTGCAATGGGAAAGTCTTCTTCCAGTGGAGTTTCCCGGATGGAGATCACAAATTTGCTGTCTGATTTTAAGCAGGATATCATTAACAATATGGCTACACAACTAGACACTATGCAAGCTCGGAAGAAACATGAGGAAGCTGAAAGCAATCTTGGCTGAGTTCTGTCCACATTGCAGACAGAAGAAACGTGACTGCAGATGCAAGATGGTGGCTAATATGGAAGCTAAGCAATTACCTACTGACTTTAAGCCAGTAGAAGGTGATGATGACCAAGTGTTCTTCGTTGCACAAAGGAGACCATGGGCTCAAAGACAAGGTATGCCTCAAGACCCTTTAACTTTTGGTAATCCTTATTCTAGCTATAATAATCAATGGAAACCTACATATGGACCACCACCACCTTGGAATACATCTCAACCACCTTAGCCTAACTATCAGACCCCTCAATAGCAATCTCCTCAAGGAGGTTGGTAGTAGCCACAAGGACAATGGACCCCACCCCAAGGTAATTGGTAGTAGAATCCTCAATGGAGAGGTTCTCAGCAATGGCAGAACCAGTCCCCTGGGTTCTTGCAGCTTCCACAACCACAACCTCAGGCCCTCATGCCACCTCCTGTAGCAACTGCCACAAATACTGGCCCTCCAAAACAAATGCCTATGCCTGCTCAGCCATTGCCAAATCCCAATAATAAGCAACAACAGCAACATCAGCAACCCATGTATTTTGTTGAAGCCAACCAATATCTAGCTTATGCCTTAAACATTAGTGATATCCATTTGAGGTCTAGAACCACTCTTCCTGCTCCACAACCGCCTCTAATTACTGAGATACCAGATTCTTCCCCTGAAGAACCTACTGCACCTGTTGATCCTACTGAGCATATGCATATAACTGATACGGTTTCTAAGGAGTCTATTTTGCAAAGTCAAGAAAAACCACCTTTTCCTCAGAGGTTACAAAGTACCGCATCTAAATCCCTAGAAGAACCCACTTTTGACATTCTGGATCAGCTAAAGAATGTACAAATTCAAATTCCTTTATTTCAGGCCATTAAAGATGTTCCAATTTATGGAAAAGCCATTAAAGAGGCATGTTTGAAGAAACCTGGACGGAAGAAAAAGGATCCCCAAACAATTCATATTTTAGGGAAATTGGCTGATATAATGTTGGGAAATGTAGTCCTTCCAAAGTATACTGACCCTGGAAGTCCTGTAGTGCAAATACATATAAATGGCCAAATTGTAAAAAATGTTTTAATTGACTTTGGTGCTACCATTAATGTCATGACCAAGCATACTATGGACAATTTGAACATTCTAAACATTCATTCTACACCTACAGTCTTGTAGCTTGCTGATAGCTCCACAGTCACACCTGATGGAATGGTGGAAGATGTAATTGTCACTCTTGAATCTTAGGAGTACCCAGCTGATTTTATAATATTATCTACTAAGGAAACTTTAGGAGGATACCCTGTTATCCTAAGTAGACCATGGTTAGCAACTGCTGATACTTTTATAGGATGTCGTTCTGGAGATATGACTATTTTTGATGGACAGTCCACAAAAAAATTGGCTTTGTATCCGCCTGCTTGACCTCAACCAGATTTGTCCCAACCTGTTTGGCCAGATGTGGGGGAAAAAACTAAAGAATCCAAATCGTTGGTTCAATTAATGATGCTCCAAACTGATCCATTCTAACAACTTCAGAATGAGGATGCCTTGCTTTTTCAAATTCTATAGTCTAACTCTGATACGGGTAGTTCATCAGATCCAAATAGTGGTCATCTACAATGTTTCCTGCAGCAACTGAATTCTGAGAGTTTGCTGCCTAAATTTCCTGCCATTTTTCATAACTTGCTTCCATAAGAGGTATAAACATCACCTGTAGATTCTATGAGTGATCTCACTAAACAGATAGAATTGTCTCCAGGTCACTGTTTGAATATCAATAGCAAGCTGTCACAATCTCAACAGGCTGTTCTACTCAAAATGTTGCAAGATCAGCATAAAGCTTTTGCATGGGAATATGGTGACATGAAAGGAATAGATCCTCAAATTTGTACTCATAGGATCTATATCAAAGAAGACTGTTTACCAGTTAGGTAGCCTCAAAGAAGAATAAATCCAGCACTCAGGGAAATAGTTAAGAATGAGCTTCAAAAGTTGATTGATGCTGGTTTTATCTACCCAATCTCTGACAATCAGTGGGTCTCTCTGTTAGTTATTGTTCCTAAGAAAGGTGGAAAATGGAGAGTGTGTGTAGATTACAGAGAGTTGAACACTGCCACTAAAAAAGATCACTTTCCACTACCGTTTGTAGACCAGGTGCTAGACTCACTGTCTGGTAAAAGCTATTTCTCCTTCTTGGATGGCTACAGTGGATACAATCAGATAAAAATTGCCCCTGAAGATCAAGATAAGATCACTTTTTCCTATCCATGGGGAACATTTGCTTACTCAGTCTTTCCTTTTGGTTTATGCAATGCGCTAGCAACATTTCAGAGAGCAGTAATTATTATTTTTGTTGATATATCTCATGACTGTATGAAAATTTATATGGATGACTTCACTACCTATGGGGTTACATTTGAAGAAGCACTGGTGAATTTAGAAAAAGTATTGGAAAGGTGTAGAGAGCAAAATTTGTCTCTGAACAGTGAAAAGTGTTTTATGATGATGCAAGAAGGTATTGTTCTAGGCCATCATCTCTCCAAGGATGGAATTCAGGTTAACCCTGCTAAAATTGAAGTTATTATGAATTTACAAACTCCTACAAAACAAAAAGATGTCAGAAGCTTCCTTGGTCATGCAGGGTATTATAGAAGGTTTATAAAAGATTTCAGCAAAATTGTCAGTCCACTATATGCCTTATTAACTAAGGATTCTCCATTCGATTGGACAGAGGCCTGTGAAAAATCTTTTCTATAGCTAAAGGACTTGCTTACTAAAGCCCCTATTCTTCAAAGTCCAAAATGGACTCTGCCTTTTCACATCCATGCAGATGCTTCTGATTTTGGTATAGGGGTAGTCTTAGCCCAAAAAGAAAATTCAATTGAGCATGCTATCTATTTTATCAGCAAAAACCTTCAAGGTCCTGAGCTCAACTACACTGTTACAGAAAAGGAGTTGCTAGCAGTAGTGTATGCTTTGAATAAATTTAGGCATTATATCACAGGTTATCAGATATTTGTCCACACCGACCATGCAGCAATTAGGTACCTGATGAACAAGCCTGCCATCTCTGGTAGGTTGGCAAGATGGCTCCTGTTGTTGCAAGAATTTGACATTACAATCATTGATAAACCAGGCAGAGCTAATGTTGTGGCTAATTTTTTATCAAAGCTTTAAACAAATGTATCTGCTGAACAAGAAGTCATTGATGATAGGTTCCCTGATGAACACCTGTTTTCCATTGCTGCACACACTCCATGGTATGCAAACATTGCCAATTATCTAGCAACAAGCAGAATACCAGCTCACTTCTCCCCAAAAGAAAAGAAACTATTAATTGAGAAAAAATTTAACTTTTCATGGATTGCAAATTGTCTGTTTTACACATGACCTGATCAAGTTATGCGCAGATGTGTAAGAGAAGATGAGACTTATGATATCTTGCATGCTTGCCATGATGAACCATGTGTGGGACATTTTGCCGCCAAGAGAACATCAATGAAGGTTCTTACAACAAGATATTATTGGCCAACATTACACAAGGATGTTGTAGCTTATACAAGGAGATGTGACAGATGCCAATGTATGGGAAGACCAACCAGGTCAGATGAAATACCACTGCATCCACAGGTAATAGTCACCCCCTTTGATAAATGGGGAATGGATTTTGTTGGACCAATTGATCCACCATCCAATGGTAAGTCATACATTCTGGTTTGCACGGATTATGTAACAAAGTGGGTTGAAGTAAAGGCAATGACTCATGCTCATGATAACAAGGTTGCTGAATTTTTGTATGAGCAAATTTTCACTAGATTTGGAGTTTCTAGAGAGCTTGTAACTGATTAGGGAGCTTAGTTCACGTCCAATTTGATCACTGCACTAATGAATGACTATAAAATCAAGCATAAGAAATCCAGCCCCTATCACCCTCAAGCCAATGGTTAGGCGGAGGCTACAAACAAGGAAATTGAGGCAATCCTAACAAAGACAGTGCAACTCCATAGGAAAGATTGGAGCAGTAGACTTCCTGAAGCAATTTGGGCCTACAAAACTGCATGGAAGACAACAACTGGGTTTACACCTTTTGAACTGCTTTATGGGAAAACAACCATGTTGCCCATTGAATTTGAACATAAAACTTTGAGGACAACTCTCGAACTCAATTTAGACATTTCTGAAGCACAGAAGGAACGTCTCCTACAACTAAATGCTTTAGACGAAATGAGAAAAGTTGTCTTGCAACATACAGAAGTTGTCCAACAGCAAAGGAAGAAATGGCATGATCAACACATCAAAACCAAGCAATTCTCCGCTGGTAATTGGGCTCTGCTATATGATTCCAGGTATCAAGAAAACCAAGGTAAGCTCACCACCCGCTGGCTCAGTCCCTATGAAGTTGAGAATGTGTTTGACAACGGTTCAGTACAGCTGGCCACAATTGATCCAGTCTGTTTCAAATTGCTAGTTAATGGACACCGACTGCGGTTATATCATAAGTTGACATCAAAGGAAGAGTTCCTGAATTTTTTTGATTTGACTGGTCTTCTTGCAGCAAAAGGTTTAGGCCTTTTTCTTGCAGCTTCTCTTTAAATATTGCATTGACCGCCCATAATAAAGTTTTCTTTTTAAAAAAAAAAAGAAAACCACTTTTCTCCCTTTTTTCATCTATCACATCATTCATTACTTTATCTACCACGTCATCCATATTGCCACTCCATCTCATTCATGCATTAAATCTCCCAGCTATCATTTCATGATACGCTATTGTCCTTTACGGCATGCTCGAGAACTGACTTCAAGGTACGCGAAATCTTTTCATTATCGCATAATTTATTCTTTTTGTTCATTCATTTATTGTAATGTATATATCAGTTGTAATTGCACGCTTTAAACTTATCACCCTGCACATATGAGGACACATGTCAAATGCTAAGTGGGGGGCGGGGGTATTCTAATTTGAAATTTTCCTGTGCCAAATTTATATTTTCCAAAATAGTTATGTTCTTGTACTTTCTAAAGTACGATTGTGAAGCCATATCCTAAGAACAAGCTAACTACTTAGTTTAAGTAGTTATTAAAATTATTTTATGCAAATATCTAGTTGTTATTCTTGGTAAGGAAAAGGAAGTGTAGTAAGGAAGAAGAGTATTTTGCAAGCTTTCAACATCATTCTGAGTTTTTGTTTTAAAGGTTTTTGATCATGGGTGGCCAACTGGTGAGGCACGAGCCTGTGGCTCATGAGGCATTGACACAGGATCCTTAGTTAATACAAGCATTTGCCAATTGTGGATGGTTAAATTATTTCTTGAGAATTGATTATTTTGATGAAGAGGCTGCGGGTGAATTCTTAAGAACATTTTCAGAAAATGAGGCTACGGTATGGGGCTTGGTAGTGGCTATGACAGAGGAAAGAATTGCAGAAGTTACTGGATTACCGGCAGTTGGTGAAAATTTTCCTGTTGGAAGGGATGCTATCTCTGCTAGGGCAGAGTTTACCCTACCAGCTGATGGGCCTTTGGAAATCTCAAAGCAAGGGTGCAAAAGAATGTCCCTACCTTATCCATACTCTCAGTACGCCATCTTTATTATTAGGTATTTAACTTGTGAAGGGCGCTTCTCTTACCTACATTCATATCATTTCAAATTGTTAAGTCATATGAGACATGGACTAGTAGTGAATGTTCCAAATTTCTTGATAAACCTTTTGCAAAATAGTGCACACGAAACCCAAAAGGGTAAAGAAAACTCTGTCACACATCATGCCCTAATAAAACTTTTGACTGAGCAATCTTTAAGGGATGTTTCACCTCTTTCATGGAATGAGTTTGTTGCCCGAAAAGGTTTTCAACCGCTTGAACCCCCTAGGGCACCACCTGTGCAGCCTAGAAGAAAGAAAATGAGAATTGAGTCCACAAATACAGAAACAGAGCAAGAATCTGCTGCTCCTGCAGTGCCCAGTCCTGCAGCTTCTATACCAATGTCCTCTACCGGTGTGCAAACAAGGTTTGCCGCTAGGAGAGAAAAAGGAAAGACAATTGTAGGTGAGTCATCTGGGGTAGGGTAGACTCCTGAATCGGACCCACATACTCAAAGACAAAAACTTTTTGCCTCATCCTCTCCTGCGGGGTCTTCGCCTGTCTTTGTCTCTCTTGTAGCAACACCCGTTAATACTCCAATGTTTTCTTCCCCTGCCGAGTCTGGATCTTCAAGACCAGCTAGGAAGAGGACTGCTAAGGAAGCATCTTTTGCTACTGCTCTTTATGCAAAACTACCAAGAAGGAGTTCATTGAGGAAATAGTCTAAGCCTGCTACAACCTCCGTTCAAATAGAAACTGTCATAATATTGGAGGACTCTACTGAATCAAGTCATGATAACTCCTTGGGTATGTTTGCAAGTGCTCCACAAAGCTCCTCTACTGTTCCTGAGGCAGCACAACCCAGTAATATTGATAAAGGGAAAATGCTGAGTCTGGACGACTTAGCTTGTGCAGCTAAGAAAATTTCTGAGGAAGAACAATCTTCTCCCACGCAGCAACAGGGCTTCATCCTGCAATAAGAGGATTTTGTCCTACAGCAAGAAGAAGGTGTGCTTGAACTGCATGAAATACCCTATGATAATCCATTGCCCACTAAAGTTTGCACAGATTTAGTTGTGTACAAAAGGACTCTACTGATTGCATACTTGGAATTTCTGAAAGTTAATTGGAAGCCTGTGTCATTCCAAACTTTATGTTTTCGCCATCTCGCCAAAACTAAAGTCCAACAAAGTTTATGGGATGAGGAAAAGAAAAAGCTACAAAGGGAAATTGAAAGACAAAAGCAAGAAATTCAAGATATGCAGAAGAAAATGGATGAAATGATGGAAATAACTGGAAAAATAATGGAGTGTAGGCCGCCACCCAAAGTATATGCAATGTGCCTCAAGGAACAGTTTCTTTGGTTCAAACTAATGAGGATCTCCAAAAATTTGGATCCTGATATTGAAACAGCCAAGGAATTCTATGATGCCTATGAAGTGGCCCCTAATTGGTTGAAAAACTCCATGTGTGAACTTTATTTACATGGTTATTTAATTCCTCCAGAAACTGAATGGAACCCACTCTTTTATATAGGTGATATCCATCTAAGGGCACTTATGTCTTGGGCTGCAAATGAGGTCAATTATGGGAGACAATTGGAAACATATGAAGAAGCAAAAAGAGATGAACCTATTCTTCTAAGAGCTGAGAGTTCAAACCCACGCACAATTTTTAGAACCTGGCTTAAAGTTACTTATGGATCGAATTACCCTCAAGAAAGAGAGAAATTTTTTGACATTAGACAATAGGTATACAGTGAGTTCAAAGAGCAGAAATATATATTTTGGAAACTTGCCTCTTCCAGGATTGAGGCAAGGTGGGAGAAATTAACGGTTGGTCTAAGAAAGACAGAGCCTCACAACCCTTTGAACTTCACAGCAGCACTTAGGAGAACAAAAAGGTACATGCAACTGGGTTTGCAAAGCAGATTTGAATTATGGATGCCACTGACTTTCCAATCCCCATTTTTAATATGGCCACTCTATCCCTACCAAGCCAAGGAAATCAATGAAGAAATAGAAAACCGCAGATTTGAAAGATGGGAGTTTCCCAGAGGTTTTTACTACAAGTTTGGAACTTCACTGCAAGGTCATGCTTCTCCAACAAATTTCAGGGAAATAACAAGGAAAGTCAATGCTGGAGGACCAACATTACGATAAGTAGGGGGCAGAATGATGAGCCTTAAATATGCTCATAGTTTAAACTTTTGATACTCTTACTTTTGTTATTAATAGTTGTTTAAACCTGTTGATTAAAGACTTTTGGGTGGTATCCTGTAGCAATGAATTCCATATTCCTGTAGCTTGACAACTTCATTAATTACCTTTTTGACCTTCCGCATGGCTGATGTATGCTTATGATTTTAGATAATGGAATAGGATTAACATGTGATTAATGAATAGATGTTGTGTCACTTGTGTGTATGCTTTCCTTCGCCTTTGTCACTTATTGCAGGCTGTTGGAGGGAGCAGAAGCTGATCAAGTGCAAAGAATCTCGGCTCCATTGAAGAAGTTGTTCTAGTAATAACTCTTTGACCGAATCTTTGGGAAGGAGCTTTAATGGTCCTTTGATCTAGGGAGTGTGTAATGCTATATTTTCTTTGGGTCGTGTCGAGCAGATAGACTTTCATTTATGAATATCTATTCCGTGGATTCAGAATGTATTTATGATCACGACTTCCTCTGTTAGTTAGTTTGTTGTCTTTTTCATTTAAATAATCGTTCCTCTTGCGTGAGTAAACGGGGATGAAACAATATGAGTTAAAATTAAGTTGAATAAGCAATAGAGTTATGTGTTAAAGTTTTATTTTCAAACAGAGTAATCGATGTATCCTGGTTCTAAATATGAATAAAATTCGATGAAGTTTTGAGTCAACTTCTTGTGTAATCTAGTTGATGCTTGCTAAGGGGGCCCACTTAGTAAGTATTCTGTAGCAAGTTGTTGTAGTTAACTATTCATTTCATGTTGATTACTAGTTAGAATCTATTTCTGTAGATTTCAACACAAACTCAGCCTTGTATTGTTCCTGCAGCATCGGGAATCCATCCCTGTGTCTGTTCCTGCAGCATAAGGCCAGTTCATAGTTTGTCCTTTAATAATAGCTGTTATGATTTATGTTTTAGTCGAGTTGTTTTTGAGTTAGAAAGCTTTGCGTTACACTTCTTTTAAGTATTTGTTTTCTATAGATGGTGACTGGAAACTAGTTCTTAGTGCACATACCGTGCTGCTCCATTTCAAGTATACGTCCCCTAGTTTGATAAAATAAATGAACGACCATGAGAATATGTTAGTTGCCTATTGGAATGTCCAATTCCTAGGTTTAGTTCTGTTGTGACTTTTATATCCTTTTGTGGGCATGACCAACTATCATCTAAAATGAGTTTGTTGTTCTTAAATTCTTAAATATGGTGTTTGTGACTATTATGAGTTCATTCCTTTAAGACAATACTAGGTGATCCCACAATAGTTGTTTACACTTTTTGGGACATCTTGATTTTTGTTGGAATCACATATTTTTAGAAAATATAATGATTTAAGCCTTGAAAAGTTCTATTTAAATGATTCCAATTGAAGAGGGTTTGATCAAACCACCTTATATCAACCCCCCTTGGATAGAACCCTACTAGTTTTAAACCATACGAAGTCTCCTTTACACCTATCAAAATGTTGATAAAAACCCACTTTTGATTTACCTTTTGGGGGATCAAATGAATTCATTTAAAATTTATTTTTTGTAAGTATGTAGTCCTTCAGTTCAATGTCAAGTTTGGCCAAAAAGTGTAAACCACTATTGTGGGATCACCCTACTCCATCATTGCATTTTCTTTCAACATGGTTGCAAAAAAATCTTCTTGATGTCCTCTTAACACTTTACCTCTCTATCCTTGGTCATTGTCTTGATCTCTTTATTTATGACTGTCAAATACTTTTATGAATCATTGTCTTCATTGAAGCTTTTTGGTGTTTAAAACCCTATCACAGGTCTTGTTTAAACTTGATGTGAGATTGATATACTTTGAATCCTTTATTTTTGTGATGGAAATCCTTTGGGTTCATGGTTGTCTACTCAATCCTTTAAACCTTATGCAAACCTTTTGGACTATCCTCTGACATTTAAGAGTGTCCTATTTAAACCTCTATCTATAGTCTTGAATACTTGTAGGCAGCATTTTGTGTTGCAAGATCTTATGGTTTCCAAGTGCCCCTCAAATTGAGTGATAAGATTTTGTGTTGCATTTTGTGTTGAGTGGCACTTTCTTCACCACTAATTAAGTGATAATATTTTATTAAATCCTTTAGCACTTTGTGTGCTAAAGCCAAAAACAATCTCCTTCCACTATTGTGCTACAGGGATCCATCCATCTAGGTAAAAATGTTTGACCTCACCTTTTAGAGCAGCCTGCAATGCAGACTTGAGATGTGCAACATCAATAGGTCCAATTAAATTATTTATACATGCCATGAGTTGAGCTACTTGGGCCTTCAACTCCTCTTTGGTGTTCATCCTTTTGCATTCTCTTCAAAATTGTAGATACAAACATTTAGAGAGACTGTTTCTCTCCTTCTCAAGTCTGTACTCCTAGATCAACTTGTCGAATATGGTAGTCTTCAAGTGTTGTACTTCTAACTCAACTTTTTCAACCAATGGTACAACTATCTTTGTTATTCTATTCCCTTGTTCATCCACTTTAATGGTCAATATTCTTTGGGATCTCTTTTTGTTGCGAACCAAAGATTGGAAAGCCCCTAGTAATATGTTTATGATTTGTTCTAGGCTTTCCATGTATGTCTACTACCTTCTTTAGATTGTGTGATTTGACCATACTAGCACAACATCAGATGTTTCTCTTTTGGGGGAGGTGAGGACTTCTATGTTTTGGGAACCTTCGGTATCATCTTCTTATTTGACATCCTGTTGTCTTGATTCTTGCACAACCTTTTCTTCTCCCAAAACTCTCTCTTCATGCACTTCCTCTTCTTTATGAGGTTGGTCCTCATGTATTTCTCTTGTTTGGTCAACCTCCTCCTCTAGATGTTCTTCCTGCACATTTTCTTTAGCAAGTACTTCTTTAGCATGAACCTCCTCCATATGAACTTCTTTATGGACCTCCTCTTCTGTAGGACGTTCCTTTTGTGCTTCTTTTGTTGGAAGTTCTTTTTCTATCTCTCCTTCCTCCAATGTTGTATTGATAGGAATCTCCTCTTCATGAGGTGGCTCATCTTCTAGAAGAGGAGGAGGAAGAGGTGGTGACTCAGGTGAAGGAGATGGAGGTTTATTATTTGGTGATGGAGGAGGTGAAGGCAATGGAGACTCATGGGGGGGAGTGGAAGAATATGCCTATTCGGCCTACCTCTAGGCAACCCTAAATATATTTATGGCCTCTCTGGTTCTTTTCTTACAAACTAGAGTATCTTTCTCCTCAGGCTCCTCTTCACTTGAAGCCATGGTGGTGGGGTCCTTTTCTTTTCTCTTCTTTCTTGTTGCCTTAGTAGGCTCACCCTTATTCTTTTCTTTGGTTGGGTCAGTAGTAGTGGATGGCCCCTCCTTCGTACCTGCAGCAAATGATGGTCCTTCTCTAATAGCTACAGCTAATGAGCCTTCTCCCTTTTTATTCTTCTCAGCCTCCTTTGCAGGTTTTGGTAATTTCATCATGGGGAATGGTCTCTTCAATCACTGAATAGAATGAGTTATAACCTCTTGTGCTCTAGTTTTGTTATCATCATTTTCATCACCCAAGCAATCTTCATTAAAAATGTGTTGATTATAAGATTTTTGGCTCTAATAGGTGGGGTCAAGGACCTTCCCATCATCCTTTTTCTCCTTGGAGATGCAAGCCTCTGTGCAATGCTTGATCAAATGTGTTATTAGCTGACGGTAATCTTTCATTCTAACTTCAAAATCTTCCTCGTAGTTAGCCTAGTGCTCGTCAATCTTAGGCTCGTGAACAAAGAAGGAGCCTATTATTTTGCCAATCTTTCCAATGGGATCAAATCCGGTCCTGATATCATTATACAAAACCAAATTATACTTTTCCATCTCTACATCAGCTCCCTTAGCATTTTGCATGTTCACATAGGAATACACCCTTACTTGGATGGGGAAGTTGAATCTAAATTTATATTTCCCAACAATAAGATGGCATTGACCTTCATTAATTTTTCTACATGTCTAATAAAACCATCTTGTCAGAAGGATACTTGGGGAGTTTATAGGGAATCTTATGAAAGCATGCCACTCTAATGTAACAAAAGGTTTTAAATTGGGTGTACCAGTTTCCAATTCCTTTCAAATATTCCATTACTTCATTGGAGATCCTTCAAGAGAAATCTCCCTCTAGTCCTCTGATTACAAAATAAATGAAGTTATCATTAACAACATAAAAATGATTGTAGCTATCCTCTAACTTCAATTGAGGATAGTGGTCATAAATTATAACTTATCCTAGCTAAAAGGAGCCCACTCTGTCAAGTCCTGAGAAGGAGGCTTGAGAAGCCAACAAATACACCAAGTAAGAAGTCATATAAAATTTGGAATTTGTGAGCATGATGCTCAATTGATCATAAAGTGTATCACTTATATGAGTTGCCCAGTCAATCTTCTTCTTACTAGCATCATTGATGGTTTTGATGAATTTTACCATCCATGGGTAGAAGTCTCTTGCATGTTGATAGCCAAACACTCTACTTAATAGGACAATCAAATCCTTGATGTCCTCCTTGAACTCAACTCTATACTGGACTTTCGCCATTTTGACAGCTACCTTCATTTGATGGACTAGTATGTTATTATTAATGTAATTGAGGTTCTCTACCTCATGCTCATCAAAGTGTTTGATGACCTTCTTCATATCCATTGCCTCATATTGAGGTTGGGTAGGAATCCTAAATACTTTCTCAATCATGTTTGCAATGACATCTAGGATAACTTCCCTTGATGCTCCCAATAACTTATGAGTCTTATGATTGTAGTAGTTTGCACAAGTTAATGCCAACTCTGGGGATTAAATAGTTATAGGAAAATCAACAACTTCCACCAATCCTAAACTTTCCAAAGCTCTAATGATGTAGGTTTTGGTTTCATCATTGTTAATCCTGCACTTGAACTCATCCATGTCCACATGACCTAGATCAATGTCTCTAATGTCTACATATGGGGTGAACATATTTGATGGTGGATGATAGCCCTTGTACTGGCACTTCATCTCTATTGAATCTTTTGGTGGTATATCTCCTACATGTTTACACACCAAGTGTTACCATTTACATATATTAGAAAAAAGTAGCCCTACAAAACAAGTTATATTAGCCCATATATATATATATATATATATATATATATCTTTTATTGTGAAATCATAACTTGTTTTGAAGAAGAACAAGTTTTACTCAAATGTTCAAGGATTGATCTTCAGGCCTACCCCTTACCTCAAATGAAAGAATTCTTACATAAAAGAGTTCAATTTTATCAAACGACCCGTTGGGGGTCGGGTGTCGTACCTAACCTGTACCTCTTGTCTATTGATTTAACTTGTTCATTAATCCAAGTTACCTTTTTGACCCTTCAGGAATCAAATTTTGGATATCCCTTTTACCTCTTGTTTAAACAACATCATTTCCTCAAGCAACATCTTCGACTAGTGACACCCGAAACATGTTTCGAGGGTTGAGACTCAGGTCCATCGTTTATCATTTATTTGTAGTGTTTTATTATGTTTAAGAGGTAGGTCAGACTAACGACACTCGAGAGCTTTAGGTTTATTAGAATTCAAACATTGAGGATGCTTCCTAATGCATATCCTAGGATTTTGGTATTGATTAAGTGAAACACACGTGACCCAAAACCCGATCAACATTACTTTGACTTGGTTTTAACTTTTTGAAAGGATTTATCAAGGCATGTTATCAAACTTACCCATTAGACTTAGATAGAGGCAATTTCTTTACAACTTCAAGCATTGAGTATCAAGGTTTCATGATACTTCCTACCTCAATAAAGAAGTTGATAAGAGCTACACCTGATGGTTGACGACTGACGACCAATAAGAGTTCTTTCAAAGATCTTTGTTAAATTTAAAGACTTGACCTTTCAAAGGTTGGGGTTTTAGTTTTTGATCTATTTATTCATTTTAAGTACATAACCAACATATTGCAATTCTGGTAAAGGGGTGGGGGATCGGGGATTAGAGTTTCGACATACTGCATGTTGAATCTTTTGTTTAACAGGTAAGCAAAACTCCCAACACCCGACACATGACAAGTCTCAAGTTTATTAAAATGTTTAAGGAAAGAAGAAGGCGAACCTTAGGAAGCCTGATTCTTAATCGATGATGTCATAAACATCCTCAATCAGTGCACCAAAATAAATGTTGATCTAACCAAGCAATAAAACAAAAAACAAAAATAACAAGCAAAACACCAAAACGATGAAATAAACAAAAACATGCCCAAAGTCAAATTGATGAAAAACAAAAGAAATTCCACGAGGGCACAAACCCATAAACAAACTAGGAACAACAACAATCTTAAACCACAATGAGAAAAAGGATTCAAAACCAACATGGATGATGAGTGCGAGGAAGATGAGAAGAACAGAGAACAAAACCAACAAACGCACAAGAACACCACGAATGCACAACAACACACCATGAACACACAACAAGCCAACCATGAATGCACAAAATCATGCAATCATGAGCACAAACCAACTAAACACTTCAACTAAAAGAAATGACAATGCCAATCAATGGGGAATTCACACCAGTTCTTAGAGCTCTCACATGCAAATGTGTAATGGTGAAAATAAAAAAGAGACAAAATTCCCCAAATAAACCCTATAAATTCACAAATTAATGGTGCATTAACTAAATTAAATGAGGTAGTAATAACTTGTGTTAGTGCATTGATTTGAAATGACTGATGTGACATGCACGAGAAACAAGATGTTGCCATCGGTAATCACGGGTTGGGCATTCGATAAACTAAATACTTGATGCCCAATACCTGAAAGGGTGGCAAAATGAAAACACCATTGTGTCACAGAAAAAAGTACCCTTTACTTGACATTAGATTAAATGGACTTAATGAGGCCTTAATTTAGGTGTTGTGAGGCATTTTATGCATCCACACTAGGTCTTGGACCTTTGCAAACTAAATAAAATGTTTTTAATCACGTCTTGTGAAGGTGTTGTGAAGTGTTGTAAAACATTTCTACATTCTTCTAGACTCTATTAATTACAATTCACCTAAAAATCACCTTTTTATTCATCAACAAGTCCCATTTTGAAGTGTTGTAAAGTCTTGTAACAAGTTGTCACACTTTTCTAGGCATATCTTCACTATTTATCCCTTTCTCATGCTTTATTTGGTCCCTTTATGCCCTCATAAGTTGTAAGTAAGTGTATTTTTTAATGTTATCCCGACAAATAACATTAAATACAACATTTTTTCCGACACATATTTTCAGGTCCTAGGTGGGACCCATTCGCCATGGGTGGTGAATGAGTCCCCCTTGGCCCCAATTTCAAAATATTTCAAATTTCCTTTCAGGATTTTATTCAAAATCACTTGATGTCGGCTTGTGATGAGGTATGAATGGATACTAAGGCACAAGAATTGTATAAATAAGTGATTTTCACCTCATTTTCAGATCTCCTATCCATCTATTCATCTTCTTCACATCTCACATTTCCTATCTCTCATCTCATCTATCTTCTCAAACAAGCTAGGGCTTTCACATTTTAGGTCATCAATTTAGCTTCCTAAGACATCCAAGGGTTGATTCTACATGTTATGTTGTAGAATTTCAAGATAAAATCATCATGGCAAGGTAATCCATTCCATTGTTGCATGTTTCATTTCTTTCTTTCATTATTTTGGTTTAATTACCTAAATGGGGTTTGACCAAGGTAAACCCCCATGCCTTAACACTCAATATCTCTTCTTCAAGCATCTTGTGTATTTGCAGATTTAGGTCCCTTGCAAGCATAGAAATTATTGAAGGTCAAGTTGCAAGGTTGTTAAAGCTCTCTCTCCATTCAACAAGTCAAAGAATCAACAAAAGGTCACTTTCAGATCTGAATCCGACAGTTTCAGAAGAAGACACTTGTAGAAAGCAGAATTGTAGATCTAACTATACAAAATCAACTCTTGATTTTACAAATTCCTATAGGTGGACTGATTCACCACCCATGGCGAATGAGTCCCACCTATAGGCCTAAAAAGTTGGTTTTGTCAGATTTCATCTCTCGGTAGTTAGAAGCCTGTTTCCAGAACTTTTCATCAGAAGCAAGACTAATTCGCCATGCATAGTGAATTAGTCCTAGTGGCCATCAACAGTAATTTTTAAGGCATTCTAGAACCTTCCAGTAACATCAATCTACCTCTAGGTGCACTCTATTTTGTCTCGTCAACTTTTGTTATCTTTCGTTTAAGTTTCTAGTTCATATTTGCAATCAACACTGTGTTTTCCAGCATCTTGCATTAAATTAGTTTATATTCATTCATTTGCATTTGTAAGCATTCAAGCAAATCCACACACACTTTACTTCCATTTCCCATCCATTCATACATTAATCTTGAGTGAAACATTGTGCATTTTGGGCCCCATTCCCTCTCTCTTTTAGGTGAAATACACTAAAAGAGAGCAAAGAAGGATTTGGGTACCAAAATCCTTCGTTTCATTTTGGTGAACCTGTTGTTTGAATCCCTTCTTTTCTAATTTTGGAGTCCATTAATCATCCTAGATTTGCTTACATTGCATTTTTCATTCTAAGGTTTCATTTTTGCATGAGTAAAAGTGCATAATAGGTTTGCATTTTTGCATCTTTAATCATTGAAAATTTCTAAATTTCTACATTTTTCATTTAGACCTGCATCTCAGCATTCAAAAAGCATAAAAATCAGTTACAAATTTATGAAAATTTTGAAAAAAGTCCATACTAGGACTCATTCGCCACCCTGGGCAAATCAATCCCTTCTGACCCCTTAAACAACATTTTTCAAAACTTAGAAATTTGTTTTTAGGCTTCTATTTGGTGCCTTAACTTGTATATATCAATCAATTTCATTTATGTAGGATGCATTTTATTAAATCTTTCTCCAATTAGCTCATTTCATGCATTGTTTCATTTCACTTTTTGCACTCACCACATATCATTTTGAGATTGTTGCATTGTATAAACAAACACTTTAAAACATAAAATTGCATTGCATTGTACTTTCTTTCATTCCAGTATGTTTTCTTTCATAAGATGTGCTCTTAATTTGATTAAACATGGATTTCACAAGCATACTATTCATGACATTGCTTTTGACTACTACACTAAAAAACATCAACCATCCTTTAATTCAATCCTTAATCTTACATTGCCCATTGGTGAGAATGGTAATGTTGACAATCATAACACACATACTTGTTCTTCTCCCAATACCTCTCCTATTAGTGGTGACGATATTGTGCTGCAAGAAGTCACAAGCCTTGAAAGTCTTGATTGTCCATCTCCTTATTCCCCTTTGGATAACCTTACAAAAGAAGAACATGAGATCATAGCAACATTCCTTAATGTCACCTTACCAAATCTTCATAGTCGTGATAATCAATCTTGTTCATCTCCTAATATCCCTTCTCGATGTAAAGAGGATAGGTTGATATTAGAAGATACCCCTATTATGAATCATGACACTCTTAATCTTCCCTTCCCTCATGTCCCTATCTTATGGGAAGATCTCTTTGAAAATCATAGCGGTTCTTCTCTTGATACCTCCTCTACTTGTGATGAAGCTACTTCCCAAACCTTGAACTTGCATGAACATCTTACAAGCTCTCCTTGAAGAGTAGATAATATGGAACAAGAGAATGAGACCTTAATGACAATGGACATTCAACTAACATCCTCTCATAATCATCTTTCCCCTCCTCCTAATCCCATCCTTCATCATTCCCCTATTGGCAATGAAGTTCTTGTGGAAGAACCAAGTCAAGCACATGTGGCTTGTTGTTCTCCTAAAAATATCCTTCTAGGGAGAATATCGTGGCATTAGATTATGACAAACAAGTAGTTCTTGATTGTCCTTACATAGAGATATATCACAACAAGCCTGTTGAGGATATGAAGGCACAAGTGTCCATTTGATCCCCTTTAATCAATGAACCTCATCAATATCCCATAGGATATCTTAACAACCCTTCCATCCTCTACCCATCTTCATTCAATCTCACACAACACAATCCTCAATCACCCCTCTTACCTAATGTCTTTGAACATTATCCTTCCCAAAACATTCAAACTGTCATCTCACAAACTGCTTATGATTTGAATTCGTTAGATTTTGTATCCTCCTATGAAGATGAAAAAATCTCGCAATCTAGAGAGTCTTGTGTAAGTATGACACCCACTATTATGCAAGATGAATTTTTTGCACCTACCATAGCACAAACTTCTCCCCATGATCAAGAGGGTATTTTTTCAAGACTTCTCCAAGATAAGTTGATCACCCTCCCTCCTAGAACTCGAAAGAAATGTTATAACAAAACTTCATTCTGCACCTATAATAGAGTTCATGGTCACTCCACTAATGAATGTCATGCTTTGAGTCGTAAAATACAACACTTTCAGGAGTTTGGTATGCTTCCCTATGTGGGGGCATCTAATTCCTCTAATTGCTATTGCTTTTCACTCCAGCATGCATTTCATCAATCCTTTTGGCTCACCTTTGTTCTGCACTCAGTGGGGGCAAGGAGTTATGTAGCCTTACCCTCATATTTCACTTGTGGTTGCCTCCTTTGGCTAGTCGTTAACTTTTCATGAACACATATGAGCAAGCTTGGGATGTGGATGACATGCTTTAATTTGGCTTGGATATGACATACTCTTCTTTTTCATGACTTAGCTTAACAAAAACATATGACTTGGCATAGGGCTTTTCGAGTAAGCTCCCATGTGTTCTTCTCTCTTCTACTTTAAAGCTATTGCTCACAGAACAGTTGCTCACAACCGCTTTAAAGTGGGGGCATACATCACCACTCACATTCCATTGTGTGATTTTCTTTTCTTGCGATGTGCTCTCTTAGATGCATTAGGTACAATGTTGTTCAGGATGAGACCTTGCACTTGTCCTATCTTAGAAACAAGATGAGATTATTTGCACTTATCCTCTCTTGGAGACATTGAACATAATGTTCCCTAAAGTGAGATATTGCATGAGAAAAATCCCTTTGAGTAATCCTTACATTATTTTGCATTTAACAATGTTTATAAATTTCAAATCATTTCATTTTTCTTGTGGCGCCTTGTTAAAGTTATCAGGCAGTATAAATTTAACATGGTTGAATGGGAATCCCACCTAGCAGCATGACTTTTCCCCATAGCCACCTTTGTGTTTTGTGAGTGCATACCAACTAGTGTATGTATCTTACCTTTTGGGGCTTTCTCACCACACAGACAACTAGTTTTGTGGCCCCAGAGTGAGTATACCTTTGGCCTTTCTCACCTGACGGACAACCAAGAAGTTTCGTCGACCCAGAGTGAGTATATTATCTTGCCTTTCATTTTCCTTTAGATCTTGCCATCACATGATTTTGTATCTTGGGGGCTTGACCTACATGTGGATCTCTCTTGAATGTCTACTTTAGTGTGAGTTTGAAGCAGGTTCATCCTCTCACTAAAGTGGGGGCTAAATGTGTCGTAGAAAAAAGTACCCTTTACTTGACATGAGATTAAATGGACTTAATGAGGCCTTGATTTAGGTGTTGTGAGGCATTTTATGCATCCACACTAGGTCTTGGACCTTTGCAAACTAAATAAAATGCTTTTAATGACATCTTGTAAAGGTGTTGTGAAGTGTTGTAAAACATTTCTACATTCTTCTAGACTCTATTAATTACAATTCACCTAAAAATCACCTTTTTATTCATCAACAAGTCCTATTTTGAAGTGTTGTAAAGTCTTGTAACAAGCTGTCATGCTTTTCTAGGCATATCTTCACCATTAATCTTTCTCATGCTTTATTTGGTCCCTTTATGCCCTCATAAGTTGTAATTAAGTGTATTTTTGAATGTTATCCTGACAAATAACATTAAATACAACATTTTTCCCGACACATATTTTTAGGTCCTAGGTGGGACCCATTCGCCATGGGTGGCGAATGAGTCCCCCTTGGCCCCAATTTCAAAATATTTCAAATTTCCTTTCAGGATTTTATTCAAAATCACTTGATGTCGGCTTGTGATGAGGCATGAATGGATACTAAGGCACAATAATTGTATAAATAAGTGATTTTCACCTCATTTTCAGATCTCCTATCCATCTATTCATCTTCTTCACATCTCACATTTCCTATCTCTCATCTCATCTATCTTCTCAAGCAAGCTAGGGCTTTCACATTGCGAGTCATCAATTTAACTTCCTAAGACATCCAAGGGTTGATTCTACATGTTATGTTGTATACTTTCAAGATCAAATCATCATAGAAAGGTAATCCATTCCATTGTTGCATGTTTCATTCCTTTCTTTCATCATTTTGGTTTAATTACCTAAACGGGGTTTGACCAAGGCAAACCCCCATGCCTTAAAACTCAACATCTCTTCTTATCTTGTTTGTTTGCAGATTTAGGTCCCTTGGAAGAATAGAAATTATTGAAGGTCAAGTTGCAAGGTTTTTAAAGCTCTCTCTCCATTCAACAAGTCAAAGAATCAACGAAAGGTCACTTTCATATCCAAATCCGACAGTTTCAAAAGCGAACACTTGTAGAAAGCAAAAGTGAAAATCTAACTATATTGAATCAACTCCTGATTTTGTAGATTCCTGGAGGTGGACTGATTCACCACCCATGGCGAATGAGTCCCACCTGTAGGCCTGAAAAGTTGGTTTTGTCAGATTTCATCTCTCGACAGTCAGAAACCTGTTTCCAGAACTTTTCATCAGAAGCAGAACTAATTCGCCATGCATGGCGAATCAGTCCTAGTGGCCATCAATAGTAATTTTTGAGGCATTCCAAAACCTTCCAGTAACATCAATCTACCTCCAGGTGCACTTTGTTTTGTCTCATCAACTTCTGTTATCTTTTGTTTAAGTTTCTAGTTCATATTTGCAATCAACATTGTGTTTTCCAACATTTTGCATTAGATTAGTTTATATTCATTCATTTGCATTTGTAAGCATTTAAGCACATCCACACACACTTCACTTCCATTTCCCATCCATTCATACATTAATCTTGAGTGAAACATTGTGCATTTTGGGCCCCATTCCCTCTCTCTTTTAGGTGAAATACCTTAAAAGAGAGCAAAAAGGATTTGGGTACCAAAATCCTTCGTTTCAACAACAAATAGTGAAGGAAGGGTTGGGGATCGGGCTCGACGTAGTCAGTAGACACACTAAAAATATCGATCTGTGAAACTCGAAAAGGCACATGGAAGAAAGAAAAAACAAGGAAAGGAAAAGAGAAAGAAAAAGAAGAAAAAAGATAGAAGGAGAAAAGAAATAAAGACGAAAGGAAAACAACATGCAAAACAAAAAGAGGAGGGGGGTCTCCATTTTTTCAAGGATAAAATGGGGTGTAAGTGCGAAGGCACAAAAATAGCATTGAGCTTGTTTGAAGTTTGAGCATATGTGTTTATTTTTAATTTTAATATGCCATATTTTGTGATTAGGGCTTTCTTTTCCTTTTCTATTGAAATTGAATTTCTTATGTCTCATGTTGAGATCAATGACTTTCCCATCATTTTTTCTTTTTGAGTTTTATGAGATTTCTAACTACAAATAATCTATATGAATGCATAAATTATAGTATTTTATGTTCTTGTACTTTTCCAATTTTTTAAATATGAACTAATTATCTACTTACAAAAAAATAATTTCCACTAAATGAATACAATATAACTACTCTTTTCTTCTTCTTGTCATTTTCCAAATTTTTAAATATTAACTAATTAGCTACTTGCAAAATATAAATTTTCACTAAATGGATTTTCTTATGAATGTAATGTAACTATTAATAGAATTAAGAGACTTCCAATCCAACAAATAAATGTAAGGAAATGTTACTTCCTTGGGCAAGAGAGATTTTTTATTTTAAACATGAATAATGGAACTTATAATAAAATGAGGCTTTTATGGAGATTTTGATAATGTGTGCCAACATGTGTCCTTAGAAAGTCCAACTTCCTTATTATTCTAAAAAAAATGGGATCCTCTTCCTTGATTATGGCAAGAAAGAAAGGATACTCTAGGAAAAGTAGAGATCATCTAGAAGGTGAGGGGAGATTTGAAGCTTCTAACATAGAGGGAAAAGGATCACAAGAGTCCTATATGATCATGTAAATGCTGGTGAAACTAACAACAATAGAAATAGTTAAGATCTTAAGGGTGATATATAGAGATAATAAGAGCTTGTTTCTAAAAAAAGATAAATTGCAATTGTATACATCCAAAATTGGTCTAGAGAATATTAATTAAATATTGATTATTTGATTAATGAAATCTTTATTCCTCTACTATATAAATAAATGGCGAATTTATTTACATAGTTCGTATTTTCTTAATTCCTCTTTTCTAAATTACCTTCTTCATGATTTAATCAAATAAACAAATCTAACTAATTTGTTTTATTTTGATTAATTCCCTCTCATTAAATTTGAATTTTTTCACATTTCTACATATTCTTCTAACTTCCCTCCACCTCATCTTCCAACTCACCATGTGTCACATGAAAATAATTATTCCTAATTTCTAAAATGGATATTTACTCTCAACAATTTTAACCAACTCAAAGACACATGGCTTCTTTCTTCAATTAATTCTTTTCTACGCTTGGCAAGATTGTTTTACTAAAGGGAACAATTGCCTTGTTTTCTCCATCTTCCTCATTTCTCACCATCAATTTCTCCAGATCGAATCCTGATCATTCATTACTGCCAACTCACCTAATGCCTTGGTGAAATCTATAAATTGAGGCCCATTTATAGCTTTTCATAAGGAGCATTTGCATAATATTACTCTGCAGGAATTCATTCAACATTTTGAGAACTTAGTTTGCATTTTCAATTCAACATTTAGAATAGATTACCAATTAGATTAGAATCATGGCTCCTTTAGATGTTTCTTAGCTTGTTTAAATGCAACATTTAGAATCATATCATCTTCATTAGTTTAATTCTGCTTCTACATTGCATCATTTCCATATCATTTTGTATACAATAGTTCACCCATCATGTCATTTAATCACATCATTTAGTTGAATCCTTTGATCATGTAGATGTAGATTTAGATTCTACATTCTAGTTTATAGGCTACTCGTTTCTTAGGTGACATCCTAGTGAATTAGTGCATAATTAAGATATGAGAGCACAATTACTAGGACATTTAAGAATAGAGGGAGATGGAATGTTTTTAAGGAATCATGTTATCGAATTATGCTATGTTAATTTAGATTTCCTTATTATAATACATTGCATCTAATTGTGTGTTATTTGTTAGTATAACTCGCATATTTTCTTACACACATAAATTGGCGCCCACTATGGGGCCTAACCCCTGTTACTTTGATATTTTATGGAAAGTGTGTTTTACAGGCTCGGACATAGGTTTCTCTGGCGCAACTGCTGAATTCTCTGGCGCTTCTGAAGGATTGTTTAGCGCATCCATCGACTGTTCTGGCACAATGAAGGATTTATCTGGTGCATTAGGGGGTTTCTATAGCACTTTTACCTATTTCTATGGTGCATTTCATTAATTTTGTGGTGCATTTACCTTTTTAGTGCATTAGCTCACTATAATGGCACTTTTAATTTTCTCTATAAATTTCTCTTGAGGCTAAAAATTGATGTGTTTTTTTGTTGTGCAGACTTCATAAACGTTGTCAGAGACTTTGCTGAAACTCAAGAATGCTTGTCAAAGGAAAATTTATGACAAACTACTAATAAATTTGATGCAGGGGTTGGATTTAATGTATTTCCTTCTTGCTTAAATTAGGAATCAAGACTAATTAACAAGGAAGGAACACCATGTCTGTTGCATGCATGAATGGTAGGCATATGCTCTCCCCTTAACTGGGTGACCAAAAAGCTAGACCCATTCATTCTCATTGTCTTTTGTGTGTATTGAATGGTAGGAATATTCTCTCCCCTTAACTAGGTGACCAAAAAGCTAGACCCATTCTTGTTTATTTGCGAGTGTGAGTAGGGTATACAACGTGGGTTCTCTCTTTATTCATGCAAAATAAAGATTGATCAAACTACGGGTATACTCGCTTGCTTTTGTTTATCCTAGAGGGTCTTCCTTGTGGGAAAAATAACTCACCCAAGGGAACGACCCAACCGATAACACGCTAAATCCAAGTGCATTTCCAACTGTTATATAAATGTGGGTACTGGAACAAAGGCTAGTATCACGAGGATAGTTCCGATGAGAAGGGCAACAATGGTCTCTCGCCGCATGGATTATCCCCCACGAATGGAAATTCCTTACTAAAACCCTTGTTGTAGTTTGGCCAAAACCTTTATCTATTCTTTTGGTGTAGCAATGGTTGTTGTAAAGGCATCCACATTCTCACAATTTTTAGTAGAGATGATCAGCCTGCCATGGGAGTTTTATGGAGGCCGAAAGCTTGGTTGACCTGAGAAGTGAGTGCACTATAAGGGGGAGCCCATGTGGCCAAGCTTCTGAATTCATCCGCTAAAAATAAGTGCAGTTGGGATAAAACCCGCGTGGAATCCAAGAGAATATAGTCTTTCACAACCCTAAGGAATGTATGTTGTGCTTGATTGTGTTTTCCAAAGTGTTTTCAAAAAAAACCTCAAACAAAACCTCACACACTGGAAAAGTGCAAAACTGTGATTCAGAATACATCACTGGAAACAAATCATTCTCTGACCAAAAACTAGAAAAATCAAGTAAACTAGCACCAAATTGTTACATTACCTAGTTCAACACATTCATTGTTTCCTATAGCGCATTCACCACTTTTTCTAGCACATCCACCTTCTGTTACGACGCATATGCCCCATTTTCCAGTGCATACTCTGAACTCTGTAGCACATTTACCAAATTTTGTGCGCATAGACTCAAAACTTTGGCGCATTTATCCAATTCTGTGGCACATTTACCCAATTTTCTGGTGCATTTTCCTGATTCTATGGCTCATCCCAACTTTTCTGCGGTGCATCTAAGCTTTTCCAATAGCACATCTGCCTTTCAACGCATTCACTAACTGTAACGGCGTATCCACTAAAATTCATAACCAGAGAATTGAATTTGACCTTTATTCGACATTTTGAAACCAGATTCAAAAAACCTTTCCAATTCAGAATCATTCCCCATAAACAAAGGAGTCTAAACATGATCCTTATCCAATGATTTCATGAAAGATTAAAATCCAGAAACCAAAGTCCATAGCTCTTAGTCCAAAAGCTCATAAAAAATGTCTCTCAACACTCTACGAATTTAGAGACAGATTGCTCTTCAATTTCTATATAAAAGCTTCAAAGAATAACCTCGGCTTGTATTCGTTTTACTATTTCCAAAATCTAAGACTTTTCCAAAGGTTTTAACATCTCGTCTAAAAAGGAAATTTGTCTCCCATTTCACGATTGGAACCAAAATGCAGAATCTTCTCAAGTTCACAATTATTCCTTAAATTCCTTAGAGTCTAACTTGTTAAAATTGACTTGTCCAAGTGAAATCCTTTACCTAAACTTTGATCACAAATCTAAAAGTGCCCAATCATCATAAAAAACCCAAAATTTGGTCATCAAGTTGTGTTTCCCCATCAAGATTCATCATCCTTCATCTTGAAACAATACACTTTACATCAAATTTTATCACCTTGGTTATATCAATAGAATTCATCATTCTATTCAACCTAGGTATCCCTTTGGCACTCTCAATTAACGATCAAAATTTAGCAAACCTTCATCACTTGCATGCCCATTTTAACAAGATCCCAAAAATAAAAGCTTAAGGAAAAAGAACCTGAATCTCAAAATACCATGGTTGAACCAGAGGAAAATCCCTTTCACAAGATTTCTCAAAACAAAACGGAAGAGATAATAGAGGAGGAAATAGAACAAGCCAATCCATATCCCAAATTCCATAAATTCCTAGAAAGAATATTTGAAAAATATGGGCAAAAATACCTCCTAATGTTGGAAAATCAAGGGGTCAAACTACCTAGTGACTTTGATGTCAATAAATTGAAGGCAATCCCGAAGAAAACTGAGACTGAAACATCTCCTACAGATTAAATGGCTATTCTAACACATTAGATGCAAAACCTTCAACAACAACTGCAAGATATGCAAGGAGGGACTCCAAAAAGATACATTTTAAGAGATATTTGTCCCTATCCCTTTGATAGAAGGTTAAACATGATACCATTTCCCCCAAATTGTGAATTGCCAAAATACGATAAATACAATGGGAAAATGGGCCCCATAGACCATGTGCGAGAATTTCAAACAATGAGTGTTGAGTTTGCTCATGAGGACACATATTTGATGAGACTCTTTCCTCACAACTTAGGAGGTCACTGTATGGAATGGTTTTCAAAATTATAACTAGGTATAAAATCTTTCCAAGAACTTGTCAACCAATTCATCACACAGTATTCATATAACATTGCACATGAGATAACCATGAAGGATCTTTGTAATACCAAACAAAATCAAGGGGAAGCCTTTCTTGTATTCTTACTGTGATAGGTCGAATTTAGGTGCTAGAAAATGAACAACAAGCAAAAAAGTGAAAAATAACACCAAAAACAACCTACACCTCAAGATTAGCCTAGTCGGATTCAATACAAAATAAAGGCAACAAATGGAACTTTTTACCTTGTGTCGAATTGATCCTTTGGTTGGCCCTTCGATCTTTGGTGTTGTATGCTCCTTGGATGGCATGAGATGCAAGCTAGATGATGATATGATAATGGATGAAAGTGGATGCAAGTGTGAAAAATGGCTAAGTATGGCTCCTAGAATTTTTTTGCAAGAGTTTGGCTACAATGCATGATCTCTCTACAAAATGAGAGAAAAGAGGGGGTATTTATAGAGAATTTGGAATTATCTAGGGAAATGGATGGTCAAGATTAAGCCACCAAGATCAAGATGTAGGGCTAAGGTGAGTTGGGAACTCACAAGCCCTCATATCTTGACATGTGGCATGTGATATGGCTCAAAGAGGTGATGTTTACATGAGGTGGAAGGATAGTACATGACATGGAGAGGGTACATAGTACCTTGGGATTGGGACAAGATTTCCTCATAAAGGAGGTACTTGTCCCCATGTGGGTGAGAGGACATATGGGGAATTAAAAATTCCTCAAATATTCTCATGGGGATGAGAGAAGGAATTTAAAATTCCTTTAAATGCATTGGGGGATTAAATGTGAATTAAAAATTCACACAGGGAATGGAGATGCCTTGTCAAAAGGAGAAAGTATTTAATAGGGTTGACTCAATTAAGTGATTAAGGTTGTGCAAATACTTGATTAGAATAATTAATGAAGATTAGAAGAGGGTTAGATTTCACATGTGACTTGATGTGACAAGTCAAAGATCACATGGGGAAGAGAAAAAATAATTTAATATTCCTTAGAAGGATAAAAAGAATTAAAAATTCCTTGAGAGGTTGTTTAGGCTAGTTAGTGAAGGATTAGAGGAGGGTTAGGTGGCTAAGAGATATTAGAGGCCAACTTGCAAAAGTTGGAGGATGTGACACATCCTAATCAAGGATTAGGCATGTGCACATCCCTAATGATGAGATTAGAAGATGGATTAGGATTAAATAAAAAAAATGGAGGATGTGACATAAAGGGAATTAAATAAATGACATATTTATTTAATTCATTTGATGAAAGGGGGAAGGTATTTAATTATTTAACTAGATACCTTAGGGATTAGAAGAACTTTAGAGGGATTAATTAAATAATAGCGATATTACTTAGTTAATGCAGATAAGGGGATGTTTAGACGAAAGGAGATAAATTTGGATAAATTAAGTGTCCAAATTTAGGTGTCTACACTTACAAAGGTGATGAAGGTTATTTGCTTGATATGCTCATCCCATTCCTGAATGAGAAAAGATGGAGATTTTCATTGATAATATTAATAGTGAAATGAGCTATAGACTGCAATTACAATGTCCCCCTAGCTTTGAGAAGATAGTAGAAAACAGTGTCAAAGTCAAAGAAGCCTTAGTCAAAAGAGGGTATTAAAAATCCATAATGAAGGATCAAACAATGCTAGCTCTTCCAACCATCACAACAATGAGAAACCCAAATTTTGGACAAGGAACAAGAATGCCAACGACGGTGTTGCTAAGACACATAATGCTAAACTAGCCTTTAATCTATCAGGAACCACGACCAAGACCAATCAAAACATCAATCAGGGCACTAATCAAAATATCAACCCACCCAACAATCAAAATGGTCACAATCAAAGTAACACCACATCAAAACCTCCACCGTATCAAACACAATCAAACCATAGAAAATTCACACCTTTGGGTCAATCACACAATTTTGCGTTGAGGGAACTTCTTGCAAATAACCTCATAACACTACCTGACACTCGATGCTTTGAACCAAAAGTAAAATCGTCATGGTGGAATGATGCCTATTATTGTGAATTCATCGGTGCAAAGGTCATCAAATAAATAGTTGCATGCAATTGAAACACAAAATACAAGATTTGATAGATAGAAAAATCATACGAATAGAGGAACCCCAAACAAATGCAGATCATGAGGCATTTAAGAATCCTTTACCGAACTATGAAAAAGGGGAGTCCTCTACGACCAATAGCAAGGGAAAGAATGTAAACTATGTCCATGATACTGTCATAAATCATATTTCAGTAGCAGAAGACCAAATGAATACCATTGAAACCAATTATCATCAAGACGTTACTGCAAACAGTAATCCGATCTATGACACTCCAATTGAACAAGAACAAGACATCATTATCCTTGAAAATCAAATCAATGACATCAAACTAGATATGACCACAAATGATACCCAAATCAATGTCATTAAAATTAATGGGAAACAGGACAACATACTAGTGAACGCAACCACACGAGCACAAGCCAAATATGTTTTAAAAGGAAGTTCATCCAGAACCTTCGCTGCATCGTCCAATCAATATAACATAGTGGATCAATTACAAAAGATCCCTGCAAAAATATTGATATTGGAATTGCTCAAAATTTTGCCTGCTCATAAAGAGATTTTGGAAAAAGCTCTAGTGGACACAACAGTACCAACTAATATGGAAGTTTGTAAATTCAAAGCCATGGTGGACATTTGACTGCACCCCATTTCCTATCCTTTTCTGAAAATGATGACACATCTATTTCTCATCCCCATAATGTCACTCTTCATATTGAAGTCCTAATTCATAAACATCGTGTCAAACATGTCCTAATAGATGGAGGAGCTAGCCTGAATATATGTACTCTAAGGCTTGTTCGTGCCTTGGGATTCTCTAAGAATGCAATTGATTCAATGAAAAAGTTTACAATAAAAGCATATGATGATGAGGAAAAATCTTCACAGGGATTGATTATCTTACTTATTCAAGTAGGACCAATTCAGAAAGATGTAATTTGCCAAGTCTTAGACAAGGATTTGACCTATAACATACTATTGGGTCACCCCTGGATCTATGAAATGCAAGTAGTTATGTAACCTACCATCAATGTTTGAAATTTTCTTGTGGTGGTCAAGAAATCACCATTTCAACTGATTCAAATAGTCCTCAGTATTACAATACCCTAAAATCTATCCAAGATGTTTTTGTGCCTCATAATAGAGAAGCCTCCATTTCCACCCCTTCCAAAGATCAAATCCAATCAAGTTCCTCATCCAAACCATTGGTCATCGTCTCAAATTAAGAAGGTCAATCTAGTTCCATGTCTAAACAGTCTGAGAAGAAAGAAGAAGTTACTCCATCCACCTCCTCAAATCATGAAGCCCAATTGAATTCCTTGTCAAAGCAATTTGATGAAAAAATCCCAGTCAAAGACAAAGGTGTTGGTGAATATTTCTTTGAACGATCTCTATGTCTTTCACAATTCTCTTCCCCAAAGTCATATGGGCAACCCTCCACATCAACACAACAAACATCACCACCAGTTACCAAATTTGATGGTCGGTTTATAAAAGAAAGCACTAGGTTTGATGAAGCAGAAGACAAAGATATTCTAAACTGGCTCTATAAGGATGAAGAAGAATCCCAAACATCAACTACAAATGTACAAACAACCCAATATGGAAAAGGCTTCACCATCTTGGAAAAGATGGGATATGAGGGAAAAGGTCCCATAGGCAAAAGGAAAGAGGGAATTATAGAACCCATTCAACCCATTTTAATTAATACAAAAGACAAGACCGGGTTGGGCTATAAAGAGGATACAAAAGAAAAGGTGGTTGAAAGAATCTTATAGTTGCAAGCTAGTGATGAGCATGAAATTGATTCTAATGAATATGTGTGGGGTTCCCTATTAGAAGAGTCTTGTCATGATAAGGAAATTGATGTGGTACACAAATATGCACCTCTACTCGAGGAGGGACAAAGTTCAGGTACTAGATCACTTGAATTTGGATTGCAACACCTTAATGATTCTAGCAAAGATGATTCAACTCGGAGTGAAATAGATAATTCAGAGGAGAGTTACCTTATAGACCTTGATTTTACTATTGGAGAAATTGAAGACACCACTATCAGAACTCTTACCATTTTCGATCTTAATTAGTTTGGTGACTTCTTACCCTCAGACATCCCGAGCTCATAGATTGGGACCTAACTGAGCCATTTGACATCCCTACATTTTCAAACGATGATGTCATCGTCAACTTCCTCTGTGCCAACAATCCTGAAATAGATTCCACCAATGAACATCATAACAAGGCTTCCACACGAGGTAGTATCAAATCTTCCAGCTGCAAAATGAATAATACAGGAAATAGATCTGATATTGAAAACCATTCAATGTCAATGTCAGATCCATAAAAAGTAAAAACAAAGAGTGCATCTAACGGCGAAAACCTCTCTAAGGCATCAAAGGATGGAAGATTTGATACTCTCCTAGAACATTTTTAGTAATTATCAAAGGTCTTGATTGAACCCACACAGTCTGTCAACATTGGCAATGAAGAGACAGTGAAGACTATCCATCTAGTGACATCTTTGACATACCAGGAAAAACCAAGCTTTCTCAAAATTTTCACAGAAAAACAAGTCAACTTTTCTTGGTCATATGCTGACATGCCAGGGATTGATCCATAATTCATCATGCATCACTTATCCTTACCACCAGGAGTGAAACCGGTCAAGCAAAAGTTGAGGAAAATGCACCCACATATTGCCTTATTGGTAAAGGCAGAGTTGAAGAAGTTGTTAGATGTAGGATTCATTAGACCCATTGACTATGCTAACTGGATTTCCAATATTGTGCCAATTTCAAAACCTGGTAACAACATTCGTATTTGCACAGATTTCTGGGACCTTAATAAAACCTGCCCTAAAGATGATTTTCCTTTGCCAAATATAGATATCATAGTAGAATTGACAACAGGACATGGCATGCTATCACTGATGGATGGATTTTCTAGATATAACCAAATCAAAATAGCTCTAGAAGATCAAGATAAGATGACCTTTACTTGCCCCTGGGGAACATTCTGTTGGAACGTTATGTCATTTGGATTGAAGAATGTAGGAGCTACCTACCAACATGCCATGACAACAATCTTTCATGATATGATGCATACTTTCATGCAAGACTATGTGGATGATTTATTGGCTAAATCATATACTAGGGAAGGACACCTGGAGATCCTAGATAAAATTTTCACTAGATTGGAAAAATTCAATGTACGACTAAATCCCAAGAAATGCATGTTTGGGGTGATGTCAGCTAAACTCCTGGGGTACATAGTTTCGGAAAAGGGGATTGAGGTAGACCTGACCAAAGTCAAAGCTATTATGGAAATTTCACCATTGAATAACATCAGTCAACTCTGATCTCTACAAGGGAGGTTTCAATCAATTCGTAGATTTATTTCACAATTGGCGGACAAGACCCATCCCTTCACTCATCTACTGCATAAGAATGTTTCTTTCCGATGGGATGAGAAATGTGAAGGAGAATTTAACCATTTGAAACAATATCTAATGAATCCAACTGTCCTAGTACCACCAGTAGAAGGGAAGCCATTACTGTTATATATTGCTACAACTGAGACATCATTGGGGGCTTTATTAGCATAAGAAGATTCAGCAGGAAAAGAGAGCAATTTACGACATCTACAGGATGCTAAATGGCTATGAGATCAACTATACCTCCATTGAAAAGGCTTGTCTGGCAGTAGTATTTTCCACCCAACAGCTATGACACTACATGTTAACTCACATCATCAAGTTGATAGCCAAAATAGATCCTTTAAAATACCTTCTCAACAAAGCTAACTTAACAGGGAGATTGGCTAATTGGGTCATGATACTCAGTGAATTTGATATCCAATATGTGGATAGGAAAGCAATAAAAGGACAAGCAATCACTGACCAATTAGCATAAGCACCTCTACCAGATAATCATCCCTTATAGATTGAATTTCTGAATGTTGATGTTGTCGCCTTGGCCGCCAAGGAGTGGACACTATACTTTGATGGATCACACACCCAACACGAATCAGGAGCTGAAATCCTATTTGTCACTCCACAAGGACATACCATACCAAAATCATATAGACTGTTGTTCCCTTGTACCAACAACATGGCATATTATGAAGCATTAATCATTGGCATCAAAATAACTATAGAATGGAAGGTCCTAGAATTACAATTATATGGAGATTCTCAGTTGGTTATTAATCAAGTCAATGATGATTATCAAACAAGGGATGATAAATTGATTCCCTACAAAAGAATGTTGGATGATTTCAAGAAATACTTTGTGGATATCAAATTTGAACAGATTTCAAGAGTGGACAATAAAGTTGCCGATGCGATGGCCACTATTGCTTCATTGTTACAAATTCTAGAGAAAAGAAGTCATTACGAATTCTTGGTGGAACAACTATTTTCTCCTACCTATGATGATACCGAATCCCATTTTATGTGTCACCTATCCAATACCAATACCTCAATCTATGGTGAAATTTATACCTACTTAAAAGATAACACCCTTCCACTCGACCTGTCACGAAACCAAATATGCAATTTCATTCACCAAGCCACCCGACGTACTCTTATTGCGGATGTATTATACTGACAAGGTCTTGACAAAACTCTCCTATGATGTCTGGAACGCGATGAGTTTAAAATGGCTTTACGTGAAGTTCATGAGGGTGTTTGCGAAACACATTCAAGTGGCCTAACCTTAGCTAAGAAACTCCTTCGTTTAGGATATTATTGGCCAACTATGAAAAATGAGTCTTTTCAGTTTGTGAAGAAATGTCAGAAATGTCAGATTTACAACAACCTCATCCACAATCTAGCTCAGGAACTTCAACCTTTTGCATCCACATGGCCCTTTTGTTAGTGGGGACTAGATCTTGTCGGTAAAATTCATCCATCTTCATCAAATGGACACAAGTTTATCATCATAGCTACAAAATACTTCACAAAGTGGATTGAAGTTGTTCCTCTAATCAATATCATAGGAAAGAAAATTTCATCATTCATCCTCAATTACATCATCTGTCGGTACGATATCCCTCAATCCATTGTCACTGACAATGGGAGACCGTTCAAAAATCAAGACATGCAAGAATTGTGTGAGAAGTTCAACATTCAACATCACTTCTCTACACCCTATTATCCTCAGGGAAACGGTTAGGTAGAGGCCTCCAACAAAACTATTCTAAAAATATTGAAGAAAATAGTCAATGATGCAGGACGTGATTGACACATCCAGTTAAACCTTGCTCTGTGGGCATACCGCACTAGTATTTGCACACCAAAAAGAGCCACGCCATATGCTCTTGCATATGGGTTTGAGGCCATTGTACCCATTGAGGTCGAATTACCATCGCTTTGGGTTTCATTAAAGGGTATCATCTCTAATGAGGATTATCGGGTATCAAGGTTGCAAGAACTGGAACTGTTAGATGAATGGCACCAACATGCAGTGAACCACCTGAAAGCCTACCAACAACGGATGTCTAGAAGTTACAATTATAAAGTCAAACCCAAAACATTTCAAGTTGGTGACCTGGTATTGAAGGAGAACCCTCGTAACCAGCAAGATAGAGAGAAGAAAGGAAAGTTTGAACCGAATTGGTTGGGCCCCTTTGTCATTGTGTCAGTCTATGGTTCAGGAGCATACCAGTTATCCACGCCAAAAGGAGACCTGTTTGAGGAGCCCATGAACAACCTCCATCTCAAGAAATTCTACACATAATTCATTCACTGCATTGAAAAAAGTCCTAAAAAAATCTAAAAACATCAGAAAAAGTCCTGAAAAAATCCAAAAACATCGAAAAAAGTCCTGAAAAAAATTCAAAAACATCAGAAAAAGTCCTGAAAAAATCCAAAAACATTAGAAAATGCCCTGAAAAAATGGTCACCCTGGTGAAAACCTAGCAAACAAGCATCTTAGTGACAACAAAAAAATCAAAAAATACAAAAAAATAAAAAAAAGGGAAAAATACAAAAAAAATCATAAAATCTGAAAAAGTACAATAAAAGCAAGTAGTGAAAACCTTGCAACAGGTGCTATTTGTGATAGGATGGCTTCTTCCTCTATAGGAACGTGTCTCAACCATTGGCTCTTCCCTGTCATTATCCACATCCTTCATTCGAGCCTCATGTACATATTCTGCTATGTCGGTCATGTCTCATCTTGGCTTCTTGACCATTGTACATATCCAAAATAAATTGGTTTGTTTCCACTAGGGGCAAAATCTTGAAATCATTGGGGGAAATGAAATTTGAGCTTGAACCAACATACAAACAACAAGAAGACAAACACAACAAAACAATGATCATAGTGCAATCAAACATTGAACATCAATCACCATTAGAAACGTATCAAACATCTATATCATGTCAGAAAATCCAAAAACAGGTCAAAAGTCAGTCAAAAACATAAACGTCTGGTCAAACTATGTAGTCTCTGCGTATATAACGTAGGCAAGGCTAATCTTTGATCAGCCCTTGAGGCCTCTAGGATAAATCTTTAGGTTAGATTCTTGGTCAAAATCCCAGAAAACACATATAAATTAGAAAATCCAAAAAATCCAAAAAAAAAAATAAAATCAAAATCAAAAGGATGATGCTCTTCTGAATCACGGTTTTATCACTTTACACAATTGTTCAAATTATTTGCATTATGATTGTTGTTATCATTTCTTAGGAGAAATTCAAGGATGTCAAAGAACTAGATAAGCTATGATCGAGAATGATTTTTCTTTGTCTACTGTCCACGAGTTGATCATTATTACTATGTGAATCGTCATGGGACGTGCTCTACAAAGTATCACTGATGAAATTTTGGGTTCGCATAGGAAAACAATTAACTCTTGTCTATTCACGCAAGAAATGCTCAGGTCATCTTGGTCTAATTATACCTAGACGCTTGTGTTAACTTGCGCTATCAAACGTCATGGAAGTAGTACTCAGGTCATCTTGGTTTAATTATACCATCAATGTTTGTACTCACTTTCAACATTTTAAAAGCTCAATGATGATAACAAGCACAATAAATTACTGGGATGACAACATTGCATTGTTAAAAGTGCTTGTCTAGGTTACATTCATACTAGATGTTGTATTGGTATTTATAGATTTCTCCAAGGCTGATGTTATTCCTATCATTAATAGATTGAGTACACTTGAAATTACCAAAAAGATCATTTAGAGGCATGAGCATTAGGACATCATTCATAGTATTATCATATCATATACACATTCATTAAAACATTAGATCATATATTTGCATCATGAAAATCTAAAAATAAGTACATCACCATGTCACATCATTTAAAAATTCATTTAGTCATTAGATCATATATTTTCATTATGAAAATCTAAAAACAAATGCATTTGATCATATCATTTCCATCCATATATATTTAGTCATACATTTTAGGCACCAACATATGTAAATTTTCATTCATTCACTTCATACATGCAATCATATATTTGCATCAAAAAATACAAAAACATAGATTACCATCCATATCATACATCCATAGGAACACATAGAATTATCCATCATTAGAATAATCCACTTTTGCATTAACATCGTTATCGCATCATATAATTGCATCAGAAAAATCCAAAAATAACAACATATAGACATTTTCATAGAACATCATAAGATCATAATACATGTTGCATCCATACCACATAATATCATCATCATGAAACATCACATAGCATGCATAATAGGAAATTAAATGCATCCATCATAAATCAACACACATAACACATAGGACTATCGTCATCATCGCTGCACATATATATCTCAAAATATGTCAAGTGTACAAGGATATCTGAATGTAAAGAAATACATCATCAAAATGGTGGTAGAATCATCAAGTATTAGTGTATACATATCATGAACGAACATCAAGTATCAAAGCCCTATGTGGTACTCCCCCCAGATGGTGCTGGCATCCTCAGACCTCTACCCCCTGCTGCACCTGAAGGACCTACACTTGGATCCCTCCGATCTCCAGGCAATGGCTGTGTAACACCCATGCTCACTATCCGTGATTGAGATCTGCTAGTCCAAGACAGGTGAAACTCTCTCACCGCTCTGGAGGGACCAACTCACGATAACGGCCTCTGTAAAACTCAACCTCCTGGACCATGTGGTGAATCTCTCAAAAGTAATCAACGGATCCTGTGGCTGTCATAGCCTACTACAACCTCTCAGTAATAGCCTTTGCCTGCTCCACCTGTCGTCTCAATGTATCTCTCTCTGCAGTCAATGTAGCAACCTAGCCCTATCCCTATACCTGCCCCTGGCCCTGCACCTGTGCCAGTTGCTGTCAGGCAACATCCCTCTTGGCTGTCAATTTCTATATATGCCCCTGAGCCTGTAGTTGTGCTTGTACCTATGCTAACAGTTGGGTCTATGCCTGTAACTGGCCCTATACCTGTGTTAATTGCCCCTGAAAAGTCTGAACCTGGGCATGTAGGGCAGTGATCTGATACTACTGCTGCTGTGAGGATAGTCGTATCTGAACATGCTATTGTGTTGTTGCTACTAATGATCACCGCCTGCGAGGCACTCTAACATCAAACCCAAGGTGGGCACCACCTCCTCCATCTCCTCCACCACAATCACCACCTCCTCCATCCCCTTCATCATCATCACGACCATCATCTCCACCTTCTCCCTCCTCCTCATCTCCATCACCTCTGCCTCATCTCTATTTGGGTGGCCTGTCATCATCATCCTCTAATGCCGGCACAGGCTCATCAGGTCTTAAAATCCTTGGAAATGGATGCTCCACAAAATACTGTGAATACTCCTCACTCATATATCCCTCCACAATATCCAGAAAGTAATCCTAGATCACTGATTGTAAATGCTAGTACTCATCACATGCAACATCATAAGATAATGTGGGCCCCCACTCGGTCACGTCCTGCTGTCTCTGTGCATACATAGCTGATCCCTTAGGCATCCCTACACTCTGTCGTACTGTCTGAGCACCCTTCGTAACATGAATCTCTCAATGATATAATGTGTCCATCCGATAAGGTACCTCAATGTCATAACAAAGGGCATCTCCAGATGATCCTTGACCCACTACTCATAGTCTACATATGGCCTCTAGGTAACTGAATCCAAATCATCTAGTACTTGGTGCCAATACTCTAGTTTGCTCAGCTTATGCTGGACAATTGCACCTACATAACCATAGATATAAGGCCTCCCAAACGGCTGAAATCTATCTGTCTCTGGCCGTGTCACTGTAATATGCTCCCAGGCCCAGACTTGGAGCAATGTAAACCCTACAGATAGACTGGCTCCCCTGAGGTATACCACCTGGTGCAAATCATGATACAAGTGTGCGAGCATTCATGAAACCTAAGCAAAATGGGTCCCAAACTGAATCATCTGCTCTAAGGTGCGACCCCAATCGATGGATAATCCCTTTGCCCTCTTGTCGGGACATAAGAAGCCATCGACAAATCCCACAAGCATGAAAGGCAAAGGGGCATATCTCTCAAACATCTCTTGCCATGGTACCTAGTATCCAACAATATGATCATCCTGGAAAATCTGGCATAAAGCATCTGTACCTCCCTGCTCAGTGTGATCATAGGTCACAATATCACCCATCATAGGAATCCACAAAATCCTATAGACATCCTTTGGTGTCACAGTTATCTCTCTGGTGGCCAAATGAAAAGTGTTGTGGTTGCTATGCCACCTCTTGGCTAGTGCAGTCAGCAATCCCCGATTAATCCTAATCTAGGGCATGTCGATCAATGAAGATAAGCCGCATCTCTCAATGATATCTCTATTAGCTCATGACAACTACAAGATCAACTCCCAAGTCTGTGGGAATCATTCTCGAGATTGAAGATTATCTAAATCCATCTCCTATCATTTTAAAACATCGCAAATCAGCATATCAATCAAATTAAATCAACAAAACAATCAAACATCAATCAATCATCCTATCAGTTCTAGTGAGGTTTTCATCAAATCTCGTCAACATCTGTTTTGATTCTCGCCTATCATGAGGTCAAAATGACATCATTATTAGTGTATCTCGCCTATCATGAGGTCACTAAATCATCTATTCTATCATCAACAACAAATTATTGGCTGACGCAATCAAACATCACCAATTTCAAGGAGAAAAATAAGAAAATCTTCAAAATTTGCCCTAGAAGTGCCATAATAGAGCTTCGATGTGCCAAAAGGACAGATGCACCATTAAACACGTTGAATGCGCCACTTCAGGACACGAATGCGTTGATTCATCAGATGTGTCTAAAGTTTCTTCCGATGCGCCGAAGAATCTTTTCTATGCACCATTCCACCTATGCGCCAAAGGATTTCCTCATATGCGCCGAAGAATCTCATTGATGCGCCATTTTATCATATGCACTGGAGAATCTCTCTGATGCACCGAAACCCCAATCTAAAGCGTCGTTTCTTAAAATTGACCTATTGTCTACCTAGAAGCGCCATTACAATCTTGTGATGCGCCACAATCCGAAGCGTCAAAACAGACTATGAAAGCGCCATTAAAACTACCCTAAGAGCTAAAACATTTGGCGGAAGCGCCAAAAAACCTAGCCTAAGCCGCATAAGAAATTTTGAAAGTGTTGAAACTTTTCCAAAATTAAAAAAATTGAAATTAAAAACGTGGAAAAATCAGTTCAAATTCACAAGAAAAGTTTTGAAATCCTTACTGGAGGTCCGTATCCCACTAGCCGATTGTGTCATCGCACACGCTTGAATCGATGAGTCTCATGGGGGATTGCCATTTTGCTCAAATGCTCAGGAATTCTCTCTCACTTCAATAATTTTCAAAATCACAACATGCACAAATGACTCCTTTTTCACTTTTTACCTCTTAATAAGGGTAATTAAAAAGGTAATTTTGGTGGCATATTTTAATTTCTTTTAAGGGGCAATTAATTGGGGCAACTCAAATTTTTCAATATCGAGAGATAAATCTTGGGAATAACATCAAAGCTGAATTTTATCATCATCATCATCATAAATTAGTAAAAAATTTCAAAAATCATTAAAAATCTTTTATTATCACAAATTCCTCGATTTATCTCCCGAGGGGGCATACAGTCGTAATCTTCTGAAAATCACCGTTTGGGGTATCGGTGAAATTTTAGTAGCACTGGTAGATTTTTATTTGAAGTAATGCATAAACACATCACTTCAAAGAGAGGCAAAATGTATACATCCAAAATTGGTTTGGAGAATATTAATTAAATATTGATTATTTGATTAATGAAATCTTTATTCCTTTACTATATAAATAAATGGCGAATTTATTTACATAGTTCGTATTTTCTTAATTCCTCCTTTCTAAATTACCTTCTTCATGATTTAATTAAATAAACAAATATAACTAATTTTTTTTTTATTTTGATTAATTCCCTCTCATTAAATTTGAATTTTGTCACATTTCTACATATTCTTCTAACTTCCCTCCACTTCATCTTCCAACTCACCATGTGTCACATGAAAATAATTATTCCTAATTTCTAAAATGGATATTTACTCTCAACAATTTTAACCAACTCAAAGACACATGGCTTCTTTCTTCAATTGATTACTTTCTACACTTGGCAAGATTGTTTTACTAAAAGGAACAATTACCTTGTTTTCTCCATCTTCCTCATTTCTCACCATCGATTTCTCCAGATTGAATCCTGATCGTTCATTACTGCCAACTCACCTGATGCCTTGGTGAAATCTATAAATTGAGGCCCATTTATAGCTTTTCATAAGGAGCATTTGCATATAATTACTCTACAGGAATTCATTTAACATTTTGAGAACTTAGTTTACATTTTCAATTTAGCATTTTGAGAACTTAGTTTGCATTTTCAATTTAGCATTTAGAATAGATTACCAATTAGATTAGAATCATGGCTCCTTTAGATGTTTCTTAGCTTGTTTAAATGCAACATTTAGAATCATATCATCTTCATTAGTTTAATTTTGCATTGCATCATTTCCATATCATTTTGTATACAATAGTTCACCCATCATGTCATTTAATCACATCATTTAGTTGAATCCTTTGATCATGTAGATGTAGAATTAGATTCTGCATTCTAGTTTATAGGCTACTTGTTTCTTAGGTGACATCCCAGTGAATTAGTGCATAATTAAGATTTGAGAGCACAATTACTAGGACATTTAAGAATAGAGGGAGATGGAATGTTTTTAAGGAATCATGTTATCAAATTATGCTTTGTTAATTTAGATTTCCTTATTGTAATACATTGCATCTAATTGTGTGTTATTTATTAGTATAACTCTCATATTTTCTTACACAACAATTATACACAACCTCCTATCTAGAATGCTAAGAAAATGCACACAAATTCATATAAGAGTATAAATATATTATGGATGGAGATATTTTGTAGGTGTGGATCTGGAGTTGCATGGCTATACTAATTCTGATTGAGCAAGGTGTGTCACTGATCGGAAGAGCACCTTTGGATGTTGCTTCAGTTTGGGTTCTGCTATGATATCTTGGTGTAGCAGGAAGCAGTCATCTGTGGTATTGAGTACAATAGAGGCAGAGTATATTGCAACTTGTATGGCATCTCGGGAAGCAGTATGGCTTTGTAAGCTCCTTGTAGGATTGTTTGGACAATCAATGGAGCCTACTATCATTCATTGTGATAACCAGAGTTGTATGAAGCTTTCTTTCAATCCTGTGTTTCATGACAAAACCAAGCATGTTGAGATCAAGTATCACTATATTAGAGATATGGTACTGCGGAAGGCTATTCAGCTAAGGTATATTAGCACTGATGAGCAGATGACAGACATTCTCACCAAGCTGCTCTCTAGAATCAAGTTTGTGTACTTTCGAGATAAGCTTGGTATGGTGGAGAATCCAACCTTAACTAAGAAAGAGTTTCAGCATCAGTGAGCCTATTTAATGAGTTCTTCTCTGTGAGAGAAGTTCGAGGTGAAATCCCTAGTTTAATGAGTTCTTCTCTATGAGAGGAGTTCGAGGCGAAATCCCTAGTTTAATGAGTTCTTCTCTTTGAGAGGATTTCGAGGTGAAATACCTTATTTAATGAGTTCTTCTCTGTGAGAGAAGTTCGAGGTGAAATCCCTTGTTTAATGAGTTCTTCTCTGTGAGAGAAGTTTGAGGTGAAATCCCTTGTTAATGCATTTCTCTTTGAGATTTGAGGTGAAAGCCCTTGTTTCCACCCTCTGAGAGATTCATGGTGGATGTCATGTGTGTGACTCCATGACAACATCACGTGAGAGAGTCCATGATGATTTTTTGTACTTGTGTTTCACCCTTTGGGAGAGCCACGGTGAAAGTCATGTTGAGGTGACAACATCACGCAAGTGATGAACACTTGTACATACCATATATGGTTGATATCATGTTGAGGTGATAGCTGATATCACGATGAGGTGATATTCTTCCTTTCCACATTTGGTTGTAGCCATTGTGGTAGACATCACGATGAGGTGATATGTCTTGTGTAGCTGGAAGTACCCTCCCTAGCTGAGAGAGAGTGTTGATGATTCATAGCAGTGCCGTACGATTCTTCCAGCCCAGTTCACTTGGAGAAATCAAAAATTAAATAATAGCCCATTATCTATTTAATTTATATATGCAATTTTATGATGGGGCACTTCATTTGATAAATAATGATTAATATGTATTTAATGAGGAGGCACAATTTTAAGGAGGCCAACTTCTTGATTATTAAAAGACATATTTGTTGAATAAGGCCGACATGCTATTTTGAAGAGGCACGTCTCTCCCATGAATTGGTATATATATATCCTCATTTGTAATCCTTTCCATTATCCATTCCGTTCATTGTTCATCATTGGTCTAAGGCGCAAATTAAGAGAAAGGAGCAGATCAGTTCAGTTCATCATAGAAGGCTGAGTTGATCATTCATAGCTTATTCATTCACAAGTGCGAGTTAGAAGAAGAAGAGCAGATTGTGAATTCTATAGGAGAGCATATTGTTATTTATTGAAGGTTGAATCTCTAATCAGTGAACTACATCTGTTTGTATCTGTGTTTGCATCAGTCAGTGGTGCTCCTATTTGGCCCTCTTATCGACCTCTTATAGGGGAGACATTTTGTGTTGACATTCAATATATAAGTGATATATTGTTGCTGGGTTTTTCTCCCTCAAGTGGAGGGTTTTCCTAGGGTATCTGTTGTGTTATTGTGTCTGATTTTTGAATTAAATTTCTATGCATTAAATCTAATCATAAAACTAACAATTAGGTATGGTATTCTATATAACATTTAGGTACAATTCCCAAAGAATGACATTATGGGACCCACACTTACTTGTACCTACCTTTATTGTTATATTATATTTGTACCTAGAAGAAGAATCAATTAGTCATACTTGATATATTAATCTATAAAGTGAAAACCAAGAATGATGAGGGAACCTACCCAATGTGTGATTTTAAAAGATACTACCTTTGTCATGTTTCCCCTTATTGATCACTTGTAACATACAAAATAGAGATTGATAAATTGATTCTAGTGCATATAAATACTAAGCTCAAAAGTAAGTGGGAAAGGAGGATAAAAGTATGTGCCATTGGTATCATTTTACATGTCTTATGTCACTCCTTTATGATGACTTGGAAAAATGATGGAAGAAACCCAAGACAAGGATAAAAAACTATCCTACAAAAGAAAAATTAAATAAAAATGGTTATTTTTTACTCATGAGCTCACAAAGTCAAGCTTAAGCTCTTTGATAGACCTACCTTAATTGCTTTGAGACTTTTCACTTGCCCCTTCCATGAGGATATTCACATGCTCATGTGTGTGTTTTCTCTCTTTAGCTCCCTTGATGGAATTATTCCACTTAGACACTTTATTAACACACTTATTATGATGATAACTAGGATTTTATTTGATCTATGTATAGTTATGGTTGTCATATTTCACATCACCTCTCCCTTGTGCACATGAATGGTTTTAGAACTCATATTTATTTAGTGATAAAAAATTATGTTTATACATCTATAACTAATATGCTCATGTTGTTTTGTGTTTTTTTCTTATATATTTGAGATGGACTCAATGTGTATACTTAGTATGTGTGGATGCATCAAATATATGGGTGGAATGCAATAAATTATATTCCATTTTTTTATGGCATAAATTATTGGTTTTTTTTGCATGATATGCACATTTTACTAATATTTTGGTTGCTCTTGATAGAATTTTTAACTCAGGGGATTGCAAGCCTAGTATAAGGTCACTCAGTAAACTTTTGAAACAATAATAATTGGGAATTGAGAGAAAATGGAATAATTTAGATTAACTTGTACAAAAGGTTAAAATTTCATCCTTATCTAGACTCGCCACTTAGACTAGCTTATAACATGGACAAGTAACAAATTTTAATAGTACCTTCTAGACTTAGACCAAAAGAAATGGCCAATAGTTCATACTTAGGGTGAAGGATTTTTTCCTTAGCAAGGATGGCCCTAAATGTAAACCAAAATTGTGATTGTTTCACCTAGTTTGTGCATGTGTTTTCTTTGCTTATTTAAATCCTTCTTTGAATGCCAACCCTATAGCTTCAATACCTTTTGAGGTCCACTAGCAAGTACACATGTTACAATAATTTATTTTTATTTTTGACACTATTCTTGTAATCTAACCCCATGCAACTAGTAAGATGCAAGGGATCATCATCGAGGATTAGCCTAAGTGGATATGATACTTTTTATTTTATAAAATTAGAGTTTTGATCCCCATGATCTAGCCCATACTACTAGTAAGAAAAAAGTAAAGGCTTGTCACTAAAGGTTAGGTGAGGTGAGTAAGGGACCAAACATAATAAAATTAGTACTAGCTACTTCTAATACTTCATCTTGCTAAGGAGAGTTGAGATGACCTTGTTAGCTTCTACTGGGAATTGTGGGCACAAATAATTGCTTTGATTAGATGTGATTGAATGAAAACTAAGACCAAGATTACTTAAAATCTTTTCATTGAATTTATTTAAAATTATTGATAATATAAAGTGGAATGGTAATTAGTGATTTTGTGATATGTGGTTTAGTAAGGGTAACATATACTAGAAACTTTTAGACTCCTTACAAGGATAAAAATTGAACAAGATCTAACCACAAATAAGTGCAATGATGGAAATAACATATTGCAATGCATTTTTTTAAGGAATATATATTTATATTTCTCATTTAATTTTTATTTTTGTGCCACTTTCTTTGTATGTTTCTCAAATGCAGTATTTCTTTAGATGGAAATCGTTTACTATTTCACTACATTATTCACCTTCCATAGTGCATAAGAGATAGACATCATTACTCATGTATTCTTTAAGGACCTTTACAATCCTCTTATAATTTTACTTTATTTTTTATGTCTCTTATTTTTTGTGCTTTATTTTCTAAGAAAAAAATCACCAACCCTAAACGAGCTAGTTGGGACTCCTTTTATAACCTCATTTGAGCTTTCCTTCGTGGTTTAGAGTCTTATGAGTTGTGCTAAGACTTGAAAATCATATTGATGAGATAATTTCTAATAAAGAATCCTTGAACTACAAATAGAAGCATAGTGAGCAAATCAAATTAATCTAGTAAATAAATTTTAACCTTGTCATATTCTTAAATTGTTAGTAAAAATTAGAGAAAATTGAAAGGGGTTTGAGGTTCTAGTAGCCCTCAAGGAGGAAAAAAAATTGATGTTCATATTCTTATTTGGTTTGGGATGCAAGTCTATTAATTAATTGACATATTTTTTGTTAGTTCCAAGATAGTTGGATTTTTTATACCAATATTTATACGTAACTTTGTCTCGCATTGAATTCCTCCACACTTACTTCATCTTCATTAGGGAATTATTTTATTATTTCAACTTATACTTACGGAGATTCATAGATATCATTAGGTCTTGATGAGCTTACAATTAACTACCTCTCTTATATGTTCCTTGGATAAAATTCTAGAGTTATCTTCAAGATCATTTGTGCTAATTCTTTCAAGTTGAGTACAATTATAGTCTTCCTCAAAATCCAACATAATAGTATTAGGGATTTTTTTCCTAGAGGTTACCTCATCATTTTTTATGGGTATCAATTTACTCTCATAATCCTCTCTTGGTGCATTGCAATTATGTTTGGTTTTAATTCTTCCAAGCTATCTATTATGTAAACTAAATAGGGATTTGGTTTGTGAGATGTAGCTATTTTTGGGAGGTGGTTAAAGAAACTCCCTACTTTTTATCTAAGTTATTTTACAATAAATTTTCTTGTTTATTATTTCCTCTAGTGTATATACAAACATATCATTTCAAAAGATACTTCGACCATGTAAGCTTGACCCATCCCATTAAATGGGAAACCAAAGGGTTCACCCTGTTTTAATATCTTCATAATTTTCTAGTCATTTTAGTTGACACAATTTATCCTTGATTGAGAGATTCTCCCTTCTCAAAGTTTTGTCTCCTTTCTTGTCACTAGATTTAGTTGCAATTGTATATTTGATTCAAATTTTGATCTTGTAGATCAAGGTAGAATTCAAGAATGAGCATGAATCAATGATAGCAACCACAAAACTATCTAATTTAAGCTAATAAAGACCCTAATCCAATAATAAATCACAAGCTACAATAGAAATTAATAATATAATAATACTCAATTTTTATGTCAAGTTGATTCATCTCCATTGCTCTTCTCCTTTTTTCTTTGTTTTTTCTCATATTTGTGGTATGCAATGTATTTGATAAGCTTGACGTTGATGCAAGATAGCTAGATCTCACGATAGAAAAACTTCAAAGATTGTGGTTAGGGATGAAATGAAGGTGATGGCTTGCTTTTATAGAAATCCTAATTCACATGAAGGGTGAGGATTGAATGATGAGATATGATGATCAATGGATGATATTAAATGAGAAGAAAAAAGATAAGGATGGGAAGGATGGACCAAAACTCGAGAAATTAGTTGAGATTTAGGGCTAGGCTAAGAAGAAATACATTAAATAATGATAGCAATTATTTAATTTGAGGGAAAATGAATAATTAAATAATTAAAAATAATTATTAAATTATAGAAGAAAGGTGGAGTGTGAAATATTATATAATTAAAAACAGTTATTTAATAAAAGATGGAGGGAAATGATAAATCATTAGATAATTAAAAATGATTATTTAATTAGGGAAGGAAGAAAATGATAAATAATTAAATAAATATGATTTATTTAATTATGGGGGGAAAAAGGCTAATGAATAATTAAATAATTAAAAATAATTATTTGATTATAGAGGAAAATGGAAATGAATAATTAAATAAATATGAATTTATTTAATTATAGAGGAAAAAAGGGAAATTAGTGACGTAATTTAAATAAAATTGATATTTATTTAAATTAATCAAGAGAGGGATAAGGATAAAGTGAATTGATTAAATAATTAAGAATTATTTAATTAATAGAAGAATATGACATTAGGAAATAAAATTATATAATTATGCAAGGAAGAAAGCGAATTAGTGATAAAATGTTGCTTGTAGGTTCAGGACATTTTTCAGTGTCTATAGATCCACCTTTCATATCCAAATGATTTGAGGATTCAACTCTAGGATGATCATTTGGTGGTTTCCAAATCATAGTCTATCAAAATTCATATATTTTTCTTGGTTACTTATACTTTAGCTAGTTTGAAGGGTTTTGCACCCCCTTTGCAACATAGATCTTTCATAAGTGAAGGAATTGGATCTCTTGTAATAACTTGGAAAGAATATCCTTCATATTATGGATCTAAGGTCCTCCCAATAATGATTATAACATGTTTTCTTTTCATTTACATTGAAGGTTGTGGACACCATCTTAGACCCTGAAGAAATTGGGAGTGTGATCTTCCCAATTGTTGCCACTTAGAGGTTGTCATAAATTTGAA